>JAKEEE010000137.1:0-535779 GCA_021498325.1 Bactrocera minax
TGTTTACAGTTGTGTCGCGTGGACTTGCATTATGTTCTTCATTAACGGTAAAATTTAGTGAAATGTGAGTTAAGCTGAGGTGGAGTAGTCTACTTTGCGATTATAACATGTCAGACCCACTCCAGTAATAATGAATCTATTCGGTTGTTGGGTGCCCATTTGTTTTACGAAAATTTCTGAAGTTTGTTAAACCAAGTGCAGCGGTGTGCGTTTTTTACTTTCATCCTTCTTGTTGAAGTAATCTTCCCCTTATCAACACACGCACACCCGCTATCTCATAACGAGCTATTATTTTGTTGGTGGTTGGCAATTTCTAAATATAAACTTACAGATTTTCGTACCTCACATAAAAAAAACAAATTATTGACGAGGTCGCTTTAACGCACATTTCGATTTATTTCTGCTTAATATAACTTTTAAAATAGTTTAGTGTGACGCTCAATGCTAATCGATGGTCATCGATGAAAATGGCATTCTTTATAAACTAGCTACGGTTATTGGCCAGTTTCTTCCCTTTTTTAAAAGAGTGGTAATAGAACAACATCATGGGTATTCTATATTCTAAAATTCATTAAGATTGGTAGAGCTCTTTTAAACTGATATTTGGTATAAACTAACTATGCTGTTATATGGATAATTACCTCCATGAAGATATCTTGTTTAATATTCGAAATAGCTACTTTAAAATCAGGTGGGCTAATAAAAAATATGGAAAGATGTAAATCGATATCATTAATTTTGGTAGTGTATCATATATAGTCGTTAATTGTTTACATAATTTCATTAATATATCTCATGTTGAGCAATATATACAGTAGCTATACAGTCTTAATAGTATTAGGCTACCCATTCTGATTTATATTCAGTTGTAAAAAATAAGGTAAATATTTTTGATTCATTAACATACAATCCTTATCCTTATTTTTATTTGGCGACAGCAGGGATTCTGCTTTCAAAGTTTTATGATTATGCTATGTTTCTGCACCTTACGTTGTAAAACAATAAAAAAATAGAGAAGGTGAAAGTATTCTTTCCAATACAAAATTATTGTTACAAAATTGTATACTCTGCCAACATCTTACAACTAATGATTGTTTTAAACTAATCAGGGTAGATATGGCGAGATGAATTGATGTCACGACATTTGTCTGTCTATTCGCAGCGACCGCTTGAGTTAAAACTGAGAGACGCAGCAATATCACACCAAATGTTTTGCATTAGATATACTTTATAAAAACCTTACACAGATATGAAAACTTCACAATATTTCCGATAATATTGAAGGTCAAATATTGCCGATTATGGCTGTGATAGTGAAGCACCATTATTCAAAATTCATTACAATAAAAATATTTATGAAACTAGGTATCCAAATCACCTCTGTCGTAATTAGGTTAAACGCTAAACAATTGATGAAGAATCTCATCATATAGACTCAGATTCATTCAGTCCGCCTCACTTTATAGTTAATATTCTTAAAGAATATAATTAAAGGATATATTCTCTAAATATTTTATATATTATACAGTAGTTAATCGTCAATTCCGTCTACACTTAGCCCTTCCTTTGTTGTTTTATTGTAAGACTTCTGTCTCATTTCTTGAAGCAATGTTAAACCCACCGACTTTTTGTGCCCTAACGAACTGGGAAATCTCTGGGAAAAAATAGTCATGAGCAAGATATAGCTTTTTGTAAATTTCTATATAAACCTATCATTAAATACATATCCATATATTTATTAATAAGAAAATATTGTACTGGCACAAAACTCTCTTTTTAATACCATTATATAACATATTAGTACGATGCAATAAATTCCCCAAATTACTTCGTAAAACATAATTTGCAAGACTGTCTGTGGTTTAATGCTCAACTATATAATAATGTGCCAATTTGCTAACTGCAATGTAGATGTGAAAACCAACAACCGTGGCGACACCATCAAGGGAACAAATTTAATCTGTAGCTCTTGTCATTCGCTTTCCATTTGGCAAATTTCAAAGGAAGTCAAAAATTGTCGAGTGACAAAATGCTTCAACTCAAAACCTAGTACAATGTCAAAAGCACACAGTTGCACTCCCAATAGCATCAAATCGCAATCGGAAATACGAAAATCAAAATAATAAAGCAGCGAAAACGCAACACAAACATACTCAGGAATAAATAAATCGCTTTCACTAAATATTATGTATGTGAAAACTACAAACAGTCTCCATGGGCCAGTTTCAGTATTGTATGCCGATCTCGATGGCGACGCCATGATTTTTTAACAATCCATTTGACAACAACTACCAGAGTACAATGTATAATGAAAACACAAGCACTTATGTTAGCAAGGGATTCCTATGAAGGACACATAAACACCTAAAACTAAAGCATTTCCATATGTGAGTGCTTCTATATATCATTTAGTCTAAAGCAAATGGCAATAACTGTGAATTTCCAAATATTCTACACTAAAATAAAGAACTCTCACTGCTGGGGACTTTACCGAAAGCTACAATTAGATACTTTCACATAATAATCATAATATATACATTTTGTGCTTATGTGGGCAGGCCTCGTCGGATAAATTGCAGCAGTTCACCGAGACTCTTCTAGGCAATAAACAATAAAAGCACTAAAGCAGAAAACGGAAATTCATATCCTTTCCCAATGTGAAGAAATTGTGTGTCGTTGTTGGTGGCCAGCGTTTCCGGCACAGATCTATACCCGTTTGAACACTTTCGTATGAATACACTTATGCATTTACAAATATATTTATCTATGTACGGCTGAAAGGCGCGTGCACATAGACCCAGAAGAAAGTTGTTCGAGTACTATCTAAAGTATGTATACAATTTAGGATACAATTAAGTATTAATCTGTCGCAAACGGATATCTTTATGGTATAATTGCAGATTGATTAGTATTAAAATGTTAAAACTGGTTAAAAAATCTTATTTATCAATTGTTATTGACACGTTATTACTTTATATAAAGTAGCATCAATATATTAATAAAATAATTATACAAAAATTGTCTTATCTTATTCCGTACCCATTAGGGTTAGTCTTTTTGTATCCTTTCGAGTACAAAAGGGTACACTTAGTCTCTTCATATCTTGTTCTAGATCTTCTTCTTTTCTTATCATTCTTCTAGACATATCGGCATACTTGAACAAACGAGAACAATTCGTTCCAAATAAAAATATCATAAGTCAAATGTCCCTTTGCGACTAACCGCATACTCATCCTGGACTTGTTGAATTTTTTACAGGGAATAGATTCGTTCAAGGCGGTTGTGTAGCTAACCCATACGTTTGCCCATAATAACGACAAAAGAGGTTGAAATTACTTTGCATTTGAAACGGAAAATGTCTACTGGTGTCAATTCACATCGCAATGACTGAACAGTTTGAGTGAGTCCAATTCCACTCAAAATTCGGTATCTTCTTACATATTCATATATATGTGGGAAAAAATCCATTGGACTTCACAGTGAGGCACTTCGAATTAAAAATCCAGTGGAGATGTAAATTATATTATTATAAGAAAATTATTATAAAATAATGTTATTGCAAAACGAAGTATTTTTTTTTTGAGTTTTCTTATACAGGAAATTATATACAAATATTGAAAAATATGGATATTGAGTATAGTAGAACTTTTATCATTATCAAAGCATAATATCATATGGAGTTGGAGTAGAAACTAAGTACAATTTTAGAACTTTATCTCTCAAATCAATAGTTTAATATTTATTCCATTGTTGTCATATATAATATAAGAACCGACTAGTCCTTTCTAAGATAATTATTAAACCATTTCGTAATTGATTTGGGAATTAGAATTCCCTACTGTAAACTTTCTTCTCTTAACTCTTATTTCACATTCAGAACGACCAAATATAGCAAGTATCCCTATGCCTGCAAGCAGTCACTATCCTAGAACTTTGTTTATTATTCCCTCCTAATTTTGTTGTATTTTTAGTCAAATGTAGACTTACCTCTCTTATTTCATTTCATTCTTTTTCGCTTTTAGCCACTTCTGTTTGAGTTTCTACTTTTTCTCTTTCATTTCAGCAAAAAAGATAGAAAGTTTTAGTTATCTACAACAACAAATTGTCAAATGTTGGAGTAATCAAGGAAAAAATTCACCGAACCGAAACAAGCATTTAATCGCAAGTTGTCATCGTATTTGTTATAAGCGGAGGGGTTTGGTAGGGCGTGGGGTTACGAAAGATCCCAAAACACATTGCATGTTTTGAGTAGCCCAATCTGTAACGGTAGCCCTGCGAAAAGCTAAACTACAAAAAGAAAGAAGATGAATTTGAATTATTTTTTGTTTCCGGGCACTCACTTTGTTATGCTAAACGTCAGCCTCTGTGCAGCGGTTAAAGCACAAATGTCAAATTCTTTTGTCATCATATTGAGAAATGTTAATTTGATATCTATGGTTGCAAAGAAAGAGAAAAATGGAAACCATGTTATTTCCAATTAGTTGTAGTCAAGTAAATGTGAAACTTGATAAATTTTCGATAGGTGGTACTGAGAGCGAAATAAGATTGCTGATTGCTGCTTAGTTAAAGATTCGAATCTCATAAAACTCTTATCGTATTAGCAAAGCACGAACCAAGCAAGCCCGTGTTTTAGAAGGAGGAGGGAGCATCCCATATTAACTTACAGTAGGAGGATGAAGCGAACAATAAGCTCTGAAACAGGGTCCATCTTACCGGTGGAGTAAAAATGTAATCCCAATTCTCAAAATGAGGAAGAGCAACAACAAATAGACATAAATCCTCAGGCGGCATCCACGTAAGTGGAAATTTCCCAAGGCTTCTGCTGCGGCAGGGGCACGGATTCCGAAGCCACCAATCACGCTTAAATTTAGTATGAAAAGGAAGCAATGATCGAAGAATGAGGGAAATGGGGTCCACTTTGAAGATAAAACTCTCGAGTCCGAAAAATTGCTTCGACCTCTCAAGGTTACTAAATGCTATAAAAGAGTTCAACATCATGTGTATTGTAAGGGATCGACTGAGCGGAATAGTAATGTGCCAGGAACCAACATAAAGGGAATTTTCAGTGACGATAACGTACAAAAAGGAAAAATGTCATGCACGTTCATGGTACATCCCTACAAATGCGGCATTATAGGCCGCGGTATATCAGGAGAGAGAACATGTCTGCAGGTCCTTAAGATGCTGACTAAGAAGAACAGGGACTTGAAGGCGGTCCCCTAAAGGGCCTAGAATGGCGACGACATATCGGAAAAGGATGTCATGGTGTAAGAGATCTACGAAGACTCCTTTTCATTCCTTGAGAATGTAGGCTCAGGTTGTATGGCTCACTTGTTGTTTTCCACGGTTCAATTCAACGTTAAACACGGCCATGTCGCGACAAAACCTCCTCAAAAGGCTCTTCGACCTCGTTCGTTCTGTCAAAACAAATGCGAGAGAACAGGTAATACCATAACCGGCTGGGATGATCACTTGACGATGACGATGATGGCGTGACGTGGGAGTTTCCGCGTCGGAACATTGTAAAGAGAGCGAAATTGAAACAAGTTTAGGGTTGACTTCTTCTGAGCAGGATAAGCAACTATCCTATATCCGGAAATAGTAGATGTTATTCACTCAGGCTAACTACGTTCGAGGCAGCATGGAGTTCACAAATACGGTTGAAAGACTAATCAAACGGAAGTATGATATTGCCCTAGTTCTGGAGCATAGTTCTTTGGGCGCAAGGTTGCTTGATTAAGCTCATTTAGATCTAAAAAATATTTTACCTAAGGTAGCTAGCCAAGGATATTTTGTATTTTTAAGGTCAATAGAGGATAGCACGGTGATGAAAATGGCTGTGCATAACTGACGTCTGGTGCCACTCTAGACGCTCTTCGTCTCCCTATCCAACGGATGAGTTGAGGAGGATAACGAAATATCCTGCAAAAACAGATATTAAACGACAAATTGCTTGAACGATAAATAAGTATATTCTACTTCGGAATTGTTAGTCGTGGATCTAATCTGGAAAAATTGTATTCCGAAATCATAATTTCGTCAAACACCAATGTACCCTTTACACTAGAGAGAATAATTGTGTTGGAATAGGTGTAAATGCAAATACATTGATTTCAAATATTTTGGATATTAAACTGTAGCATGCTGTGATCAATGAGCTCATCTGATTTTATCAAGATATATGATATATATATATATATATAATATATATTCATATATTTTATATTTTATTATATATATTAATTTATATTTTATATTATATATATTAAATATACATATAATATATATTCGCCGGTTTTATATATAATAAGATATATAAAACCGGCGAAACTCGAAAACCGACCTATCTTCCTGAGAAGAACATTTATGAATTTTTAAGCCTTTGAATTTTTGAGACAAGGAAGAGGTATACGATATAATATTTGATTTTAGTATAATCACAAATTTTTTTTTATGATCAACTCCATTCGTATATGCATGTGAACATTAATTAACATAATTGCAAAGTGTACAAGCTATCCTGAGTTTGCGCAAGTTCAGATGTGCACACACATACAAATATTGGTGCAATTCATACCGACATAAAATATGACGTTCGCTCTATATATACAGTCTGCCTGCGCTTCAAATATGTCAATCATCAATCGAAACCTGACATTAATGCTGTATGAGACGAGAAGGAATAAACTCAATAACATTTCGCTAATTTCACTCAATGTACCATGGAAAGTGAAATGTTTAAATCACTGTGCCAAACAGAAAAGCTGTTGTCAAAAAGCCTTTGAGGTGGCTGCGTTTCGCTACTAATAAAGCGGAAGATGACGTGCCATGACATGGTGAACTGATAAACACCAGCAGAAAATCATTTCAGCCTTGTCACTCAGCATAATGCGAATGTTAGACGAGGAGAGTGCAGAATGGGAGCGTTGAGTGACACTGTTCCGATGAGCGAGTTAACTTTGATCTCACAGTTTCACAGTGATTTCACAGTTTAAGCCACATGCATCGACTTGTTCGTTAGTGCGCAAATGTGTCAACAACCTTCATCATCGATGATTGATGGCTGCTTGGAGACTCAGAGGCGAACAACCCAAATCAACACATTTCGAGTGAAGGGATTCCATACCGAGTATATTCCTGAGTGAAGATGACTGAAGATGCTGCTAATAAACACTTGAAAAAAATTAAACTGGTTGACAAATATAATTAGAACGGGTTAATCAGTTAGCCAACAACAACACTAAAAAGTACTTGAAGCACATTCAAGTAAACGAAATAAAATGAAAACAAGCGTCCATCAACATTATTATTACTACCCAACAGGAATATTTTCCTGTAAAGCGTTTCATGTAGTTGTAAATATCATAATCCAGTTCATACATACAGTGTAAAAACTCTTCCACCAAAAACTAAAATTGCTACAAAACATTTCATTACAGTGATAAACATGAAGAGACACAATTATTTAGCCTTTCTATTATCCTCATAGAGGCACAAAATGACAACAACAGTCCTTAGACCTCAATATTATTATTATTTAAACTGAATCATGGAAGTCGCCCGGTATTCTTGAATGAAAAACTTCTCGGGCGATGGGTGCCGCGCTTTTTGAACATAGATCAAAAACTAATATCAAACAGGTAAGGAACAGCAAAGTTCGGGTGTAACATTTTATACTCTCGCAATGTGCAAGGATCATAGGCGGAAAAATGTTTTCAGGTGCTGGCATAACTTTATATTAAAAAATGTTGCGGAAGAATTCAACATTCATTATTCGAAAAAATTTGTCGATGGATTGCTATATTTTGCTTCGTGTCAGAGATATTTACATTAAATATATATCAAATTAACTTAAATAAGATATATGCGATATAAAGTCAACCAAAGTGGTTTAATAAATATATTAGATACATGAGGAAAAAGTCAGCCAGAGAAAAGTAAATCATTATATTAGGAATAAGCGGATCATGGTCCAGATCTAGACCGATTTCTTTCATATTTAGCGCGAAATCACATCATGTATAAGAAACATATCCACTTAATTTCATTAAAATATTACATATATTGACCAACATAAATGGTTTAAAGTCAGATAGAAAGTAAGCAATTCTTCCACAGGTCATATTTTGGATGGAGGATGATCTGCCCTGATCACATTGACTCCTTCATTATTCAAGTATATTAGGGAACATGTTTTCACGGAATTTTGTGCGAAAAGGTTGAAAATCCGTATATTACGTAGTTGGGGGCCAGGGGAAGTGCTTACTCGATTTTATCCATTTTAAGCACATGGCCACACTGTTATCAGGAAGAGACGCTCTCTAAATTTCAAAGAGATAACTCATATATTGACCATTATATATGGTATAAAGTCTACAGGAAGGTTGAAAATCCTTATATTAGGTAGATGGGGGCTTTACCCGATTTTAACCATTTTTGACACAAGGGCACACCATTATCATGGAAAGTCAATCTTCCAATTTCATTACAATCTCTTACAGATTTCCCGATATTTTCGATAAAAAAGTCAGATAGAAGCTGTGAGGCACCTAATATTTGGCATCTGTTGGCTTGTTATAGATTAAAAGTTATAATCCAATTTCGCCTATTTTTTCGTATGAGATGGCATATCTTGAAAGCACTATTTGTACAAAGTTTGATTTTCGTATCTTAATTGCTGCTCGATTTATCTATTGTACTTTAAAATGAAAGGATCAGATGAAACCTAAAATTGTGTTATATGAGAAGTAGGCGTGGTTTTTATGTTATTTCCTCCATCAATCCATCATTTCAAAATGTGACGTAATAAGGCAAATATAATGTCACACACAAACTTTTGTTTAAATCGGTTAAGCCGTTCTTGAAAAGTGTGCGGGCCATTCCCACTTTTTTAAAAAAATTTCCCCACAAATATCCCGCCCTACTAGGATTCTCTATACCAAACAACACGTCTATATCTCAAATTGTTGCTTAGTTGTAGCATCATATCTGTTTTCGGTTAATTCCATTTGGTGGGCGTGGCAGATGTCAATTACGCCCATATACTCTCGCAACATGCTGCTACAGAGTATATTAGTTTTGTTCACCTAACGGTTGTTTGTAACACCTAGAACTAAACGAGTTAGATATAGACATATATATGTATATAAATGGTCAGGATGAAAAGACGAGTTGAAATCCGAGTGACTGTCTGTCCGTTCGTCCATCCATCCGTCCGTCCGTGCAAGCGATAACTTGAGTAAGAATTAAGATAATTTGATGAAACTTGGTACACGTGTTCCTTGTCACCGTAAGACGGTTGGTATTGCGAATGGGCGTAATTGGACACCTGCCACGCCCACAAAATGCCATTAATCGAAAATCGACAACTACTTTTTCTAGTATCTCCTCATATAATGAGAAAATGAGTGAAATCTGATATTAACCTCGCCCACCTCCCATACAAAGGTTATTTTGAAAACTACTTAAAGTACGATAACTCGCTGAAGTAACACGTTAGAAGCATCAATTCTTGCAAGAAGAATGATTCGGAAGGGTTGCAGGAATCCATGTAAAGTTTTGATGACGGGTGACGGGTGATGACGGGTGTCCTTTTAGGAGAAATCCCATATTTCAAGAAAGCCTTAACCGTATCAGTAAAATTTGGTATGTGAGATTACATTTTCCGTCTTATATCACGTTGTTAAAATGGACGAAATCGGATTAAACCGCGCCCACTTCTCACATAGCACAATTTAAAGTTTCATCTGATGCTTTCACTTTAAAGTAAATAAATCCGGCAGCAATCAAGATATGAAAAACAAACTTTGTACAAATAGTTCTTTCAAGATATGCCATATAGCTCTCTCTCTGACTTTCTCTATATATCTCTATCTGACTTTTTACCGAAAATATTCAGAAATTTGTAAGATATTGTAATGAAAGTGGAGGATTATTTTTCCCTGATAATAGCGTGCTCTGCTATCAAAAATGGGGAAAATCGGGTAAGTAGTACTCCTAGCCCCCATATACCTAACATACGGATTTTCAACCTTCCGGTACACTTCATACCATATATATCGATAAATCCGCAAAATATCGCAATGAAATTGGAGGATTATCTTTCCATGATAATAGTGTGCTCTTGTGTCAAAAACGGGTAAAATTGGGTAAACACTTCCCCTAGGCTTCTGGGTAGACTTTATACCATATATTTCGGTCAATATGTAAGATATCTTAGCAAAATAATTCCACTAGTAATATTAGATATAGCATAGTTTAATTAAGAAAACGTGTGAAATCGGTCAACTAATTACTTCAGATTCCATATATTATATGTAATGATTTTCGTTATTCTACCAGACTCTGTGCCGAATATATAGGTCTGTGTCTGAGTTATCTTCATAATACTTAAAATATATCATACTTGAAATTGAAATTTTTTCATTTAGTTCTAAGAGCTAGAGTAATTTATTGCTTGGTCATTGTGCAAATCCACTTGTTCTATATAGGACACACATAGCAATTTTAATCACGAAGAAACTTAAAATCAATAACAACAACACCAATATCTTCAGTAAATAAATAAAGGTTTAAATTTGCAGACGAGTTGTCTAATTAATCCTTTTGTGTAAGTTCAAATTATATGTTTTGTGTATGAAAATATATGTATGTGTGCACACGTTTATAATTAGAAAGTGTGGTTGCCTTTGCGAGTGACAGCCAACGAGGATTTGAAAAATCACTCAAATCAGTTGGTGCAGTTTAATAAATGTGTGTGTGTTTACCTGTTAGGCAATGATTTACAAAGATAAGCCACAAAGTTAGCAATTAGTTCAACTAATTTACATAATATATGTTTACAAAACGTCCGTATATATGTGTAAGTGAAACAGATATAAAGCAAGAGAAAAGCGAGGTAATTAAAAACCTACGAGTTGTCTTAAAAATATATGGGTATATATCATATCACCCATATGACTTCATGAAAAAGTATTTTTAAGAACTATAGATTTTATTTCAAATAAAACTCACATATACACTTAAAGTTTGCACAGAATTTCTGGCACACTACTGCGTCTATAACGGATATTCTGTCGGTCAGATTTTCGCTATTCGAACAGATAAAGGTTCATCTACATCATCTATATTCTCTCTCCACAAAATAGTTTAACGAAGTCGAAACTAGCGAATCATTTTATGGGTATGTTTTCATTGCCAAATGTTCGTCACTATGAAGTTATAGTTTCACGGGTTCGAATTAGTGTAACAGTCATCCGGTAAAGGACGACTTGTTGTAAAGAAAAGCAAATTTTTTTGCAAAATTCTATGAAACTATATTTGCTCTAAAATAAAGTTCAGCCTCAGCAATTACCTCTTCATCGTTGAATTTCTTTACAGCGAACATTGAGATCTGAGGACAGAAACAAATCTCAGGGATCCAGACCTGAAGGGCAAAGGGTTTGCAAAAGCAATTCGATGAAAAGCAATTCCAATGAATACGATTTTGCCATCGTTTTTGACACGGTGAGCCGGTGTGTTCAAAAAATTCTTCGATATCATTAGATTGTCAGCTATCTCGATCGTCTTCGTCTACCGCAGACCTTGGATAACATTCACCAAGTCACTTTTTATACTCTCGCAAGATGTTGCTACAGAGAATATTAGTTTTTTTCACCTAACGGTTGTTTGTAACACCTAGAACTAATCGAGTTAGATATAGACATATATATATATATAAATGGTCAGGATGAAAAGACGAGTTGAAATCCGAGTGACTGTCTGTCCGTTCGTCCATCCATCCGTCCGCCGTGCAAGAGATAACGAGTAAAAATTAAGATATTTTGATGAAACTTGGTACACGTGTTCCTTGTCACCGTAAGACGGTGGGTGTTGCAGATGGGCGTAATTGGACATCTGCCACGCCCACAAAATGCCATTTATCGAAAACAGATAAAGTGCTATAACTAAGCAGCAAACTCAGATATAAACGTGTTATTTGGTACAGGAGATCCTAGTAGGGTGGGCATTTGTGGGCAAAAATTTTTGCAAAAGTGGGAATGGGGCCCACCAATAGGTGTTATATTTATATCTCGGAAACCGTTAAAGCTATATCAATCAAACTTACTCCGACAAAGGTTCTCTAGCATCTCTTCATATGCTGAGAGAACGAGTAAAATCCGATAATAAGCACGCCCACCTCCCATACAAAAGTTATGTTGAAAATTACTAAAACTGCGTTTACTCCCTGAAGAAACACGCCAGAAACATTAAATCTTGCAGCAAATACGATACAGAAAGGTTGCATAGGAGTCCGTGTAAAATCATGGTAATGGGTGTGGCACAGCCCACTTTGGGAAGAAATCCCATATCTCAAGAACGCCTTAACTGATTTCAACAAGATTTGGTGTGTGATATTGCATTTGCATTCTTATGCCACATTGTGAAAATGGACGAAAGCGATAGAAACCACGCCTACTTCTCACATAGCACAATTTTAAGTTTCATCTGATCCTTTTACTTTAAAGTAGATAAATTGAGCAGCAATCAAGATATGAAAATCAAACTTTGTACAAATAGTGCTATCAATGACGAAAATCAGGTGAATACTTCCCCAAGCCACCATATATCTAACATACGGATTTTCAACCTTCCGGTACACTTTATATCGTATATATCGATAAATCTGTAAGATATAGCAATGGAATTGGAGGATTATCTTTCCAAGATAATAATGTGCTCTTGTGTCAAAAAGGGGAAAATTGGGTAAATATTTCCCATAGCCCCCATATACCAAATATAAGGATTTTCAACCTTGGGGTAGACTTTATACCATATATTTCGGTCAATATGTAAGGTATCTTAGCAAAATTAAGTGAACGTGTAACATCGGATATACCATAGTTTACTACCGAAAATATGTGAAATCGGACAATGAATTATGCCAGCTCCCATATGCTATATATAATGATTTTCGCTGGTCTAGCAGACTTTATGCCGAATATGTCGGTCAGTTTGTGAGTTACCTTCACAAAATTGCGTGAAAACATGTTCCCTAATATACTTGAATAATGAAAAGAGTTAATGTGATCAGTGCAGATCTTCCTCTATCCCAAAAATGCCCGATATAAGAATTCCCGACTTTCCATCTGACTTTAATCCGTTTATGTTGGTCAAGGTGTGATATTTTAATGAAATTAAGTGGATATGTTTTCTTAAATATGATATAGTTCCACGCTAAATATGAATGAAATCGGTCTAGACCATGGTCTAAACCACTTATTTGTGATATAATAACTTCCTTTCTTCTGTGGTTGACTTTTTGCTCATGTATCTAATATATTTATTAAACCACTTTGGTTGAGTTTATAATGTTTTATAATATTAATATAAATATCTCGTACACGAAACAAAATACAGCAATGAAAGTACATGAGTCTATGACCTGTAATAAAAGTTAATAAGATACCAAATATGATTGCAATCCATTGACAATTTCGTCGAATAATGAATGTTATTCATAATAATGAATGCTCTTCCGCAACATTTTTTAATATAAAGTTGTGCCAGCACCTGAAAGCATATCCCCCCTCTGATCCTTGCACATTGCGAGAGTATAAAATGTTCGGTTAACCCGAACTTGGCCCTTTTTTACTTGTTTAATATAAAGTTATGCCAGCACCCGGACGCGTATCCCCGCCTCTGATCTGGCATATTGCGAGAGTCTAAAATGTTCGGTTACTCCCGAACATAGATCTTCCTTATTTGTTTTAATTAGAAATGTGAAATTTTATGTTATTTGTTTTTTAGTTTTCCAAAATGTGAAACTTGCATAATTCAAAATGCTGTATCTCATAAACCAATTGTTCTGCTGCTATTATAAAATTTATCATGTATCTTTTAAACGCTATAGGTTCAATTCTAATGCTATCCTCTCAAAGATACGCTATCAAGGTTTACACCTCTATGTGTAATTTTTTACAGAAATAATTCTTAGAGCAATGTTAAACACTGACGTTATTGCCCACCACTGAGAAAATATACTGCTCATGTAATCACTTATGATACCTTTTCTACAAAAGAATTGTCCCTTGCCTTACTTAGACTGTGAATCAAACCTCCAGATAAATACCAACTTCGAATATGTCTGTTGTAAAACCTAATAGTTTCTTACAGTTAATCTAGTTTTATTAATGTAAAATATCTCAATAATATTGTCGGTTCGTATAATATTTTTTCCATTAGTTGAAAGTTAATAAGTTTTATGGAAATTTGATAAAGATATACAATTTAAAAGGTTTGCATTAATATACAAATTGAGATGAAGCTGCTGGAAATTAAAATGATTTTAATTCAGTTTTACTAAGAATACAATATGGATAATAATTTGAAAGAAATATGCATATCAATAACTACATTTTGTATGTACAGGAGTAAGTAAGATTGTTTATATAAATGCATGTCAAATCACACACTTACACACACATGTTGCATTGTACTAAAATTCAAGTAATTGCAATTTAAATGCTAAGATGGAACTACGAAGCACGCTTATATGACCATGTGTAAGAATTCTTATGATAAACATTGAAATAATTTCAAACGCATACATTTGTAGGATTACTTGTACAATCAATGCTGTGGTGTCCTACGGCAATAAATACGAAAGCTGCAGTTGGCATTCATTTGATGTGCAAATAAGCACACATGGGTAAGACGAGTGTAAATTCATACAAGTGCATGTGCTTATATGACAACCTTATGGAAATGTCTATGTATAGAATTATGTATTTGAATGTGTGATTCAGCTAGGAAATGCCTGAATTCACCCCTACACATATACATTGGGAGCATAGAAACGTAGGTGTACTTCAATACATACCAATCGTCACAGTTATGCTGATGACATCAATTTTGAATTAACCGACAATAAAGCAAATATTACCCATTGGCAACCCGACGATTTCAAATTTGATTTAGGGACTTAGTCTCCTACATGCCAGTGGCCAACGATTGCGTTGAACAAAGACACATTGCCGAGATGCTGAATTGGTTCCTTTGTAACATAGCCTTAAGTGCACTGAAAGAAAGATGTCGTCAATCCAAGTATTCAACACAAGTTTGAATGAAAAATATAAGTTTTTAAAAAGTAAGGAAGGCTAACATTAGATACCCTCCCATTTCGCAATAAGTAAAATCTTCCGATCAAATCAACCGATCGCACTTATTTTTCCATATATATTAACTCATGCTAAAGTAGATTCGCTCAAATTTATTGAGATGTTTCTCTTACTAAATGGAATGTTCGTTTTGAAGATAATGTTCGGTAAGTGAAGATCTCAGCATACCATTGCACATAAAAGAATATATTGAATTACTTATAAAAATCTGGCGTTGTAGGAATTTATAGCAGCTATTTGGGAAAGTAAACAAATTCGCTTTTCAATTATGTTCAATATTATTTGGTAAATAACCAATAAAAACTTAAGCCAAAACAAATTTTTAAAATCACCGATATTTATTCCCAAAACGTTCCGTAAGATAAATTCAGCTATGAGACGCGAGTAATCATGAGGGGATTCTCCAGTAAAACGACCGATATAAATGAAATAGTCAGTCAGAGGTATAGTGATTATTATGTTAGGTATATATGGATTAGGGAAGAAATTAGACCAATTCACTTATTTTTGTCATCAAATTTTAAACACTGACACGTTTAGTGTTGTCATCGAAAGAGGATCAAATACATTCATTATTGTAAAAGAGGATTAAAAATGTATAATAAGTTTTGTTTGCGTCTTAACTGATACATGACCTATTCAATTATGGAAGTTTAAGGTGTTATTAAATAGAAAGAAGGCATGGTTGTGGTCCAACTTTGCATGCTATCACAATGAAATTTCATTGAAATGTGGGCGGCGCTACGGATATAAATATTATAATTTTAAATTGATACCCATGTAAGACCAATATAGCATAAAAATTTATACCCAATTTAACTAGTCTCGTCTAGTTTATGAAATATATGCATCAGAGCATTAGCAAACAAAAAGTAGCACTTTCTGTGTTTTTTACAAATCCGCTTTAGAGCGTGCTAATGGTTCAAATTCGCTCACTAACGAATGTAACCGTACGAGGTTTTTACCAATAGACAAATTTCATAACTAATTTATATAAATACACATATTATAATATTATTACCACTATAATAAATATTTGTATAAGTACATGTATGTTTAAACCCCAAGTGAAGGCATTCTCTTTAATTAAATCTAAGTAAATTTGGGGCTTTTAGGTATCCCCAATCCAATGAGGTCTAAATCAGTGTTAATCCAATAGTTTTGGAATAATCAGGCATCAGTGTTGAGGAACATTGAGTAAAAGGTATTTTATTTGGGTTAGCTAAAAATTGCAATGTTATTTTTACACTTTCATAGAGCTTGTTTAGATACTCAATTCTGCTTTTACTAATTGGTTGCAAAGTGTGGCAAGTATCGTGAGTCCATATGATAAAAATTTCTTAATTTTTAATATGCGCACTATTATTAATTTTTGATTGAAAAATGAACTAGTTTATATGATATAAAATGATTTACAAATATTATTTAAAAAAATCATACAAAATGAAATTTGCACACTTACATTTTATAGATTGTCTTTTCAAATATATAAAATTATTGAGAACTAAATCCCCGTTGAGTTATCAATGTTCAGTTCATGCTTTACTTTCTTAAAAATTAACCAAATATCTTAAATCTAACCAAATTTATTTTTATGTACTCTCGCAACATGTTGCACAAAGTATATAGCGTTTTATCTATGCATCGGAGAGGAAAGAATTCACATCATTTACACGCAGCAATATTTTGTACATATGTACATATAGACAATATTATCTCAATAAATCAAATCAGGGCTAATGAAAATATTAGTTAAAATCTATATGAAGCGAAATTCGCACAAAGATGAAAACTAAAAAACTTTGAAATGAACCCGCAGGAACGAAAATGCATTAAACTTTACACTCAGGACGACTTGAGCTCTCAAAGTAGGGGTAAAAAAAACGCCAACAGTACCGGCAATATCGACAGGCTTTAGGCTAATACTTACGTCAATGATTGCATTAAAATTGCATTTCGAAAATTGGCTAAGGATGTGCGTGTGCGAACGTCGAAAGTGTTTGCAATCCTTGAGCAGGAGAGCAAAGTTTGCTCTGACGACTAGCACCTCGTTGTCACATAGTGTCATTGCTTCGAACAAAAATCCATGTACATAAAATCAGGGTTGCCATTCTCATATAATTATTTCACATATATTTCATTAATACTTTCATTTAGTAATTAAATTTTATTTAGTCGCAAACAGATTTTAAATTCAATAAATGCAAACTAAGAAATGGGATAAGTACCAATATTCTCATATCATTTTATGAGATGTATGGATATAGTCAACGTTATTATTCTAAACCAAATGAAACTCGAATTCCATTGACTAACACAAGGATGGTAACCATGCTTATAACGATATTTGCACATAGGAATATGCAGCGCGAACATAGCCAGTTCGCTGAGAGTGTGACAAGCTGCGAAAAGTTCGAAGTAATCTGTGCGTTTTCCGTAGCCAAGTGTGTTACCGCGAAATGATTAGCTTCCGTTTGCGATGATGCAATGATGCATTACAACAGCAACAACGAAAAGCAACAATCTTGCATGCTTTTCCATTTAGTCTAGCATGGTGAATAAGCATTAAACTAATAGGAAAATAAAAAGTCGGCAGAAAACACAAAAAAGGGAAGATGGAAAATTGATGGTTCAGCAAAATATGAATGACTGATCAAAAAATCGATTGTTGCAAAAAAAAGGAAAATGTTTAAATAAAAATCACATTACAAAAAAGTGAACAATAAATAAAAAGTATGCATGGAATAGCGCCAAGTCCACAAAAGGAGCGCGCAACACGCAGAACAAAGCAACCGCAGCGCAACAGTGAATTGTAGCGAACGGAAGTGGGGATTTTATAAAAATGCCCGGTAACCAATTGCGTAAAAATATCCGCAAGCACACATGGCGATTATACATGTTTAAATAATGTCAGTTTGCCCACATGCATGCATACATACATAGGCAAACGTATATATGTGCATTTGTGTGAAAAGCATAGAGCAGTTTACTGTAGACTTATTTTTTGCAGTTTTATTTTAGTATTTAGTTTTTACTCTGATACTTTTTTACATCCGCCTCCTCGTCTAGTGAATTGTAAAAATCGAAAGAAAAATTAAAAGAAGAATAATCACAAATGTTACTACTTTATAACAAAACCGTTTCAAGTAACTGACATTGTGACGGGCGCATGCTTCATTTTGCAAATTGACGTTGCCTTCTGCATATACTCGTATGTTTGTATATAAGAAGTTACAAACGAGTTGCATCCTGCTGATGCAATGGAAAGTTGTAAATTGCACCCAGGACCATCAGCGGGCACCTTACACACTCCGCCTTATACATAGAATGCATCTAAAACCACATCCGTGTTAAATTAAATTCGCAAATACGGATCTCATGCCAAAAACAAATTGTAACCCAAAAGGGGGCTTTTCAATATATCCTGACAGCGAAAAAAAACCATTAGCTGGTGAGAAGTATGGACCGGTCTGTTTAACAATACAAATTTTGGTTAAAACTTAAGTTGGTTAAAACGTCAAATATAGGCACTGAGGTCCACATATTCGGTGCCTGGGGGCTTGAAAAGTAATTTCCGATTTCCGTTAGTAGCATACCTCCAATTTAACTCCAATATCTTCTTTGGTAACTGGTTTATATACTGCAAAGTAAAATAATCGCATGGAATTCAAAATGGTGATATATGGGAAGTGCGTGTGTTTTAATCCGATTTCGCCCACTTTCACAGTATAAGGATGCTAATATAATGCCTTGTCGCTTGAGAGTGGGGGGTGCTACATCCAATGTCCAATTTTCAAATCGATTCCGGAAGACCTTAAGTACTGTCTTGACTGTGAAATTTAATACTTCTGACGTATTTATTTACTGAGTTGCCACACTTTTAGTAATTTTCAACATTACTAAAATTACATTACCGTTATATGGTAAGAGGTCGTGGTTGGCGGGTTGGCGGCTGTAGCTTTTGTGGTTTTTGAGATACGTATGTATATCAAATATGTTAGGGGGCGGAGCAAGTGTGACTTTTTGCAAAACTTTAACTTGCAGCTCCTCTCCTTACTGTGGTTCTCTGTACCAAATTCCAGTTTTATATCTCAATTGTTTCGTTGTGTCGTTTAACTGCATTTTGTTTCCGGCTATCCATCTGCAATACCGAGCTCCTCAGAGTGCCAAGGTGTACCAAGTTTTATCAAGATATCTCAATTTTTACTGAAGCTATCGCTTGCACGGACGGGCAGATAGACGGACAGACATGCGGAATGCAACTCGTCTCGTCATTCTGATCGTTTATGTATACATCTTTGTACCTAACTAGATTAATTTTAGGTGTAACAAACAAATAATAATACTAATAATAGCATAGAAATCTTTAAATTTGAGAGTAAAGTTGGTACGGAAAGGGTGCAGATGAATCGGTCAAAAGATTGGAAAATGGGAATGACGCCGCCCACTTTTAGGTCAAATTCCATATCCCAGGAACGATTAAACCAATTTCAATGCCATGCTATCCTTATGTTATATTGTGAAACTGAAGGTCGGATCAGATGAAGAAATCGAATCATAACCACTCCTCTTATCTTAAAACACAATTTTAAATTCAATCTGTTTCTTTCCTTTTACAGTATGTAACTTAACCGCCAATTAAGATATCGGAATAAAACTTTGCAAAAATAGCGCCGTTAGGAAATGCCATTTCTTGGCCAAGACCGGCGGAAATTGGACTATGTCTTTTCAAGCCCCCAAGTACCGAATGTCGATCAATATATATATTTATGAGATTCAGAGAGCATCTTTCTCTGTTAATATAATGCCATTGTGGGATAAAATCGAGTTAATACTTCCCCTGTATTAATAGTGACTTTCCAATGGAATTGGAACAGTTTATTTAGTCCAATTTGTATTTAAATAAATTAAGTTGACAGTATACACAATGTGTTAATAAAATCCTTATATAGTAGTATCCGCGCTCCCAGTTACTTTTCCCTCATATATCCAATATACATGTCCAATACATAGTATTTCGTCCCTTTAGTTGAGTTTATATCTCATTAAATTAAGCGTGAATATTTTAATTAGCATTGCGTCATTAATAAAAATTCTAAAGTCTAATAAAAGTTATGGATATCGGTATGTACCTTCACACAGTTCTAATGTTATTCGAAACACCAATCGAACCATCTAGTAGTTGGTTCCCTCCGATATTTTCCTCAGGATAGCTGGTTCATTTAAATATTATGTAAAACAATCTTATTTGGTAAAGCGAATGATTAAAGGTCTTAGGGTTAAAGATTAGAGGTTAAGGTGGCGTACATTTAAATGGTGTTAGTTAGATTGACTTTAATATAAATATCTTGCATATGAAACTATGAAATATGTATGGATATGAAAACCCGGGACATTTGAAAATTGCGAAAGTAAACAGTGTTCGGGTACACCCCTCCTTACTCATTTATTCGTTTTTTCTGAAAACGTATTTCAAATATTAACATTTAAACACTCTGATGTTAACCACTTCAAATGAAAATGTCATTACTATTATACCGGGTTTTTTATGTTTCACCAACGAAAGAAGTTCTATTTCTACTTTTTAATTTCAGAACAAGTCAGCTAAAGAGTAGAATAGTTCTCGATTTAAGTTAGCCTGAGTGGTGAAAATCAATTAGTTAGAAAAGTAGCTAAGCCAATTTTAGTCGTGTTGGAGAAGTCGGCGCTATAATTTTTGAAACGTATGTTCTCTTCTTGACGAGCACCCTTTCTCACTAAATGATAGTCCATATAAAAAAGTATTCCTTCCACTTGTAAAACTAATAATTCATTAACATGACATACATTCTGGGATAGATAATGATTTACTCTTACTAAATTTATTATAACATATTTGTGCATTATTTTCTTTAAATTGAGATATATCGATGTGAACTTTGGAACTTTAGGTAGAATGTAATCGGACCAAAAACAATTCGACATAATATTATTAAATTTCAAAATTTTTGTCATTTATGAGCTTAGTATGACAATAGTAGCGACCTTACTATTTCTCCATCTCCAGCTCTCTTTGTATTAACATGTTTTTCAACACATCCTAAATATAATTACGGGATATCTTGCTCGCCTTCATTCAATAATTTCCTCTCTTATTATCCATATGTCTAACCTTATTTAAACGAGAAAGTAATTTCTAAAAATGTACTTAACTGAATCCGAGCAGTGTTTCTGTAGATGTAGATACTCGTAATAAAAATTCCACGTCAAAATTAACTGTTAATCTTTATAGGGTTGTTGGTTCATGCGATTACTGTAACGAGTAAAAACGTGGCACTATGATATAACGGGGAGCTTAGTTCTACATATGTGAGTTTTATGAAACTGAGTGTTTATAAAATCTGTCATAATGTACTTACTTACACATGCGTACATAAAACTTTATACATCTGTACCCACACCATTTATCAGTGCACTAAAATCTAGTGCTGGGTAGTCTACAATTGTATGTATGTATATACTCGTATTATATACAAACATAATGCAAATAGGACCGGGTAATCCAGTGAACATTGCGGTGGGGCTGGGCGAGTCGCATTGGCATCGCATTATTAGATGATTTATTGATGTCGTTGTGCTTAGTTTAGCAGCAGATATTGCAATGTCAACGGCACACAACCGACACTGAGAGCGGGAAACACAAGCGAATATACACTTGCAAATAAAAGCACACATGTTCCATGTATGTTCAACCATGTACTATAGAGAGGCAGTTAGACTTACAAGACTAATGGAACTGTATGCCTTAGTTTGCGTTCGCAAAGCTAATCGATGCCAGCATATGTTGGCATGTAACAACAATGCAGCAAATCGTGTGCAAATCGCACCCAGCCTAACGCATTGGCGTAAGGACGAATTTCACCGTTATTTTAAAACTCAAAATTTTCTGAAAAATGATAAGTTCCAAATCATTTTATTCGCAAAGAAACTAGATAATTCGTCGGAATTTTTTGCGGTACGAAAATCTCACGGGATAGAGTTATTTATTTAACAGAAAAAGTTCTTTCTGCAAATCATATTCCGCAAGCTCCTACTGGGTGCAGCGCCCGGCCATACAAATAAGGTTTTGTTAGTAGCGTTTTAGTTGTGGAGATAAAAATGCTAAAGCACAGGCATCTGCAAGCCTGCACGAATTACATTAGCCTTATTACGCTTTGAGCCATTGGCTGGCTCGCAAGCAGCTGAGTATACACATATACATATAATGAAGAAAGGAGGAAAATGATGCAAAGTGGCAAAAAGTTGAGTTGAATGAAAAATGTCGGAATTGCGGCAAATATAAATGAAATCAAGAACACTTTTCCTCTTGCGTTCCACTGCATTCGTGTGGCAACATTCCACACTCAAACTTCGAAACTCGAATGGCGTTAAAAGATTGCGTTTGAGTATGTGTAAGCGTTTGTTCATATGCGATTATACCGTTCGAAACTAAACACGGAAAGCTAAGCGCTAAGATGGCAAATTTTTATTTTATTGACTGTGGTTATTCAAACAATTGTTATCAAGATGCTATATTTCACATAAATCGTTATATAAAGGTTTGAAAATTCAAATAAAATTATTTCTTCGAAATTTTTTATATTGCGTAGAATGAAATTCTCATTAATTTGAATTTTACTATAAATTACTCAAATATATAATCTATATGTAAATATGTGTAGACCTTGAAAAACTATACATACACTATTATATTATATAATATATATATATATCCATTACAATGGATTATGGATACAATTATGGATACAAAACCTTTTTACTTAGCCTGAAAGGAATAGTACTGTTTTTTGTTAGACAATAGCACTACGTGGTGTATTCAAAAAATAATGGGAATGTTCTTCTACCGTGTTCTTCGACTTTAATGGCATAGTACATCATGAATTCTTGCCTCAATTTCAAATGGTCAATAAGGACTGTTCCTGCAAAAATCAAGTTTGAGAAGTGCTTTGACGATTGAAAGAAGTGCTGGCATAAGTGAATAATATCGAATGGATACTATTTTGAAGGCGACAACATTAATGCAGACGAATGAATAAATATGTTTTTCAAAAAGCGAAAATTCCCATTATTTCTTACCGGTCCTGCGGTCCTATACAGCGGTCCTATACCGATATACATATCAAAAAGATCAAAATTATATTATCGTCGCTTCTACTGCCCAAACCAGAATGCATGCATTTATTCTTATTTTCATTTGCCGACGATTCTTTTACAAGTACAATTATGGCTTCTCTTAAAACTAAAACAGAGTTGCATTTAAAAATATAATAGAGTTTTACCTTTAGGTAATATATTTATATAAGCTCTTAGTCGTATATAATATACACTTATGCTATGGTATTATTAATATTGCTACAAATCGACCGTCCATCGCATGGTCATCTGACCTCATTTGCTTTTACTTCGGGTCTGTTGAAGCAAGACCTTATAATTGCGATTGACCAAACTCCCGTGTTTGGTATAAGTAACTGTTGAAATCCCTCATCATCTTTAAGTAAATGGCGAACATCCGCAAAACTTTCTCAACAAGATATGGACCCTTATATTTTTTGAAATCGGTTTTGTGGGTCCACTTACATAAGAGTCAAAAATTGTTTGCCACTACAAAATCTCCAGTTAGTACCTATTTGGTTCTTTTCTCTTCTTATCTACATAACTTTTATTGTAATTTTAGGACTGTTCCTGGCACTGAGCTGCTTTGTCCCAATATCTTGTAAACTAGCAATCTTGTATTCTTCCAATAAACTTCCTCCTCAATATCTACCATTTTTGAAATCATCAGTCCCAAAGTCTATTTACCGTTTCGAATTGACCATTTGCTTGAGTGGACCTGTGGCAATTTTTAAATAAGGAACATTTCCATATTCTAGAAATTGTTTAAGTTCCTCGGAAATAAAAAGACTTCCATTATGTATATGTATAACTGTATGCTCTAAAGGAGTATCTTACTGCTAGTAGTTTTAGTAGGATATAATCTAACAAAATTCGTAAACGCTTGAATTACAACCAAAATACATATGTCACTCTGTTATCTAAAGAGTCAATTTGGTCAATAGGTATGATTTCAAACGGAACATTTCCATTTGGCATATTATGTAAAAACCCTTCCTGACATCCACTATGGAAGAAAAAAAGATGCTTTTGAAACAGTTTTTATGTGTAGGTAAATTTTTATACTCTCGCAATATATTGCAATACATTATGATAGTTTTATTCACCTAACGATTGTTTGTATCACCTAAAACTAATCGAGATAGATATATGGTTATATATATATATATATAAATGATCAGGATGACGAAACAAGTTGAATTCCGGGTGACTGTCTGTCCGTCCATCTGTCCACCCGTGCAATCGATTACTTGAGTAAAAATTAAGATATCTTGATGAAACTTGGTACACGTGTTCTTTGTCACCGTAAGACGGTTGGTATTGCAGATAAGCGTGATCGGGATACTGCCACGCCCATAAAATGACGTTAACGGAAAACAGCTAAAGTGGAGCTTTATATATAAATATATATATACTTATTACTTATGCTATATCAACAAAGCTTGCTGAGGACAAATCTCTCCGGCACTTCCTCAGACAGTGTAAAGCTTACTGAAATCGGATTATAACCTCGAGTATATCCCATACAATGATTATGTTGAAAATGAATGAAGTGTTGACTCGCTGAAGAAATACGTCAGAAGCATTAAATTTGCCAGCAAAGATGGTTCTTGAGAACGCCAATGGGCTCGGTGTAAAACTTCGAAAATTTGAGTGGCACAACCAACTTTTTAGTGAAGCCCTATATCTCAACGCCTTAAGTAAATTCAACCAAATACATACATATTTTATGACATTATGAAGACTGCACAAATAGTGCCTTTAAGATATGCAATCTTTGCGTAAAATTTTTCGAAATCTGATTACAACTTTTCAAGTCCCAAATACAGAATATGGGGACCCAGTTGCTTTATACCGAAAATATGGACCAATCTGCGAACTATCATAAATTCGGGGAGTATCCTTTCATGATAATGACATTTTGTTATGTCAAAAAGGGGGGAAATCGGGTAAGTAATTCCCCTAGCCCCCATATACCTAATATAAGGATTTTCAACCTCTGGGTAGACTTTATATGATAGCTTGTTCTCTAACATAGTTGAGTAATGCAAAAAGTTAAGGCAATCAGTCCAGACCTTCTCCTAGCCCAAATATACCCAATATAACCGCCTTATTCCTAATATAATTATTGCCGTTTCTCTGGTTGACTTTCTCCTCATATTATTTTTATATATAATTAAGTCAATTTGGTTGACTTTATATGGCATATATCTTATTCGAGTTAGTTTGGTAGATTTTGATAAAAATATCTTGGACACGAAGCAAAATACAGCAATGAAAGCATTTAAGTCTATGACGTGTAATTTATGTTAATTGGATAGCAAATATGATTGTAATTCATTCACGGTTTCGTCGAATTATGAGTGTAAATTCTTACGCTACATTTTTTAATTTGCCAGAATCAGAAAGTATTTCCCCGCCTTCGATCCTTGCATAATGCGAGAGTACAAAATGTTCGGTTACCTCTGATCTTAGCCATTCCTCACTTGTTGCTCTCATTTTAGGAAACCCGCAACTTTTCGAGATCAATTATTCTGCTTTGTCTATACTTACATATATGTCCAACTTCGTCATGATATTTATATATGTATTAAATGTGCCACATATCCTGTGGCACATAAAACAAACGGTTACCATCGTAACTTTTCCTATAAAAGGAACCTATTGCATTTCATACAAATTGTCCTCTTTTTCCTGTAATAAATTTCGAAGGTTTTTTTAATTTTCATCCCTTCTCGGACAAATAATTAACTTTTCCTCAAAAGTATTTGCTTCCAATTCCATTGCATTGGTACCGCAAAATTTTTATAGCTTCTAAACATTTGTTATTGACTTAAACTCAGTCTCCTGCAATCGAATATTCTAAATATGTTATACTCCTTTGCAAAAATTCACTTTTATCTAATATTAATTCAAGTTTACTTTCAACATTATGTTTCAATAACTACAATTATTTCATCCAAATATGCTATTATCTTTTCTGTTCTTATCGTTTCTGAAAATATTTAAAGTATGAACCCTCGAAAAGTCTTCTTCGCATTTTTTCAGCAGGAGCATTGTCGTAAACTCGTATTGCCCAAGTAGCGTAATAAAAATCGATTTTGTCTTTAAGAAAAAAAAAAAAAACAATTTTCAAAATGTTTGTTCATGTAGACACGGAAAATCCCATTTCCAAATCTAGTTCAGAGAGTATTTTCTTCTTTGCTAATGTTTCCAGTAAATCATCAATATTGGGGGTCGGGTAACTTTTGAAGTATTTTTATTCAACATTCTGTAAGCAATACAAGTTCTAAGCTATTCTGTCTTTTTACATACCAGCACAATTGGAGACATAAATTCAAATTCACTTGCTTTTATATATCCTTCTGAGATAGTATCTCATCTAATAGTAACTGCCCGTCGGAGAGACATTCGATGATGTGGTCGGTTAGTTTAGCGTCTTTCATTTTCAATCAACTATCTAAAGTAATTTTATTGCTGTAATATTTTAAAAAATCTTCACAGGCTGTCATTTGCGAACCTCAAATTTCTTCGGCAATATGATTTTGTTTTGTTGCATGTCATTGATGACCGAACCTATACTTTCAACCAAAAATGTTGGTTTTGAAAGCACCCACGTTTGAGCTCTGCCTTTGATTTGGCTATCATTAAGGCACAAATGGCATTTTCACTTAAATTCAAATCTCCAATCCCCTTAAGCTGTCGAACCCATACGAGTAAATTAGAATTCCATCATAATCCGTTAACATATCGGCTGGCTTCGAAAACGTTAATTGCAATGCATAATATTCTGTAATGCAGCTGAAATATTTCTGATATTTAATCTTGTTTTGAAGCACATTAACCCCATAGTCAATCCGCAGTAACAGAGAAAATCGTGCATCACAAAGAAATTTGCTGCTTTCTGGCATTGGCATAAGCAACTATATACTGCATATGTGATTTATACTAAATCTGCATTAATTTCAGTAATTCTGACAAAAAATATACCATGGATGGCAAGAAGATTAAATATTTTCCTATATATTTGAGTGATGCTTGTGCATATTGTGCATATTTTCGATGAAACTTAGTAATTATGTATAACTCTTGGTTTTAATTTTATCCTCATTTATCTCTCTATGCTCACAAAAAACAAAACAACTAATTGCGAAAGTAAACTGTTCAAGAAAAGTGTTCTATAATGTCAAATAATACAACGCATCGCTTTCCAATATTGTTTAACATTGTCACTCACCTTTGCACAATTCTGCTCACAGTTCGTTGCTTGTTCGTGAATTATTGAAAAACCAATACTGTAACGATGCCCCAGTCTCCATATTCGCCAGACATGGCTCCTTGTGACTTTTTTCTATTCCCAAAATTAAGAGAACCTTAAAGGGGCGTAATTCTACAAGTATAGATGACATTAAAAACGCATCGCTGGAAGAGCTAAAGTCTATCTCAAAAATCGAGTTTGAGAAATATTTCGACGATTGGAAGAAGCGCTGG
Source organism: Bactrocera minax (assembly GCA_021498325.1). Lineage (NCBI taxonomy): Eukaryota > Metazoa > Arthropoda > Insecta > Diptera > Tephritidae > Bactrocera > Bactrocera minax. Next base: position 27,801 of record JAKEEE010000137.1, read on the forward strand.
CATAAGTGCATAATATCGAATGGAGATTATTTTGAAGGCGACAACATTAATGTAGACGAATGAATTAATGTTTTCTTCCATAAAAGAAAATTCCCGTAATTTTTTGAACACGCCTCGTACACTTATGGGTATTATTATTATTGCTAGATGTTCAACATACTGACCAAGTGACCAACGTTCAACTTAAGTAAAAATTTCGACCCACTCACGCCATGCTGTTGCTTTCGGAAAATTAATGCGAAATGTAGTGAGCGGAATTCGATCCTAGTAGAACGAGTGAGTATTCATTCGATGTCATGCACATTTCCATTAACATTTGTTTTCTTCTGTACGACGTATGCGCTTTTATGAGATTTTAACTTTACATAATTTACTTTTTTTTCTTCCCAATTTTTAAGTGTTTTTAACTTGAGTGACAATTTGAATTTCCTAAGCAGATAGCAAAAAATTTGTGCTTATAATCTATTTGGTATGTATGTATATTTTCAGAAGCTTATTTATAATAAATGGGTGTATGTCCTTACCTCATTGCTCGGAAAACACACATCTGCATGATTAAATGGCCTTTTAAATTATGCACTCATATGCAGCTGGGTGCCCCGGCTCCGCCTTCCAGATTTTTGTCATTATTCCCCTTGCTCTTTAGATCTGTGTTAAATTACATAAATTTTTTTTCTCCTCGAACTAATCTGCATTTGGTCTTTAAACATGCGTTGGCATTGCGACCTACAACATCCAGTGGCACCATAGCTTTTGGTGTATATATTTATGGCGTAAGTGTGGGGATATAATGGAAGCAAACATTAAATTGCTTTTGTAAAGTAAACTTAATTTGCAATGCTGTTTTGCAACACTGACGCACACATACCTAGGCATATACACCATCTAGCTCTGCAGCTGGTGAGCGCTCGTCGAGCATCGAGAGTCGTGCTCTTGCAGCCATATTTCACGCCCTAAGTCTGCACGCGATGCAGCCGGACAATGCCAAATGAAATTTAATTCTAAGGGATCAAAAACCTCCTGGCTGGGCAATAAAACTCATAGGAGTAACGTATCTCGCTCAACAAAAGCAGTTGATCACCTTGTAACTCGCAGCTGCTTGCTTAAAATGCTTAGCACGCTCTACACGGCAGCAGGACCGAATTCCATTCAGCTACGTCCTGTGTTGACATTCAAAATCAATTTCCAATACACAAGTTACAACATTGTGACTACGTCTACAACATGAGTTGGGAGTGGCCAGAGATTGGATATAAAATATCATATCACTTTCATTCTTCCACAGAGGTGGTTATTGGATATTGTGTTTGTATTGATTTCCGTGCGTTTGTAAAAGGGAAGAAACGGTATCACACCGGGTAGTGCCGCGTATGCATTCGTACACACAAAAACTTGGTGTAGTTCGATTAATAGGAGAAGGATAGTTTTTACTTAATTATCTTAATTAATACTATCAATAACGAATACCTCAAACACCTCAATACCTATGTAAAATAAGTTTATTAATATATGTACGTAATTAGTAATCCTACATCAATTCTAAAAAATTTAGGTTTCAACTTACAATAATTTAAGTACGATTCTAAAGGTGCGATAAATAAATAAATGATAAAGGGGGGCTTACATGCAGGTCATGGATTTGAACAACATTTGGTCCCAAATATAATTATTATTTTCTCTTGACACTATACGAAAATGAATAAAAACGTACTTTACAAACAATAACAATTTGAATCCCGTCAGCTTATTTGCCCAGATAGCACAAGTATATAAGTGGTGTGTTCAAAAAATAACGGGGATGTTCTTTGACTTTAATGGCATAATGAATTCTCGCCTCAAGGCCAAACGATGAATAAGGGTTACCTAAAAGTCCGTGAATTCTTGGCCAAAAACAATACTGTAACGACTGTAACCCAGTCTCTATATTCGCCAGATATGACTCTTTGTGACTTTTTCCTATTTCCAAAAATAAGGAGAACCTTAAAGGGGCGCAGTTCTACAAGTATAGATGACATTAAAAACGCATCGCTGGAAGAGCTAAAGTCTATCTCAAAAATCGAGTTTGAGAAATATTTCGACGATTGGAAGAAACGCTGGCATAAGTGCGTAATATCGAATGGAGATTATTTTGAAGGCGACAACATTAATGGAGACGAATGAATTAATGTTTTCTTCCATAAAAGAAAATTCCCGTAATTTTTTGAAGACACCACGTACAAAGATATCTGGAATAAAACGAACACAAATCCTGTGCCAATCTGGTAAAAAATCAGTTAATACTTTCCACAAGCCCCCGTATACCGAATATGAGAATTTCTACTATTCATCCGGTTGGCTTTATGTCATACGTGCCCTTTAATAAGTGAGACATCTTAAATACATATCTTAATAATAATCTCTTTATGAGTTTGTTTCAATTTATATAGTATGTTATAATCTAGGACCGTAATTGGATGAAATATGCCTTTTGTTCTCCAAATATATTTGTTTACGCTACTCGTCTACTGTACAAAGTGTTTATCTGCCATAATAAGGTGAAATCGATTCATAAGTTCTTCTAGGCATGATATACCGAATATATTGATTCCCGTCCCTTTAGCGGGCTTTAGACCATATAGCGGTCAAAATTAATGAGTTTAAGTTTTGTTAACATGAGAGAAATATATGAAATCCTAAAGAAGAAATATTTCACAGAGACTGAACCAATAATTGAATAAAAATATCTTGCAAAATCGCACATACACACATATTTGTATGTATAGTTAGTTTTGCTAGTTTTGTTAGTTTTTTGCTTCTGTTTAAATCCCTAAATGGATTTATATTCCTTCCACATATTACATATATAATATAAAAGTAGTAAGTAAGAAAGGGCTAAGTTCGGGTGTAACCGAACATTTTATACTCTCGCAATGTGCGAGGATCAGAGGCGGGGAAATGTTTTCAGGTGCTGGAATAACTTTATATTAAAAAGTGTTGTGGAAGAATTCAACATTCATTATTCGACAAAATTGTCAATGGATTGCAATCATATTTGGTATATTGTTAACTTATATTACAGGCCATAGACTCATGTACTTTCATTGTTATATTTTACTTCGTATCAGAGATATTTATATTAAAATCTACCAAGTTAACTCAAAAGTGATATAAGCGATATAAACTCAACCAAAGTGGCTTTATCTAATATATATTAGATACATAAGGAAAAAGTCAATCAGAGAAAAGGAAATCATTATATTATGAATAAGCGGCTTAGACCATGGTCTAAAGCAATTTCTTTCATATATAGTGCGAAATCAGATTGCGTTTAAGGAAAAATATCTACTTAATTTTATTAAAATATCACACATATTGACCTACACAAACGGTTTAAAGTCAGTTGGAAAGTCCGGAATTCTTATATCGGGCGTTTTTGGGATAGAGGAATATCTGCACTGCTCACATTAAGTCTTCTCATTATTCAAGTATATTAGGGAACATGTTTTTACGCAATTTTGTGAAGATAACTCACACAGTGACCGATATTCGGCATAAAGTCTGTTAGATTATCGAAAACCATTATATGTAGTATATGGGAGCTGGGATAATTCGTAGACTGATTTCACACGCTTTCGACATTAAACTGGTGTATCCAATATTACTTCTTCACTTAATTTTGTTGAGATATCTTACATATTGACCGATATATACCGTATAAAGCCAATCGGTTGTTTAAAATTCTTATGTTAGGTATAAGGGTGTTAGCGGTAGTATAGATTTTCCCCGTTTCTACACATGGACACATTATTACCATGGAAAGACACTCCTTGAATTTCATTACGATATCTCATAGATTACCGACATATATGGTATAAAGCCACCCGCAAGTTTGAAATTCTTTACTTAGGTGAATGCGGGCTAGGGGAGTAATTTATCCGATTTCATTATTTAGACACACGAACACACTGCTATCAGAAAAAGACGCTCGCTGAATTTCACAGGAATAACTCATATATCGATCGAAATATATGGTACAAAGTCTACTGGTAGGTCGAAAATCCTTATATTAGGTATTTGGGGTTAGAGAAGTATTTACCCAATTTTCCCCATTTTTGACAAAGGGGAACATAATTATCAAGAAAAGATAAACGTCAAATGCAGGTACTGAAGTGTTTAATTTAGGTATCCGGGGCTCGAAAATTTATATGACTACTTTCACCCTTTTTACGCGGAGATGGCATATCTGGAAGGCACTATTTGCTTTATTTTATTATCTTAATTGTTGCTTGGTCTATATATAGTGTAAAGTAAAAGAATCAGATGAAATTTAAAATTGTGTTATATGAGACGTGGGCGTGGTTGTTATATGATTTTGTACATTTTCACCCTGTGACATAAAGGTGTAAAAATAATGTTATGGACGGAATTTGGTTGAAAGCCATGTTGCTTTTCCTGAGCTGTGGAAATTCACCTGAAAGTGAGCGGTGCACTTTGTATTGTCTAAATTTTGGACGAATTCCTAAGCACTGCTTCCGTACGATCTTCACTGTGATATTTGATGTTTCTGATGTGTTTCTTCAGCGAGTTAACACGTTTTTTGTACAATTTTAAACAATTGGGACCTTAGTTATACCACCTTATAAGCTTTCGATAATGGCATTTTGCGAGCACGACAGTGCTCCGATTTCACCCATTTGCAACACCATCCTTTTCTAAGTCCCAAGAAACATGTGTACCAAATTTTATTAAGATATCTCAATTTTTACTCAAGACAAACGGACGGACAGACAGTCACCCCGTTCATTAATATATATGTTCATTAATATATATATCTCGATTAGTTTAGGTGTTGCAAACAACCGTTAAGTGAACAAAACTAATAAACCCTCTTGCAACAGGTTGCGAGAGTATAAAAACGAATGTTTTGGGTATGAAATCGGCATCTAAAAGTGTGATCACAAAACGATGGATTTTTTTCTTGTTTTTAATTAAAAATGTAAATATGTATGCGAACTGCGGAACAACTATTTTCAGCTATAAGGAATCAAAAACTTTTATGCGGAATCGAAGCGGCGCTGATACGAATTACCCCAAAGTCTTTGTTTTGATTAATATTTTACCTTCAGATATCGATTTTGAGTCAAAATTGAGAATAAAACGATTTTTCCTCAACCACAGATAAATTTAGACATATGTGTATTCGATTGCCATTGTGATTATAAATCGTATGATATTCTACTCATTTTGTTTGAATTGTTTTGTTTGAATAGTGTCTCAAAGAGTTGTCAACCGCAAGAAATACATGTTAAGTCAGAATCTACAATTTGATACGAAATGAGCGATTTCCAGAATACATGGAAGGCAGATTGCAGAAAGTGAGTGAGAATTAATTGAAATAATCACTGCCTTTATGCACATATTTGTATGTTTGTAGTGGAATGAATTTTTATGTAAATAACTATTTGTGTGAACATGTGCTTTGTGCGCACACATTATGCAAAATTGGCAAATTATTCAAAGCCTTTGGCCACCAGCTATCTGCAATTTCATTAATTTCAGAGCGCTGTGCAAAATAAACACACGTTACATGTACGAATATAATACATTTATTTTATTTTTAACAAGGTAGAAGGAAATTAAAATTTAAGACAAAACATCTTTAACTTGACTGCCGATGACGGTTTACTGTGGCAGGGGTTAAAATCTTAGTCAAGCAGAAACTCTAAACTAAAAGATGTGGATTCATTGCATATATCAAAATGATCCTAATAACGAGACAAAATAAGTAAGCAAAGGAACTTTGGGGAATACTTTCAGGTGCTGGCAAAAATTCATATTAAACAAGTAAGAAAGGGCTAAGTTCGGAAGAATTCAACATTCATTATTCGACGAAACCGAGAATGGATTGCAATCTTATTTGGTATCTTATTAACTTATAATACAGGTACGTACTCACGTACTTTCATTGCTATATTTTGCTTCTTGTCAGAGATATTTATATTAAAATCTACCAAATTAACTCAAAAGTGATATATGCAATATAAACTCAACCAAAGTGGCTTTATCTAATATATATTAGATACATAAGGAAAAAGTCAATCAGAGAAAAGGAAATCATTATATTATGAATAAGCGGCTTAGACCATGGTCTAAAGCAATTTCTTTCATATTTAGCGCGGAACCACATCATGTTTAAGAAAACATATTCACTTAATTTCATTAAAATATCACACATATTGACCAACATATAATATCGGGTATATTTGGCCCAGGGGAAGGTCTGGACTGCTTGAATTAATTTTTGTCATTGCTCAGGTACACTAGTGAACAAAATTCCATGCAATTAAATGAAGATAACTAACACATTGACCGGCATATTCAACATAGAGTCTGCTAGAATAACGAAAATCGTTATATATGCGTTACCGGATATCACACATTTTCGACATTAAACTATGGTATATCCAATATCCAATGGAATAATAATCCAATAATGGGATATCTTACATATTGACCGATATACACCGTATAAAGAAAATCGGTTGTTTAAAATTCTTATGCTAGATATATGGGTTTTAGCGGAAGTATATACCCGATTTCCCCATTATTAACACAAGAACACACTATTATCATGAAAAGACACTCCTCGAATTTCATTCCGATATTTCACATTACTATATTTTATTTATTTATAATTTCTACCGATATATTTATTTTACCGATATTTTCGATATAAAGTGGTCCTTATATTATGTGTATGGGGACTTGAAAAGTTACATGCCGATATCGACTATTTTTATCCAAGAGACGGCATATCTGCAAGGTGCTATTTGTATCACTTTTCATTCCCAAACCCGTAATTGGTGCTTGATTTATGTACTGTAAAGTGAAAAAATAAGATTAAATTTAAAATTGTGTTATATTAGAAGTAGGCGTGCTTGGTATGCAATTTGGCCCATTTTCACCATTTGACATAAAGATACAAATATAATGTCATGCACTAAATTTGGTTGAAATAGGATAAAGCATCCTTGAGATATGGGATTTCACAGAAAAGTAGGTGGTGCAAGCCCATCACCAAAACTTTCCCCAAATTCCTATGCAGCCCTTCCGTGCCATATTTATTGTAAGAGTTAATGTTTCTGACGTATTTCTTCAGCGCATTAACACTCTTTTAATGGTTTTCAATATAACCTTTATATGGGAAGTGGTCGTCGTTATTATCTGATTTCACTTATTTTACCAGTTATGAGTACATTCTAGGGAAAGACATATTGTCCTCAGCAAGTTTGAATGATATAGCTTTAACTTTTTAGCTTTTTAAGGTAAGTGCCACTTTTATATCTTAATTTGTAGCTTAGTTGGAGCACTTTATCGGTTTTCGATTTATGGTATTTTGTGGGCGTGACAGAAGTCCGATTATGCCCATCGGCAATACCAACTTTTGTATGGTGGCAAAGAACACGTGTGCTAAGTTTCATCAAGATATCTTAATTTTTACTTAAGCTCTCACTTGCACGGACGGAGGGACGGCCAACCGTTAGGTGAAAAAAAGGAATATACTCTGTTGCAAAATGTTGCGAGTGTAAAATTGATGATATCTGACTTTCATTAAGTTACTTCACAGATTGACAGATATATATACGGTATAGAACTAACCGGAATCTCGAAAGTCTTTATGTTATGTATATGGGGGCTAGGAAAAGTATTTGCCTGATTTTACCAATTTGGTAATTGGACACAAGGGAACATTATTATTTGGAAACGATCCCAGAATTTCATTAAGATATCTCCGAGATTGGCCGACATTTTAGGTAAAAAGGCAGTTATAGGCACTCCGGTTAAAATATTTGGTATCTCAGCGCTTGAAATATTGTAATCCGATTTCAAATATTTTTACACGTTAGATTTCATACTATAAACGCACCCTTTGTGCGAAGTTTTGTTGCGATATCTTCATTGGTACTTTATTTATATACAGTAAAACTACTGTTATAAAGTGAAAAAATTACATAAATCGAATTTAAAGTTGTGATATATTTGAAGTAGGCGTGGTTGTATTCCGATTTCGGCCATCTTAACAATCTAACAAAGGCATTTCGATATAAAAGTATGTACAAATTTGGTTGCAATAGATTTAGTCTCTCCTGAGATATAGGATTTCCTCTAGTCCAATTACAACAGTCCAATTTTTACACCGCTTCGCTTGAAGACCTTAAGCACCTTTTTTTTGTGAAACTTAATTCTTCTTACATATTTATTTATTGAGTTATTGCACTTTTAGTAGTTTTAAACATAACCGTTATATGGGGAGTGGTCGTGCTTATCACCCGATTTGACTAATTTCCAGAATATCTGAAGAGGTGTTGCAAAGATACTTCCTCAGCAAGTTTAGTTGACATAACTTCAGAGGTTGATAAGATCTGTACCAGAGTACCAAGCAGTATGTTTACCGAGTTTTGTTAAGTTATCGCTTGCACGAACAGATGTACAGACGGACGGAAAGAAAGTCACTCAGAATTCAACTCGTCTCGCCATCCTGATCATTTATATATTCTCATGTAATCAATGTTTCTCGTAATCTGTAAATATGAATACAAATATGCATACAAATATGCATAATATAACAGAAATATTTCAAGAAAATGTGAATAAGGATATAAATTAGCTAATGAAAAATACTTTTGTACGCCGCTTAAATAAAGCGTACAAGAATTTGCGAATACGATATAAAAGGGAATAAGCAATAAGCGTGTGTAAGGAATGGGCAACACCAAAAGAGAGGTTCCCGATATTATCATATAGGTATGCCCAATATTACACGTTCAATTAATTTTTCTTAGATATCTTACATATTTACCGTTATATATGGTACAAAGTCTACCGGAAGGTTGAAAATCCGCATATTAGGTATACGCGGGCTAGGGGAAGTGTTTTCTCGAGTTTCCCCATTTTTGATACCAGACCACATTATTATCATGGAAAGATAATCTTCCAATTTCATTACGATTACGATCACAGATTTACCGATATTATCGGTAAAAAGTTAGATATTGGCACTCAGGTCAATATATTGGGTATCTGGTGGCTTGAATAGATATTATCGATTTCGACTATTTTTACGCATGAGATGGCACATCTTGAACGTACTATTCGTGAAAAGCTTTATTCCAATGTCTTAATTGATGCTTACATTATCTACTTTAAAGTGAAAGGATCAGATGAAAATTAAAACCGTATAATATAAGAAGTAGGCGTGCTTGTTATACAATTTCGCCAATTTTCACAAAGTGACAGAAAGATGTAAATATAATGGTATGTACCAAATTTTGTTGAAATCGGTTAAGGCGTTCTTGAGATATAGGATTTCTCCTAAAAGAGCGCGTTGCCATGACGTGTTCCTTCAGTGAGTTAACGCACTTTTAGTAGTTTTCAACATAACTTTTGTATGGAAGGTGGGCGTGGTTATTATCCGATTTCACTTATTTTTCCAGTATATGAGGACATTATAGAGAAACTTGATCTGAGGAAATTTGAATATTATAGTTTTAACGGTTTCTGAGATATGTACATTAAATGTATTAGGGGAGGGGGCCACTTTTGCAAAATTTTTTAACCCACAGATACCACGCCCTACTAGAATCTTCTGCACTAAATAACACTTTTATAACCTAATTTGTTGCTTAGTTATAGCACTTTAGCGATTTTCGATTAATGGCATTTTGTGGGCGTGGCAGGTTTCCGATTACGCCCATCTTCAATACCAACCTTCTTATAACGACAAGAAACACGTGCACCAAGTTTCACTAAAATGTGTTAATATTACTCAAGTTATCGTTTGCACGGACGACCGGGCGTTAAGTGAACAAAACTAATATACTCTGAGGCAACATCTTGCGAGATTATAAAAATTATATGTTAGAAGCCGAGAATTGTGTGACGAAATTGTGCACTAATAACTCATCGTTTGACACCTAGTATTTTTAGTAATGTGTTGAAAAAACTAACTCATTTTCATGACTCACTCAATAACTCATTTGCATTGTTCACTTAATGCAAATGCTCCGAAGTACGTACGTTAATATACAGAAATTAGTATATTCATCTGTTTCAGAGCTAAGGGAAGGCACGGTCAGATTTCACATATTTTATCGCAGAATGCTATGTGAAATAGTGTAGCCTAATTTTATTAAAATACCTCTTACTCTAAAAAATATATCCGGTATAAAGGCGACTAGATTGTCAGAAATCATTATAGTGGATTACTGGAAGAATAAACCAATTTCATCCACTTTTGACTATAAATCATAATATACTAAAGAAAACATCTTCGTTTAATTTCATTAAGATGCTTCTCATCATCGTATAATTTACGTAATAAAAAATCAAAAGAAGAGCTGAACCGATTTTATTCATGCTTGATACCTTACTGCATAGTACTCGCGAAAACATATTCACTTAATAATATTACGATATCTCAACTGTATAAGTGTGCTTGAAGAATTATGGACCAATTTCGACAATTTCTAGATTAGAGCTGGTAAATATTAAAAGCACTTAGTAAGTTTTGTTACTTGAGTTTTCACTAGAGTCTAAAAAAATAGGGGTCTCCAATATGTGCTAATGAGTCCTTATGAGATTGGTGTGTAATTTGTCAAAATTGGTCGAGTGATGTGGGAATGAATTTTCAAATAAAAATTTGCAAATTTTTAAACTTAAGACTAACTTTAGTACCTAATGATAAATTTGAGGAGGCTGTTTAGAAAGCTATTGCATGTTTGGTAGTTTAAAATAATAGCTTCATGAGAATCGTCCGATTTCCCTATTTTCACACTGTGATATAAGTTAGTTCTGCTGAAATAGCTCAATTAGTTTACGAGATACGAACATTGGACTTTTTATACGGTGGGCGTGATTATAAAAATTTATAAATAAATTAGGGCTTTAAGTATATTACAAAGGGCTCGAAGCATATGATTTACTCTTCTCGATGATAGTTTACTAAATTAGTCACTCGCTGAACGGTCTTCGGTGACTAATTAAACATCTCCGTTTCACATAAATAATATTAAAAATTGGTTAGAATAGGAAAGTAAAATTGTTCGACCGATTGTTGTTAAAATATAAATATTTTAAGTTCTAAGTATCATTTGGTCGCAGGCTATAATCGCTTATAAATATGCACTTATGTATATTTCTCGTACTTCCTTAAATCCAATAAGAACCAATGAACCAAAGACATAAAATAATGCCGGGCTCTCATACCTCAAAGAACCATTAGAAAGTTGCTAGTTAAAATTTCAGCGAATTCAGAAAATTTATGAAAGCTTACGTTTTAAATGCGAAAAGTTAACTCTTCCTACTTTTCTCACGTATACTTTATCACCTATTAATTTTATTATATAATTTATGTCGGCGATTATTATTACTTACGAGCACGTTTAAGAATACTTTTGTATAGTACGTTTTTCTTTTGATCGTTTTGCTTTCCGCCGTTTCATGCATTTATCACTTCTCTCACCAGTATAAGGATGCACGGATTTTAACACCAACTTAAACTATGTATGAGGGTGGTCCGATAAGTACACTGTAAAAAGAGGAATATACTGTGTACTACGTCTCATAGACAGTTATGCAGCCGAATCAGATTCGTAGTGTTGTTTCAACCGCATGTGGCGTCTCCGCAGATTTTATAAAACTGTAAAAAAAGGTGTTCCGAAAATAGCTACAAAGGAAAATAACGTGACAAATGACCAAGACCTTAATTTGGTAGACCGTTGACTTAAGGTGCGCGAGACAGCTGAGCCTGTAGGTATCTCAAAAGACTACGTGTGTCGTATCCTGCACGAAATACTGTGCACAAGAAAGCTGACGGCAGGATGGAATTCGCGTTTGCTCATTCCAGACAGCAAGCTTAACCATGGGACCTCCTCAATGCAGTATTTGACGCTGTTTAAGCGCGTTTCGTGACCATCAACGAAACATGGACGCACCGGTACACACCAGAGGCCAAGGAGAAGTCGAAACAGAGAACTTCACCCGTCTAACCTTTTCCGAAGAAGGTAAATACTGTCCTATCGGCCAGAAATGTGATAACCATCTTTTTCTGGAATACACAAGATGCCTACATCTATCTGAAGAAAGGTTCTGAAAACGTTCACAAGACTGTACTATACCGAATTTTTCGTTGATTTGTAAAAAAAACGACTTCGGCTTGGTGCTTTTATACCATGACGACGCACCGGCTCACACATTTGCCGTCCCCAGGGCCACATTGATCGAATTAGGCTACGAACTGTTGTCCCATCCGACGTATTCTAAAAAATTTCTTTTCGAACAGCTTTAGGCGTCTATGCAGTCTAGATACCACTCATACATCCCTTACAGTGCAATATCAAACTAGTTATAAAATTTACCGGCTTAGAACTAGAAAATGGAAAAAGGAAGAGAAACACCAGTATTATACTTGTTTTGGAACGATTATCTAATTGACATTTTTATGTATGTAAAATAAGTTTCTGACCGAAATCTGACAATTTAAAATATACAAGTTGCTTATATAGATGAGGCAGCACCTGAGTAGTTGACGATTCGTACTAGTTGTGTAGTAAAGTAGCTCACAACTAGTTGATTTGACTGGGGGGTATATACAAACCGAAATAGATGTAAGATTGTGGATATATATAAAACTAATATATATTACACTCGTGAGTTGCAACAGTTACATTGCGTGCAGTTTTTTGCAATCCTGTTGAAGGATAAAATCTTTCGCTTAAGCAAATTCAAACGCTAACAATTATGATGATACATACTATTTTGTACGTGTTGCGTGATTTTCCGCTCGTTTATCCTTATTACAGCTTCATTATAACTACAATGGGATATAATAAATACTTATAACATATTCAAGCATATTTGTGCTACAGACTGTCAAGGATAATGCGATAACAATTAAGAAAGGGCTAAGTTCGGGTGTAACCGAACATTCTATACTCTCGCAATTTGCAAGGATCAGAGGCGAGGATAAGCTTTTAGGTGCTGGGAAAACCTTATATCAAAAAAATTTGCACAAGAATTCAAAATTCGTTATTCGACGAAATTGTCAATGGATTGCAATCATATTTGGTATCTTATTAACTTATATTACAGGACATAGACTCACGTACTTTTTTACTACGTTTTGCCTCGTGTCCGAGATATTTATATTTAAATCTGCCAATTAACTAAATTGAGATATATGCGAAATAAAGTCAACCAACGTAGGAATCAGGGGCTTAGTCTAGACCAGTTTCATTCATATTTAGCGCTAAACCACATTAAGTTTAAGAAAACATATCCACTTAGTCCCATTAAAATATCACACATATTGACCAACATAAACAGTTTAAAGTCGGGTGGAAAGTCGGGAATTTTTATATCGGGTATATTTGGGCTAGGAGAAGGTCTGCACTAATCACACTAACCCCTTCCCTTTCTCAAGTAAATTAGGGACATGTTTCCACGCAATTTTGTGAAGATAACTCATATAGTGACCGACGAGATAACGAAAATTATTATATGTAGTATATGGGAGCTGCTGTAATACGTAGATCGATTTCGCACATTTTCGGCATTAAATTATGGTATATCCAATATTACACGTTCACATAGTTTTGCTCAAATATCTTACATATTGACCGATATGTACCTTATAAAGCCAACCGGTTGTTTTAAATTCGTATATTAGGTATATGGGGGCTAGGAGAAGTGCTTACCCGAATTTTTCCATTTTTGATACAAGAGCACACTGTTATCATGAAAAGATAATACTCGAATTTCATTACAATATCTTACAGACTGACTGCTACATATGGTATAAAAACTACCGGAAGGTTGAAAATCCATATATTAGGTATATTGGGGCTAGGGGAAGTACTACCCATAGACACACTGTTATCAGAAAGAGACGCTGTCTAAATTTCAAAGAGATATCTTTCATATTGACCGTTATATATGGTATAAAGTCTACACGAAGTTGAAGATTTTTATATTAGGTATATCGCGTAAGAATTCAGCATTGGTTATTTGACGAAACCGTGATCGGATTACTTGCCATTTTATTAACTTATATTATAGGACTGAAACCTGCGTATTTTCATTATCATAATTTGCTTCGTATCCGAGATATTCATGTTAAAATCAACCTAATAAACTGAAATAACACTCAAATAAACTCAACAAAAAGGGCTAAATTCAAATTATTGGGAATATGAGGACAAAGTCTACCAAGTTCTAAACCGATTTTTATTCATGTTCATTGTTAAACCACATTATTTTTAATCATTAGACATAGTTAATGATGAGATATCCACTTAATTTCATTAGAATATCACACAGATTGACCAACACAAAGAATTTAAAGTCAGCTGGATAGTCGGATATCACAATATGGGGTATATTGGGACTAGGGAAGGTTTGGGCTGATTTCTTTAACCTTTGTAGTAACTTAAGTAGACGAGAGAACATCTTTCCATACAATTTTAGGAACGTAACTCACACATTTTCAGATATACTCGGAAATCCACAACATCTAACTTAAAGGAGCTAGGGTAATTCATGGACCCATTTCAGACATTTTCGGCCTTAAACCACAGTATATTCACTATTATACGTTCACTCGATTTTGCTAAGATATCTTGCATATATATGGTATAAAGAAAATCGGAAGTGTTTGAAATAATTGTATTCGTTATATGGGTCCTAGTGGATGAGTTTACCCGATTTTACCAATTTTTGACACAAGGGCACAATATTATTAACAAAGACTTTTCTGAGTTTCACTAATATTTCTGGTAAAGAGTCACTTATAAGCACTGAAGTCCACGTAATCGGTATCTGAGGGCTTGAATAGTAATAGCAGAATTTCGAAATCCTTAAAGCTCAAAGATTTATTCAGATATCTTCAATGGTGCTTGATTTGTATACTGTAAAGTCAAAGAATCATTTTTAGCACTTCCTCATACAGTGTGAAAATAGGTGCAATCGGATTATAATCACGCCCATCCACCCTGCTACGTATATCGTTAAAACTGCTATAGTGTAATAACTCAATAAAAAAACTCCTCAGAAGTTTAAAATTGTAAAGTAAAGATGGAAAGTAAAGAAATCAATGTAAAAATTGGACAATAGGTGTGGCATCACCCAGTTTTAGGTAAAATTTCATATCTCTCTAACTACTATTTCAAAAAAAGTTTGTACATAACATTACATTTGCATCCTTATGTTACAGTGGGAAAATGGGCGAAATGGAATCCAACCCCATCTACTTCCCATATATCACAATTTTAAATTCCATGTGATTTTTTACTTTACAGTATAGAATTCAAGGACTAATGAAGATATTTGAATAAAACTATGCACAAGAAGCGCATTTCGGGTATGAAATCTCACGTCTCAAAATATCCGAAATCCGATTATAACTTTTCAAGTCCCTAGATACCGAATATGTGGATCCATTGCCTATATCTGACTTTTGATTAAAAATATTTGTCAATCTGTTAGATATGTTATTCAAATTCAGAATATCTTTTGTTTGATAATATAGTGTCCTTGTGACAAAAATGCGAAAATCTGGCCTTACCTTGTTATACCCTCGCAACATGTTGCTACAGAGTATATTAGTTTTGTTCACCTAACGGTTATTTGTAACACCTGGAAACAAACGAGTTAGATACATACATACATATACATATATATGATCAGGATGAAAAGACGAATTGAAATCCGAGTGACTGTCTGTCTGTTCGTCCGTCCGTCCGTGCAAGTGATAACTTGAGTAAAAATTAAGATATTTTGATGAAACTTGGTACACGTGTTCTTTGTCACCGTAAGACGGTTGGTGTTGCAGGCGGGCGTAATTGGACACCCACAAAATGCCATTAATCGAAAACAGATAAAGGGCTATAACTAAGCAGCAAATTAAGATATAAACGTGTTATCTGGTATAGAGGGTTATAGTAGGGCGGGGCGGTAAGGAAAAATTTTTTTAAAAGTGAGCATGGCACTGCCCCCCGATGGGTTTAATATAAAAATATCGGAAAACGTTAAAGCTATATCAATGAAACTTGCTCTGACTAAGTTCTCCTACCATCTCTTATATACTGAGAAAATTAATGAAATCGGATAATAAACACGTCCACCTTCCACACAAAAGTTATGTTGAAAACTACTAAAAGTACGATAACTCGCTGAAGGAGCACGTTACAAACATTAAATTTTCCAAGAAATATAACACGGAAAGGTTGCGTAGGAATCCGTGTAAAGTTTTGGTGATGGGCATGGCTTTAGGAGAAATCCCTTATCTCAAGAACGCCTTAACCGATTTCAACAAAATTTGTTGTATGACATTGTATTTGCATTCTTATGTCACGCTGTGAAAATGGAGAAAATCGAATAAAAACCAGTCCTACTTCTCATATAACACATTTTTAAAACAGATAAATCGAGCAGCAATGACATGAAGACATGAAAATCAAACTTTGTACAAATAGAAATCGGATTATAACTTTTCAAACCACCAGATACCCAATATTAGGACCTCAGTGCCTCTTTCTGAGTTTTTATCGAAAATATCGGGAACTCTCTAAGGTATTGTAATGAAATTACGATCTTTCCATGATAACAGTGTGCTCTGGTATCTAAAATTGATAAAATCAGATGAATACATCCCCTAGCCCCCATATACCTAATATACAGCTTTTCAACCTTCCGGTATACTTTACAGAATATATAACAGTAAATATGTAATATATACCTCATGGATCCAATATTTCCAATTAAGCCACTTTGGTTGAGTTTATATCGCATATATCACTTTTGAGTTAATTTGGTAGATTTTGCTATAAATATCTCTGAAACGAAGCAAAATATAACAATGAAAGTACATGAGTCTATGGCCTGTAATATAAGTTAATAAGATACCAAATATGATTGCAATCCGTTGACAATTTCGTCGAATAATGAATGTTGAATTCTTCCGCAACATTTTTAATATAAAGTTATGCCAGCACCTGAAAGGGTATTTGCCTTGCCTTTGCGTATTTGAAAGCGCCTTTGATCCTTGCACATTGCGAGAATATAAAAAGTTCGGTTACACCCGAACTTAGGCCTTTCTTACTTGTTTTAAATTAAAAATCATTTTAAAAAATTATTGAAATAGTTTAATTACCCGCTTTCCATTTTCCAACCACAACTGCTAGGTAACAGTTTCGGGACCGTTTAGAATTTTTAGAACATTCCGTCTGATAAGTAATAACAAGAGCCACGTATAAAGAGGGCAGGAGTAGAACGTGGAATAGTATTCATACAGCCAAACGACCACCCATACTAGACACATATTGCGGATATACAGATGTGGTAGAAGGGGACAAGTTTTCTGCTTCTCGATGACTTTTCGCTTCACAAATTAACTGTATGTAGAAACTCCTATTGAAACCAATTCCCTCTCTACTTAGTCGTTCGGAAGCAGAAGAGAATTCACTGTTCCCATGATACGTTTTGTGTTTTATATTTTAATTGGAGACACTGCATATGTTAATAAGTTAAACTAAGAACGGTAGTGAATTATCCATTCTCTCACTGAGATTTGAAATTCAGAAATTACTATAACATACATAAATAATGTAATATTTTTGTAGTTTCGGAGACGCATCACAGACTTATATAGGATAATATCCAAATATTGTCAAGTGACGGTACTTAGATGGGCTGAAATAAATATTTATATATAACCGGCAGAGATGGGGGTGGGTTTGTGAATTGTTTCCTAGCAGTTTTGATGATTTATCTTATTTTGGATTTCATATTAACAGCTGAAGAAAATATCTAACTACCTGCTTTTATTACATGTGGATTTTTAAATATGTCATATAAAATTATTTACTCCATTTGGGAAGACAAATGTGGTTAAGTACACAAGTGAGTACTAAAACATCATCGACAAGCGACTAGGAAAATATTAAGAAAGAGCTTTAGAAGAAGTAGAGTACTTATAAACAGAGAGGAAAGAGAAAATATTTAGCAAACAGCATTTCCACACTTACACACAATGCACAATCAACAAACGAGAACCGAATCCTCCACAGAATTACCGCACATTTCGCACCGTTCGTGTTAAACTTTTATGGAGATTTCAAAACTTGAAAAGCACTTACCGTGATTACATTGCTCACTTTATATGTTTGACATATGCGCAGGCTTATACATATGTATATTGCATTAATATACTCAGAACGATAACTTACTACACTACAACCTTTATCCTCCTTATTATGAATATCATGCCTCAGAGAACAGCTAGAATTCCAAAGTGTTCTCTAAAATATTGACAAAAGCAAAAGAAACATGGTACAAGGTTGCCATTTGTAATTATGGACTTGGCCACTGCTCTGATCGAGAAATGGAGTAATTTTTCAGGACTAGTATGACCATCAAGAAAGTTTTATATGGTTTATTGATTTTTATATAAAGCAATCACCTAATGAATTAGATTGAGAATTAGATGAATTAGATGAGATATAAAAAGAATTTCGTAGAAATTCGTAGAATTTCGTTACCGTTAGCAAACCCAAAATTTATTTATCGACCAGATAATGATTAGTTAACTACCGTCTGTCTATAAGTTCTAAAGCTAGAAAACCACACGATAAACAATAGAGAAACAGAGCGCTCTCAAATAAAACGGAAGATATTTCTCCAATAGAGAAAATAATAGTCATCCGAACGAAGTCTAATATAACTGACCAGTCTCCACTAAAGTTCTTTAACGCTGCTTTTTACTTGAGAGTAGTTTGACAAATACACTAGCTATCTAATATAAAATCAAAAAGTCTAACGTTTGAGACTGTATAGTGGGTACATATGGTATACGTTGCATATAATAATCGCTTGGCATTTGGGTGTTGTGACGCAATGAAGTAGAGAATTTTTACACTTACCAATGTCAGTGCGGAAGTTAGATGATACTTTGGTGGTACCCCGCGTTCTTCTCTCTCCTTCAACAACTCGTTACGCTCTGCTACATTCGCCCATCGTCAGCATGAATGCTAACGTGTAAGTGTACTCACATAACTGTGTGAATATTTTATAGTCCATCTTATGTATTTACTTGCTTGAATTGCATATTCGACAGTAATATTAGTTTAGTGGCTGCTTTTGTTAAGATTTCCACTGTTCCAACTGCCTTCTGGAGCGTCTGCTCACCCTGTTGGATGTGACTGTACTCTGTTTGTATTGCTTTCAAAGCATCGTTCATCATGCGCAGAATGCTTGTCATATGCCTGTTTATCACTCTGTATAGGGCGGTTTTTTAGAGGTTTAGACTTTCTTAGAAAAAAGCTGTAAAAACTGTATAAAGCGAATACTCTTGAAGAAACTCTCCAGGCTTCCCTGCACATAGATAAAACTGTCTGGTATGGTTTACATGCTAAAGATATTAGTGTTCTAAGCGCTTTTGACTAAAGGTGGAGTCAAAGTTACTCCCAATATTCGCGACATTTTTGTTCCTGCATGAATGATCATGCAATGATCTTTATAAGACACAATCACGGTACTTTGTAAACCATAACCCACTTAAAAATTGTCAGGTAATGAGGCAATATATTGGCGTTTGAGTTTAAATAAAAATCTCAAGCTGAGGAGGCTTAAACACCCCAGCAACTTATAAGAACACCCCCCACCTGATAATAAGCACGTTGTAGTGAAATGTATCAGTTGTAATCCACCTGACAACTGGTATGACCCTCAAGTGAAACTAGTCAGTAGAATGAATTGTTTCCATACAAGAAACTGGTATTTTTAAGATACCGTTGTCAAAAGAAGTGTTAAATACCAATCTTCGGTATGAAAGCCTACCTTCTCATTTTAAAATTACCAAAAAAAAGGCAGTTTCGCTAAAATATAAGTAATTATAATAGTATTTTTAATTGGCCTTTTTATAAATAAATAATTCGGGTAGTACTCAAGCGATGGTTCAAAATAAGCATTAATAAAAAATGTTATTTTTGTATGTACTTAACTGTGTTGAGTTATGTAAGTCAGGGAGTACATGCACACATCTTTACTGTTGTTTTTATCGATACCCATTTCCCATGTGTATTTGTACACGTTTGCACATGAGAGCGTACATCTGGCTCAGTTATTGCGAATCTTAAAATATACATGAGAATCAATGGATCTTTAGATAACTTCAACGTTGAATTTTATTACTCCTTCATTAACGCTGACACCGATACTGCCCTTGAATTCATTATTCATTCAAATAAATCACTCTACAATCATTTTCAAGCAATGCGAATCATCTGCAATTTATATAAACAAATATGTATACATTATATAAATACTTGTTGAAATTAATTACATATATTTAATAGATTTTTAATAACATATATAGCAGTATGTTTTTGAAATCTTAGCTGCAGTCCCATGAAATGAAACTTATTCATGTCCGATGCTACCGTTTGGTTGTAGAACACGTCATGCTTATTAAATTGTATTAAATAGTATATATATATATACGTATTGTATTAAATAATAATAACCATATCTCAATAAAATCCCACATTTATTTGCTGCTAAGGTAACATCTGTATTTAATAAAATCGACTGAGAGGTGGCTGAAAGGTGACTGGACTGTGAAGGTATTTGGTATATTAAGGCTAATTCTGGAACATTGGCATTGAACTACGAGTAATTTAATCTCAAGAAAACATTTGCACCCAATTTTACTAAGATAATTCACACATTGTTCAAATTGTTCGGCATTAAGTGAACATAATAGCAAAAAATATTATCAAATCAATATAGTATATGGAGGCTGTGGTAGTTCATAGACCTATTTCGGTACCAAACTACAGTATACCTTAGATATTATGTTCCCTTAATTTTGTTAAAATATATTGCATATTGGCCGATATATTCAAAATAAAGTCAACCGGAAATTTGAAAACATTATATTTAGAATATGGGAGCTGTCTTAACCCTTTATCAATTTTTCGCACTAGACGACGTTACTTTCAGAAAAAGGCTCCGACTTAATTTCATTAGAAATATCGCTTATTGACCGATATTTTCGATATAAAGTCTTCCAGACTCAATAAGGTCTTCATATTCAGTATCTGGGAACTTGAAAAGTTTTAGATCGGTTTCAACAACTTTTAGATGAGAGGTACCACACCTTAGAGGCACTATTTTGTAAGCTTTTTATAAAATACTGTCTTTTATAAGGTACTATACCATGAAATGCTAAACCAAGTGTTTCCACAAAGTATGATTAACCCGCTTGCAGCGAACAGACAACCATCTGATAACCAATTCGTCTCAACATCGTGATCATTGATATATATAACTACATATACTACCTATGTATCTCGATTAGTTTTAGGTGTTACCCAAGATGTTGCGAGAGTATGAAAATAAAGCGTAACTGCGGTATTTTGAGATCGTGGATTAGGGCAAGATAAAACCTAGAACTTTTATCGAGCATATCAAAAGTTACAGTATTGCTCATAACCTAGGATGCTAATTTCATGATTATATTTTGGAAGGCAAGGAAGGAAGAGCTAAGTACGGGTGTAACCGAACATTTTATACTCTCGCAATGTACAACGATCAGAGGTGGCGAACTGTTTTCAGGTGCTGGCATAACTTCATATTAAAAAATGTTGCGGAAGAATTCAACATTCATTATTCGAATGGATGGATATGTCAATGGATTGCAATCATATTTAGTATCTTATTCACTTATATTACAGGCCATAGACTCATGTACTTTCATTGTTATTTTTTGCTTCGTGTCGGAGATATTTATATTAAAATGTACCAAATGAACTCAAATGTGAAATAAACTCATCCAAAGTGACTTAATTGAAAATCTTAGATTAGATTAGAGAAAAGGAAATCATTATATTAGGAATAAGCGGCTTAGACTATGGTCTAGACCGATTTATATCCGATCCTTATATTTACCGCGATATAACATTGTGTTTAAGAAAACATATCCACTTAATTTCATTAAAATATCATACATATTGACCAACATAAACGGTTTAAAGTCAGATGGAAAGTCTGGAATTCTTATATCGGGAATTTATGGGATAGAGGAAGATCTGCACTGCTCACATCAACTCTTTTCATTATTCAACTATATTATGGAACATGTTTACACGCAATTTTGTGAAGGTAACTCACACACTGACCGGCATATTTGGCATAAAAACTGCTAGAATAGCGAAAATCATTATATGTAGTAGATGGGAATTTGGATAATTCGTAGACCGATTTCACACATTTTCTGCAATAAACTATGGTATATCCAATATTACACGTTCACTTAATTTTGCTAAGATATTTTACATATTGACCGAAATATATTTTATAAGGTCTACCCAGAGGTTGAAAATCCGTATATTGGGTATATGGGGACCAGGGGAAGTGTTTGCCAGATTTTTCCCATTTTTGATACCGGAGCACACTATTATAATGGAAAGATAATCCTCCAATTTAATTACAATATCTTCCAGATTTCCCGATATTTTTGACAAAAAGTCAGATAGTAGCGCTGAGGTCCTAATATTTTGTATCTGGTGGCTTGAAAAGTTATAATCCAATTTCGTCTATTTTTACGCATGAGATGGCATATCTTAATTGCTGCTCAATTTATCTACTTTAAAGTGAAAGGATCAGATGAAACTTAAAATTGTGTTATATGAGAAGTAGGCGTGGTTTTTATCCGGTTTCGTCCGTTTTCACAGCGTGACATAAGGATGCAAATATAATGTGACACAACAAATTTTGTTGCAAGCGATTAAGGCGTTCTTGGGATATTGGGTTTCTCCTAAAGCGGGCAGTGCCATTCCCACCACCAAAACTTTACACGGATTCCTATGCAACCCTTCCGTATCACATTTTCTGCAAGATTTAATGTTTCTAACGTGTTCCTTCAGGGAGTTATCGCACTTTTAATAGTTTTCAACATAACTTATGTATGGGAAGTGGGCGTGGTTAATATCCGATTTCACTCATTTTCTCAGTATATGAAGAAATGCTAGAATAGCTTTCACGGTTTCCGTGATATATATTGAACCTATTGGGGCCAGGGCCATTCCCACTTTTACAAAAATTTTTGCCCACAGTTTCTAACTCGTTTAATTCTAGGTGTTACAAACAATCGTTAGGTGAACAAAACTGATATACTCAGTAGCAACATATTGCGAGAGTATAAAATCTAAGAAAATGTAAAAATAAAGAATTCAAAATTTATTATTCGATAAATTGTTATTGAATTATAATCATATTTGGTATCTTAAAAACTTATATTATAGGTCGTAGACTCACTTAGTTTGATTGCCATATTTTGCTTCGTGTTCGAAGTATTCATATTAAAATCAACCCAATTAATTCAAATGACATGTGTATTATAAACTCAACCAAAAGAGCTAAACTTAATATATTGGGTATATCCTTTTCTAATATACCAACCAGAGAATAGAAGATCATTATAGTAGGGATATGGGGTTTAGACCAAAGTCTACACCGAGTTAACTCATTTTCAGCGCTAAACCACATTATGTTTAAGAAAACACGTTTACTTAATTTCATAAAAAATTTGGATTTATTGTCCCATATGGACGGTTTAAAGTAATTTTTAAAGTCAGAAATCCCTTTATCGCGTATAATGGGGTTAAGGAAAAGTTTCAACTGATTAACTTTTGGCATTACTTAAGTATACTCGAGAAAATGTTTCCACAGTTTGATCGACACATTCGGCATAAAGTCTACTATAATAACGAAATACATTATATATAGTTTATGGGAGCTAGTGTGATTCGTTAACCTATTTCACACATTTTCGGACTTATACTATTGTATATCCAATATTATACGTTCACTTAATTTTGCAAAAATATCATACATAATGTTCGATATATACTGTGCAAATCCAACCGGACTTTTAAAATTCTTATATTAGGTATATGAGAGCTAGGTATATCAGTATTTATCTGATTTTAAAATTTTTTACAAAACGATGTATAGCAAAAAACATTCTGTCTCACTTTCATTAAGATACTTCGCAAATTAACTGAGATATATGGTATAAAGTTTACCGGAAATTCGAAAAACTTTATATAATGTATATTGGCGCTAGAGGATTGCCTATTTTTGACACCAGGCCACTACATTATCAGGCTAAGATTTGTTCTGAATTTCAGTAATATGTCTTACAGATTGACCAAAATTTTCGGTAAAAGTTAGACAAGGACACTGGATCTACATATTCGGTATCTGGGGGATTGAAAAGTTATAATCCGATTTTGACAATTTTTAGACGTGAGATGACATACGTTAAAGGCATTCTTTGTGCAAAGTTTTCCGATATCTTTATTGCCGATATCTAATTGCTAATTGATTTATATACCGTAAAGTGAAGGAATAATATGGAATTTGAAAGTGTAATGTATGGGAAGTAGGTGTGGTTTTATTCCGATTAAGCCAATTTTTACACCGTAATATAAAGTTGCAAATATAATATCACGCACCAAGTTGGGTTGAAACTGGTATACTAGTTTCTGAGGCATAGGATTTCACCTAAGAGTGGGCATTCCACACCGATTGTCCAATTTTTACACCGATTTCTTTGAAGCTCCTAAGTGCTGATTCGGCTGTCAATTTAACGCTTCTGACGTATTTCTTCAGTGAGTTAACGCGATTTTATTTTACCATTGTTCAAGAAGATGTTGGAAAAACTTGTACTCTACAAATTTGATTTATATAGCTTTAGAGGTTTGTGAGATAAGTAAATTAAACCTATTAGAGAGTGGGGCCACACCCACAGTTTTTAAACTGCAGATGCCCCTCCGAACTAGAAAGCCTACCAAGGAACACGTAGCAAGTGGCTAAGTCTCAACAGATAATTTCATGTAATAAAAGAAGTTCTGCAGTTCCTAGAAGTTTGGGAAAATTATTTTGAATGCAATAATTATCTCTCACAACATGATGTACAGAGGGTAATTGTTTTGTTTGTAACACCTTAAACTAAGTGAGATACCAGGACGTCTCTCTGTCCGCCTGTTTGCGCAAGCGATAACTTAAGGTTTATTTGAAATGCCTATACAAAACTTGGTACACGTGTTCTTTGGCACCTTAAGGAGGTTGATATTGCAGATAGGCGAAATTGAGCCTTTGCCACTCTCGTTAAGCGAAAAAGTTTAAGCCACACATTAAGCTACAGAACTGAAATTCGGTATGGGGGATCTTAGTAAGGATGTTTTATAAACATATCTCACAAACTACTAAAGCTATATCAATCAAACTTGCTGGCAGCATATCCCTTTAGAACTTCATCATACGGTGTGAGAATGGATGAATTCGGATAATAACCACGCACACCCGTAATGTAATAAGTTGAAAACTACTAAAAGTGCTATAACTCACCAAAACAAATAAACACGTAGAAGCATAAAATTTTACTGTAAAGAGTGTGCAGAAGGGTGAAGGGGAGTGTGCATGTGAACCGGTACAAAAAATTACCAACTCACGTGGCAACGCCCACTTTTAGTGAAATCCCATATCTCAACAAATACGCAATCAATTTCAATCAAATTTGTTGCGCAATATTAACTTGAAATCTTCACGATACAATTTAAAAGCGGGCGAAATTAGACTACAACCACGCCTACTTCCCATATAACACAATTTTGAATTCCTGATTCTGTCCCTTTACAACATATAAATCAAGCGCCAGTGAAGCTGCCGGAATAAAACTTGGCTCAAGTAGCATTTTCAAGATGAAAAACTATTTCATCGAACCATAACTTTTCAGGCCCCCAGATACCGAAATGAGGACCACAGTGCCCATGGTTATTGTATCCGAAAATATCGGTCAATTTGTGAGGTATCTTAATAAAGCTCAGAGCAAAATTTCCCTTGATAATATTGTTCTTTATTTAATTTTAGCGATTGTCGAACGCTATCAGTTAGAAGTGCTTGCAACTCCTTGTCGTCTTCTTTGTCCGCGGCGAGGACATCATAGTCATTGATGGCGGTCCCAAGTGATTGAATTCGGAAGCTTTACACAGTTGTTGTCAAAATTCAATTTCTAATGGCTTATGATCCATTTAGATGTGACAGCTAAGACTTTCGAAAATGCAAGGAAATGTACGAATGACATTATCACAGTTAACTCACTGCCGAACATTTCAGTTGGCGAAATTATTATTTAATTTTTTTTTTATCGATTTTTTTATCGAAAAATCGGATTTATCTACCCACAAGGAAAGTTCTACGCCAAGTAGCGGATGAGCTAACATTAACAAACTAACATAACATAGTTTACCGGTTGAGTTTTCGCACCCGTTAAATGGCGCTTACTACGTTCATTCCAATCTAAGACGCTGCTATCGCTTTAGTTATTTCCCGGTATCATAGAGTAGTGAGCCTTGCAACTCTAAGGTATTTGGAAGAAATCTTCAATAATGAGTATATATATATATATATATATATATATTCAAATAATGAGTATTACTAAAAAACATTTAAACCCTTTTGCATTTTAGGCTCCTTGATGCTGATCAACGCTTCAACGCGTTTTGACAGTGAACGATGTGCTTTACGTGGTTACCTGCCGTTGTACAGCCCAACTTCACGGTGTTCAAAAACACAACGGATCAATACAATGCGTTGATCAGCGCCCCGTTAGTAATAACTTTTTGCTAAAACTATCGGTACCGATCGACATAGTGGAATGGACACAATAACCACCTTCTTACGGCTCGAGGCCTACCTAAAACCTCTGCCGTACTATGGGTCCGACACCCGGTTGCAATGCAACTCCACACTGAACTGTACCGCCCCCGACAGTTTTACCCGCATTCAGGTATTAAACCACAGCCACCCCGATACTCCCCGAAGGGCCTGCCGCAATGAGCAGGATGGAGCGACAAGCAACTCCCCCGGGCTTCTGCCCCTCGTGGAACCAGATTAAAGTCTCCGGTCAGACCTTGTAGCCTAGGCTACTTCCAGTTGAGTTACCCACTCAACTTCGACTGGTGGCATTTGTAGCTTGAGCTACAATGCCTCTTTAAGTGAGTGCATAATACATTTAAAGTGTTATAAACTCAGTTCAAGCTAAGTAAAATAGCACTACTTCTGACATGGCTAAGCCTATTTATAGAGCAAGGTCTATTTCAAATGCAGTGCATTTTGTGGATTTTAGTCGCCTCTTACGATAGGCATGCCTTACCGCGGGTTATTCTTATCCCCCGACCCACCGGGGGACGCGTTTTGACAGTGGGCGAATGCCGTAATATACCCGAATTGTAATACGTTAAATGCTACAAAAAAATGTTTCTTGAGTTCGTTAATCGATTTTGACGCAATGCAAATATCATCTAAATCGGAAATATATAATCTAAGCATTCAATAACTTCGTTTATTAGACGCTTGAACGTCTGCGCGGCGTTCCCTAAACCGAACGTCGTATGAGTAAATTCCAAATGGCATAGTAATGGCGGTTTTACAGATAATATCTCAGTAAATTAGCATCTGGTGAAATGCTTTCTGCTAATCTATTTTGGAAAATATATTTTAGGACTGGAATTTTGAGCGGTCAGGGGTCGTGTTAGCGATCAACGGCCTATAATCGCCACACAGTTACCACGATCCGTCAGCTTTACGCACTAGATGCAAGGACTTGCCCAGGTCAAGGACGCAAATACCAAGCTTACTCAGCAGTTAAAACTCTGCATAAGTAGCTGCGAGCTTCTTCGGCGATAAGCGCCATGCGTCTGCGCAGACTGGTGGGCCAGTATTTGAGATATTATGAAAAACTGATATATTTGTGTATATGACAGGTCATGATGGGCATGCGATTTCGGAGAACTCTTTTAAAATATTCAAAAATTTTGCATAAAATTTATTGTTGAAATATTTATTAGCTGTTTATGTTGCGTTATGAAGCACGACATTTTGACCAAAGTGTTGAGGTCTACGACTCCTTGGCCTTATAAATCGACGACCGAAACCATGATGGCTCGGGAAATCGGCGTCAAGAATACCCTGCGAACCAACGGCGGTTATAAAATTATATAGAAATTCACGACGTAGATCTAAATTTAATTTAAGCGTGACTTTATCGTAGGTATGAACACGAAAACCATTTGCGGTAAACAATGACAGAAATGATGACGTGGTCTGGCTAATTTCTCTGCTCCTGAGTCTAGTAAGAAACTAATTTTCGCTGATGTGTCGTAAATGCAACGGCGACAACCGGTTGTTTTATCAGAGTATTGCCGACTGTTATTGTATTAGCTCAGCTGGCGTATTGCCGTAAACTAAATAATTCTGGCGGAGTAAATGAGCACGGGTGGTGACATTTAGTGGCATTTGAACCAAATTTGGCTTGATACGAACAACCTGCTGCGTGGCCTTTCGTTAAATTAGCTATTCCTGTTAACTTTCCTACAATTTTTGAAAGGGCAGAAATTTCGTACATCAGTTAACGATGCGTAGCTGACTTCAAAACTCTATCCACCATTCTTCAATAATAAGTATTCTGTAACGGAATCCGCAATTATAATCTGCTTGTGCATACGATGGCAAACAGCTGACCCAGAGATCATGCAGGATATTTTCTCTAAGAGTGGCGCCTGCAGTTCTAAACATCTCTTTCTACAAATAGCTGGGTCTTGTGGAAGTCAGTGGAAGTGTCAGTGGAAGTTCCTTCAACACACGTCGAAGGCGACGTTGCTGAACCTCCGGCAATCAAACTGAATTTGTCTGTTGCGAGTGCAACATCGATAATTGTAAGCATCTCTATTAATTTCGCTGGAGATATACTTGATAGCACTATGTTGAATTTGGCTGTGTCGGAGCAAACACGTAAAGTTCCAAACCAAAATTCTGGCAAGTAAAATTAGGCCTCTATATTATATTCAGATATCGCGAGTAGTGGAATCCGTGTTAGGTTATTTTGTGGTTGGAATAGTTCCACCAATAGAAATAGTTGTAATAATGGCAAGGATGACGTGATGCGAAGCTCTATAATTTTTCTCTGAAACGCGTTCAATGATTAACTTGGTATCGATCGAGATCAGGAAACTTTGAACAGCTGATATCAAAAAAGGCGCGATGCCAGAAGTAAACCCGCTAAAAGTAACTGACAAAATCAGTGTGAAATAAAATTTCAAAGAGCGACACAGATTATTATAAATGAGAAATACTTGTATTTAATACGTTTCTCAAAACATTTTATTATGAATTGCTTCTTTGTAATTATGTTTTTTATGTTTATATATATTATTAAATGTTATTATATGAATTTTGAAATTTTTGAGTTATTTATCTGCGTACTCATCTAATACATATTTATAATATCTATGTACGTATTTAAGGTTGGATATGCGTTATATGGACTCATTGGAGGACCGAAATATCGAAATTTCAAAATATCCAAAAGTTTTTTTCAAAATACACAATCTTTTATTTACTGCAGTGGTATCATTGGCAAAGGTTATAAAAAATGTGAGTTTTGACAGCTCTCTCACGAATCAAAGAGTTTCGCATCATGTCATCCATGATAATGACACGTATTATCTGCGCGAAGGTTAATCCAAAAGGAAAGATTTATTTGCTTAACAAAAGGAATACAATACAAAATATGAAAGATAAATGACAACGTAAAATAGAATTTCAAAAGCATGGTTGCATTTCCAACTAAAAAGTATTAGTGTTAATGGTGTTGCCACATGTATATTTAAATTACATAATTTTTATGCTTTTTTAACCGCAATGTAGTTTAGCGTTGAATATGAATAGAAGGGGCCAAGACCTTGATCTAAACTACATTTCCCATACTTCTAATATAATATAATGACTTCCGTCCTTCCGGACGACTGTTTACTCATGTGCACAATATATCAAAATCCGTGGTTTTGGTTGAGATTATATAACATATATGTGAATAGAAGGTCTGAAAAAAGAAGGTTGATTTTAATATAAATATCTCGGACATACATCAAAATGTGGTAATGTAATTAAGTGAGTTCATGACCTATAGCATAAGTTAATAAAATATCATACTAATAATAGATTTGGAATTCATTGCAACTTTTTCATACTTCCGCGTCATGTTGCACAGAGTATAATACTTTTGTTCACCTACCTTTTGTTTCTAATACTTAAAACTAATCGAGATAGATATAGAGCTAAATATATATATGTATATAAATGATCAGACGAGACAAATTGAATTCCGAGTGAGTGTCTGCTCATCCGTTCGTCCATGCAAGCGATAACTTGTGTAAAAATTAAGATGTCTTACTGAAACTTAGCACACGTATTCTCTGCCACTATAAGAAGGTTGGTATTGCTGGGCGTAATCGGAATTCTTTCGCGCCCAGAAAATGCCGCTAAGCGGAAAACTGTAAAGTGCTATAACTAAGCAATAAATTAAGACATAAACTCGTAGTTCGGTACACAAACCGCTAAGGCTAAATCAACCAAACTTACTGTGGACAAATCTCCCCAGCACCTCCTTAGGTAGTGTAAAAATGGATTACCTCCATTTGCAACCATGCCCACTCCCCATATAACGGTTTTGTTGAAAACTATTAAAAGTGCTTTAACTCGATGAAGAAACATACCAGAAGAACAGAATTTCACAACCAGGATGGTACTTAGGGTCTTTAAGGAATCGATGTAAAAATTGGACAACGAACGTGACATCGCCCACTTTCAGGAGAAAACCTATATATCAGAAACTAGTATAACAGTTTCAACCCAATTTTGTGCGTGACATTATATTTGCAACCTTATATTACGGTGTGAAAATTGGCTTAATTGGAATACAATCACGCATACTTCCCAAACATCACAATTTTAAATTCCAAATGATTCTTTCACCATACCGTATATAAATCAATTACCAGTAACGATATTGGAGGAAAACTATGCAAAAATAGTGCCTTCCAGGTATGCCATCTTACTTCTAAAAATTATCGAAATCGGATTACAGCTTTTCAAATCCGCAGATACCGAATATGTAGACCCAGTGCCTATGACAGCCCTTTTAGCGAAAATATCGCTCAATCTGTGAAATATTTTATTACTGTTAATTTTAATTTAAAAATTTCAAATCTTTGCATGAGAATATTGTACTGTTATGTCGAAAATGGATAAGGTTGTATAAATAATTCCCTTAGCTCCCATACACCTAATATATGAATTTCAAAATTTCGGTTGGCTTAATACCATGTATATCGGTCAATCTGTAAGGTATGTTAACGAAAGTCAGACAGCATCTTTTCCTGGTAGTGATATGTCGTGATCCCTAAAACGAATAAAATCGGATAAGTACTACCCTTGGCCCGCATATACCAAATTTAAGAATTCCACATTTCTAATTAGCTTTATACAGTATATGTATATAACAATGTTGTTAATATCTTAGCAAAATTTACTAAACATATTTGTTTATAACTATGTTTATAATTTTTTTTCTAAATTTTAACTTTTATTTAAGAAAAATATGTACTGTAGTATTATTCGAATTATTGCTATGGGTTACTTGTTATGCCATGTTTGCCATGACCACAGATGCCGCGCCCACCTAGGATCCTCCACACCAAATAACACGTTTCTATCTTTATTTGTTGCTTAGTGGTTTTCGATTAATGGCATTTTTTGGACGTAACAGATGTCCGATTACACCCATCGGCAATACCAACCTTCTTATGATGACACGTGTACCAAGTTTCATCGAAATATCTTAATTTTTACTCAATTTATGGCTTGAACGGACGGGCGGACGGACAACCGCTAGGTGAACAAAACTAAAATAATCTGTTGCAACATTTTGCGAGACTATAAAAATATCTTATAAAATCTCTTTACAAAAATATCGAAAGGTATTGGATAATTGGATTGGTAATTGGAATTACATTTTAATTTGACGACTGCGGATAATCTTTCATAAATATGTTCTTAATATATTACATTCTTTCTAATTTAAAAATTTAATGCACTAAATTAGTTTTATTTTTCATTTGTACCCATATGTAATGAAAGTGTATAAGTATGGTTAATAAGTTTGACTCCAGCCCGAGAGCAAATGAATAGGTTATACCTTTAATGTTCTCAACTTACAACTTTCAACTTTGAAATTGCGTATTTAAGCATTTCTGCATTTCAAGTTGAAAATAATTTCATTAGCAACCAAAAGTAAGATTTTTCGAGGACAACTCCCTCGTCCATAGTGTGCACTTTGGGGAAGTAGCCTGCGAGCGTAGATGTTTGTAGTAATGCTGAATATGCGAGGGAGAGCCTCTGATAAATAAATGTAAATGGAAAACTGGAAAACTGCTCTCAGACACTCAGCGCTTTCAAACAGTCAACAATTGCCTTTTGAGTTGTTGAAAATTTGAATTGTTGAATTGCTCGAATTGAAACTACTTGACTGCATTTTCAGTGCTTTGCCATCGGACCGCCTTCGGCAGCATGCTGCATATAGCATATTCCATGAGTGTACTTGTAATAGCATGATTCGTGCGGCAGCAACTCCAACAGGATGCTAGCTGCAACATTGTCTACCGTCACGAAGTCCTTTTGTTTATTTGCACTTCAAATCAACACACCGCCGCACCGATATAAGGGTGTGTTAACGTACATACAAAGGCAGATGATGGAAGGAAATGCGAATAAAGCAAATAATAATTAAAATAAACGAGATAATTAAAAGATCCCCCGTGGTTAAGTTGCGTGAAATAAAGGTGGCGGGCTGCGGGCGGCGTGCGTCGTCTCCAGAGTGTCTAAGCTGGTTGATTATGGGACGGTTGACACGAATTCTGATGATTCTCTGGTTAGCTATCCAATGCCGCTAAGAAAAATATTATTAGTGTCTGTATTTCACTAGGATGCGTATTCATTAAAAATATTTAGTTGCTTAATATATCTACATATGTCATATTTTAAGTAAATTCAATTTTAAATCGACGTAATAGATATTGTTAAGGGAAGAAATTAAATAATTTATGCTGCGATTCAGCATTTCATCCAGTTCGTTTCTTTTTTGTTTTGTCTAATTTTTGAAAATAAATGTAACCAAAAAAGTTCTTCGAAAAATGAAGCAAGGTATAGAATTAAATGTTACGTTGCCGCTCTTCTTGTTTAGTATATTTTACTATAAAAGCAAGCAAGATTGAAAATATTTCCCAAAGCAATTTTTAAAGATAATTGAAAAGCGCAGTGTCTGCTGGGTTTTCGAAACAAATGTTCCGTATATCAGTGTAGATAACTATGACAATCGGACCACATCTTCGCTAGAAATTATCTGAGGAAAGATTTTTGAGCGTAACGTGGTTTGGTGATATTGATTAAAACCTTTCCTTCTCCCATATACCCATTTTAATTATGTCCATTGTTATACGATACATATCGATGAGAGTGCGAAATATTTAGTTAAAATTAAGCGAGTATATTTTATTGAGCATGGCGTGACTCGGCCTCAAAATTGTGTGATTTGGATAAATTAACTAACTTCTGTTAATCGGGATGGTTATTGGAAGTAGCTTAATGCGTAAGTTAATTTGCTAACGAAAACGTGTGTGATGGCTCGAACGTGGCTCAAAAACTCAGTCAGTACGAGTGTTGAATCCATTCGCAAAATTTTTATAATCAATGTTTCACCCGAACTTAGTTTTTCCCGTCTTCTAAATTTTATATATGTAGATTAGAAGATTTAAGAAACTTTTACGTATTTCAATAGAAACACAGACTTACACATACACATTTTTTCACGAACATAGAAATATTACGTTATAGCCCATCAGCAGGCAATGACCGCAGTCAACGTGCTCCGCAGTCCCCTTGGAAGGTTGATCTACATATATTTCTTGCTAAACACATCCTACATTTATAAACATCCTACATTTATATGCATATAGATATGCACAAGAAAAGTAGGCGTAATTCGCAACAGTCGCCGCGCAGTTATATGCATGCATGATACTTCGTTTGGTGCTTTTAGGATAGTTTTTGGTTTTTGTTTACAGGCAATTGCTTCTCTGTTTCCACTTGAATCAATTTTCATTGTCGCCGCTGTGCGAATGAGAAAATACTTCCATACGAAGTTCGCATCCAGCCTCCGTTATATGAGCGTGATTATGTACATATGTGTGAGTGGGTGATGAGGTTTTATGTTGATGAGCAAATAAAATGAAACTAGAATTACGCACGAGAACTAAAAAAATGAAATTAAAACACTCGGTAGGCGGTGAAACGCAAAGAAAAACTCGATAAAACGCTTAAAAGTATCCGTCAATAACGACAATAGAATATCGGGCAGGCAATCAAATCAAATTACTAGTACACTAGTACAAGGCAATAAAACGGAAAGCATCCTGTTGCTTTGCACTTTTTCTTACCAGGAGCCTATAACCGAGGCTGACGGCAGGAGAAAATAAGAATGGTAGTAATAAACAGAAAGTGATTGGTGTCGGAGCGGTGCACACCACTAAATAGCCGACAGTCAAGTAAATGCAACGCAAAGAATTAATAGAAGACAATTTACTTGGAGTGGCAGAGGCAACAGGCGAAGTCGAACAGAATGCACAACTCATAGCATAATGAATGCCGCATCAACGGTGGAAAGCAGGTGGAGGCGGCTGGCTTCCTGAATACAACGTACAGTGTAAAATGAGGTTAGCTCAATTCTATTCCATTCCAATCGATTCGTTTCGAAGTCATTCAATTGAATTAATTTCGATAAAAGCAAGTACGATGATGCACTGAGACGTCAATAAATGCGTTGAAATGACAAATGATAGAGACTCTTTAAATGCGATTTCTCGACAAAGACAAATATAATAAATAGGATAAGTGTTTGCCGAGTTTGGCCATCAAAGCATTTGTTTTGCAATTAAGAACGTGTGACTGGTGTGACTTCATACATTGTCTTGGTTTAGATCAAGAAGAAACAAAAAAAACAGACTAAGTTCGAATGGGATATTTAGATATATATTTGTATTCATAAGGATGATTCCTAAACTTAAACTACGAATACTTTCTAGTTCCAAACTCTCAATTGGTAATATCACGGATAGAAATGTTACTTACAAGTTCAGTTAAGACGTATCGCACGGAGGTCAAACATTTCTCTTCTCTATGGAGACCCAAATAATTAAAATTATTTTCCATTAGGTAATGTCCAAAATAGATACTACTGTAGGGCATCGTTTTGGTATATTAAGGTTTTGAGAGGAAATTCAGTCCTCATATTTGTCAAATTCTCATAGTTGTCAAAAGTAAGAAGTTTTTTAAATATTATCTCCGATCGGCACCAAAACTTCGATGTATATAGTATCGACGTAGAGGTTGAGGTATTGAAAATTCAATTTAAATATTGTGCCTTTTATATTTAAGAACTCCTTAAGTACATATATATGACGTGCTCCCTCTGTATCCGGAGTTTCAATAATCGCGAAACCTCAATTTTTGGAAACAACTTTTACGGCTTTTATAAACAAAGTTTTGGAACTTAATAAGGACATCACCTCTTTTTATTATTTATTTATGTAGTAAAATGGTGCACTTTGGTTCAATGTTTTATTTTTTATCGCCATATAATTTTTTCTGTAAAAAAATCGCCTTATTCGCAATCACAAATCACAAAAATCGCAATAATAATGCCGGGGTTTCAAAAGAATGCTCTTCAAAAATAATACACATATGAGAATGTCTTCCACATTGGTGGAGTGAAAATATAGATCATTAATAGAGTGAAGTATAGATCATTAATAGTGATGAGTTATTTGCTTCGGATTATTTGTCTGTGTTTTCTGGTTACTAACTCTGATATCCAAATTAAATTCGTGCTCCCTGGACCAGTTTATGAAAAGAGTTGCTGTTAAATACATAGAACACTCTATAAAGTTCCCAGAGAGGTAGTCTATAACGGAGGCAGAGGACTATTGTATGTAATAAAAGTTATTTAAGGTTTTTATTAACACTTGAGTTGTCCATAATAATGGACACTTGCCTATAGCCGGATTTAAAAGTCATGCCACGATCATAATCCTTATACTTTAGCACTTTATGTATTTTATTATACTCTCCCAACATGTTGCAACACAGTATATTAGTTTTGTTCACGCTAAGTTATATATATATAAATGATCTGGATGACGTGACGAGTTGATCCATGCATACTAGTTGATACTAGGCATCCATGCCTAGTCCATCTGCCTAGTGAAAACTTCAGTAAAAATTTAGATATTTTAATTAAATTTGGTACACATGTTCCCTGGCACCCACAGAAGGTTACCATTGTAGATGGGCGTAATCGGAACGCTTTCTCGCTCCCAAAATGGCGCTAATCGAAAATCTATGAAGTGCTATAACTAAAAGTTTTATAACGTAGGCAAGGCCCCGCCCCAATAGGTTTACTGTACATATCTCAGAAACCACTCAGTTTTTTAAGCATGTTCGCATATATTGGGAAAATAAATGAAATCGGATAATAACCACGCCCACCTCACTTAAAGAGGTTATGTTGAAAACTACTTGAAGTACGTTAACTCGCTGGAGAAACACGTCAGCATCATTAAACCCTCCTGTAAATATGACACGGAAGGGTTGCATAGGAATCCATGTAAAATTTAGGCGATGGACGTCGTACCGCCCGGTTTGAGGTGAAATACCATATCTTAAGAATGCTTTAACTAATTTCAACCAAATTTGGTACATGATATTATGTTTACTTCCTTATGTCACATTGTGAAAATTGATGATACCGGAGAACAACCACGCCTACTTACTTGAGTTATAAATAAATTTAATCTGATCCTTTCATTTTAAGTATATATATCAAGCAGAAATGAAGCCTTCGAAATATGCCGACTAATGCGTAAAACTAATCGAAATCGGCATATATCTTTTCAAGCCACCATATGCACAATATATTGACCTCAGTGCCCATATCTGACTTTTAGCGAAAATATCGGTAAATATGTTAGATATATTAATGAAATTCAAGGAGTTATGATAATAGTGTTCCCTTTCGCGAAAAGTGGGGGAAATAGAGTAAATACTCCCTTAGCCCCATATACCTAAGATAAGGATTTTCAACCTTCCTCTAGACTTTATACTGTATATATAATATATATATAAGATATCGAAATGAAGTTCTAGTATTACCTTTCCATGATAATAGTGTGCTCTTATGTCAAAAATGGGGAAAATTGGGTAAATACTTCCACTAGGCTTCATGTACCTAATATAACGATTTTCAACCTCCCGTTAGACTTTGTACCTATATTTTGGTCAAAATATGTTGGAAAATGTATGAAATCGGTCTTCGAATTATCCCAGCTCCCATATACTACATATAATGATTTTCGCTATTCCTGCAGACTTTATGCTGAATATGTCGGTCACTGTGTGAGTTACCTTCACAGATTTGCGTGGAAACATGTTCCCTGGTATATTTGAGTAATGGAAAGAGTTAATGTGATCTGATGATCTTAATCATAATGTGATGTGAGTAAATCTTCCTCTACACGAAATAAGCCCTGTATAAGAATTCCCGACTTTCCAGCTGACTTTAAACCGTTTATATTGGTGTATGTATATGTGTGATATATTAATGATATGTGTGATATTTTAATGACATTAAGTGGATTTCTTAAACATAATGTGGTTTCGAGCTAAATATGAATGACATCGGTCTAGACCATGGTCTAGTGCTGAACGAAGTGCTACAACGAAGTATCATCACAACAATCACAACAACACAACGTATTATCATAACAAATCATCTTACAAAAATTAAGTTTGGTACAAATTATAACAGCTGTGCGAGGCATCTGAGGTATACAAAATTGTGAACCCGATCCTTAAAAGTTAAAAGTTCGTGCTTAATGGTATGTATAATGGATCAGGCGTGCATGTGGGAAGGCTAAATTAGACTATGGGTGTGTCACCGCTTACTTTAGGAGTAAATTTGGTGTATGAAATTCCTTTGACATCCTTATTGTACTGCTTAAAAATAAACTAAATCGAACGAAAAACATGTCTTCTTTCTATAGAACGAAATTTCGAATCCACCAATCTTCTCCTGATTTAAATTAAAAGAAGACAACCCATACCAATACCTTGATTAATGTATGAAAACCACATTTAGTCTAACTTGTGCTTCTCTAATGTGTTAACTCTGATTATAGAAGTCGAAACTGATCCGTTCCTTCCTTAGTCCACATATATAGAATAAAGGGAAATTCATTCTTCTATTGAGTTGATTAATATCTATACCGGGTAATTTATAGATACATTAATTAAATTATGTGGGCTTAGATATTTTATGACAATGTGTTTTGATATTAAATATAGATCCTCTAGACCTCATTACCCAATGTAATTATTTTCGTTCTTCTCGATGGTGTTCCTTTGGTTAGATTAGAGTGCGAGGTATCTCAACTTTATCATGATGCGATTCAAAATTTCACCCACGACGAATGTTAAATTTATTGGCAAAATTATTTACTTAATTCGAATGCTTTGTGAGCAAGGGAATTATTTAAATTTTTTTGGAATGTCAGATTTATTTTGTAAAGCATTTTGTAAAGCATAAGCTATTATCTGGTAAGTATTTATTAAATATAGCGGAAGTTATATTTTGGAATAGAGTTTCGTTCTATAGAAAAAACTGATAATATTCAAAATACGTTTAAACATAAGAAGAGCGTCTGCAAAATTCTTACAGCGCAAGTATTCGGTAGTTCTATAATAAAAATATTTTAGAATAGAATATAGTTTAGAAAGAGGACAATGTCATGTCACCTCGACATGTTTGACGTCAATAGAGGCAAAGTTGTTCTTAACTTAAACTAAAACTTGCCCCAATGCCACAATCAGTAATTTTCCCCTCAGGGTATTTCGTAAGTTGCAAGATGGTGCAATCTGTGCTTTTATACATACGTGTATATGAATACATGTTTAAGAGTTAAGGATAAGGATAATTTGAAACACAATTAC
Source organism: Bactrocera minax (assembly GCA_021498325.1). Taxonomy (NCBI): domain Eukaryota; kingdom Metazoa; phylum Arthropoda; class Insecta; order Diptera; family Tephritidae; genus Bactrocera; species Bactrocera minax. The sequence continues at coordinate 66,837 of JAKEEE010000137.1, forward strand.
TAGATAGCGTACATGATCTTGGTCAATAACTTATCTAAAATTCCTCCGAAAATAGAGAGAAATGTAATTGTAGTAAATTAACTAAATTAATAGGTTAGAGCGTTTTTTCATAATGGTGAGATCATTTCTACTACTTTTTATAATTCTTATGAATCTCTAATAATTCTATTTTACTGACGGTGTGTCTCGAACAAACAACCTTTGCTCTAATAAATTGTAGTAATATATTTTCGGTTTGTCATTTAGCGATTTTTTGTTTGACATATTAACGGCTTTGCAATTATCGCATTCCTTGCAGCTTACATCTACAGTTCTAATATACTCAATCCAAAATTTTAAAGAATGAAAGTAAGTATGTTTCTTTACTAAATGATGCAACATATGGTTGCATTTCCTACAATTTTGCGGCTTACTCGCTCACAACATTTCAGCATCCGATATCCTTTTCACCATTCTTAGCTATGCAAAAGCACTTAATTTGAGTGAGTCGCATGTGAATTGCACTTCTAGTCTACAGCTTTACTTACCCATCCTTGCACTGGTTCATAACCATATATTTAATGCACTCTTATGTGTACTGGGCGTATGTGTATGTGCCATCTGCATATGTCGTGTATTTAAAATGAACTCCTAGAAATTTTCATTGCCAGCTCTCTCTGCCGCTTCGTAGCCCCTTCGCTTATGGCATCCAGTGGCAGGACGATTTGTGGTGCCTGCCACAAAGTAGCAAGCATTGACGCTATACAGCTGTTTAATATGTTTGACAGTTAACCCTCCATTTACTATGAAATTGGAAAATTGCAATATTCGCCGTTATTGAGAAATAAGATTTCTTGCTAAGACTGATATATAAAGGGAATTAATTATGTCTACTATATACATAGTTACACTTACATAGTTTGTGCGATAAAAATTTATGTTTCAGTAATCTATTAAGCTATGAATTAACTGTAGTATAATAAGACTTCCTTTATGATTAAGGCGGTGATTTTTAGGATCAGTTGCCAGTTGCTTTTTCTCAAATCATTAAAAGTTTTCTATTACCTGTGAAAAATACCTATGATAACCAACTAATAGAATTAAACCTTTGTTTCGTGCACAATTTACATTTTATAATGTTTAGTACTAAAAGCGAGTAAATGATGTTTACTTTAGAAGTTCAATTTAATATTGCGTTTCAATTTCAATTCAATTCATAATTCAATTTAATATTCAATTAAATTTGCGGCGTGCGGAATATATCAAGATAAATCCTTCTAATCTAAAATCATGGAGATAATACAGTGAGTAAATGGCGAAACATTCATTGATCTGGCCAAGCTACAGTTAATTTATTTAACCTATTTGAAATCACAGCCAAAACGGGATATGCCAACGAATTAAAAGTTTTTTACTTTACACACCAAGAAATAAATTTATTTCTTAATACCTATTAAATGAACAGAGCCTTTTTGACCCATTAAAAAATAAAACAAAAAATTTGAAATTTTGTGAACTTTATTGAACTAAATTTTTTCGATAGTGCTGACTGTATTTCGCACACAACTGTATATAAATTACAGAACATGTTTTTCATTTTTTCAAAATTGTACATCTCACAGTTTCAATAACATTCTAACCTAAAATACTCATTTCCCTATTAAATTAAAATTTCTTACTAAATAATAACTGGTAATTCATGGTTAAGCTTTACAATGGTGTTCCGTTAACCCATTGCGCTTAGCACAAATGCATTTGAATTATATTTGTTGCTATTTTTTTTTTTGGCTCTTGGTTCTTGGTTATGCAAAGTTGGCTTTCTCCGCTTATGCGGAATTGTGAATGTACGAGTATGTATATATGTGTTATGTTTGTGTATGTAATTACTTATATGCATTATGTGCACTCTTACTAAAGCTCGCACAAACAGTTACATACTCCACGTACAGCCATCCATACAGCCACGCATTGTGGTGGTTGAAGTTTAATGACAAAAGTGTTTCACGGCAGTTGCGGTTTGTCCCACACTCCTCCTCTATGATGTATGCATGTGTGCATATGTTGCGGTATTATTATTACGATTTTTTTGTTCTGCGGCAACTGCGGTTGAGTGATGAACAACAGATGCGAACCAACTAAGCTGGAGCAAAATATGACATAGCCGCTAATGCGCATTGGGCTTTCGCCTGCAATTTAGATAATAATTTTAATTTTTTAATGAAGTGTTTATGATGCAATTACAAAGTTAAGTGTTGTTGTCGTCACAACGGAACGCAGAGTTGGAAGAACGGTTTCATTCAATGTACATGCAAATGTACATGTATATGTATTTGAGCTAAAGCCTTTTTCCAGAAAGCGTATGTATGTATTAATAATTTTTATATATTAACAAACCCTGCAGTCAATTCAACCCGTAATACCAAACAATTTTACAACTAGTCAGCCGACTGTCTTTTTCTCATACAAACAAAGGCATTTTTTTGTTGATGTCCTTCGAGTTGTCAACTTTCAGATTTTAGTCAGAAATATACCAATTTTAAGCCAGTTCAAAACAAATGCATAATTGTTTAGCTAAATTTATGTATCTTCAGGACCAATCTAAATTAAGGTTTTCTTTAGGTCTCCCGAGTTTTTGTTGAAAAAATACTGATTTGTTGGCAAACTAAAATCATTTTCGGAACCAAATTTCCGAAAAGTTTACATATGTCGATTCCTCCCTGTATAGTACGGTTTTAGCCAAGAAATTCGGGTTTTACTCTGATATTTTTCCAGACAAGTTTGACGTTGCACTACAGGGTGGGTACCTAAGTGCATTCATATGGGCAAACAATTGTTGCATTCATAACGATTTGGGAATGAGTAGCACATTCTTTTTAACGAAATTAATTTAAAATTTCAATTTACACCATCTCATATTGATATTGGATTGCTTTAATGGTTGTCACTTTTCCATTTAAATGCTGTCATTGCTTCTTTTCATTGGATAATGGGGGAAAATGCGCTGAATAATCAGTGTAATGGAGTTCATTATCATTTAAAGCACTTTCATAAGTATATATGTATTTATATATGTACATATATTCGTACAATCATCGTTGTTAATGTGAATGAGAAAAATTTTACTGGCAAATAATTATATTTCATAACAATATATTCTTGGCAAATGTAATAGCCAGCTACATTCAAGGGTTTTATCAACATAATTATTTACAAGTGCCATCAATGAATAAGCTTTATCGCAACAACCGAAACACTCAGCTCTTTTAAATTTACTTTGATTTGTAATGAATAATGGTAACAAACTGCGTATATTTTTGGTAGTCTAATCAGAGACTTCGAAAAACATTCCCCTTCTATTTATATTATTTAGGGAATGTGAGTAATAATTTGTAATGCGTATAAGTTAAGAATTCAATAAAGTTAAATTTAATGACGAATGTAATTTTTCAAATTTCATGAACATACGAAGCAATGCAATAGCTTTTAAATTACGGGTAATAAATTCGGTTAATAAAATTCAAAACTAAATTAATTGATTAAAAGTATAAAGTAGTATAAATGAGCCAACAATTAAGCTGCAAAAATTGCATGTGCAGGATTACGATAGAAAGTGACAACTTCGGTTTATAAATTTATGAGAAGTGTAGTGGTTTCACCCTTTACATGCTTTAATATATCTTATGGTTTTATCTGATTTTATGTAATCTTACAAGCTACTGGCACTGTATCCAGTTCACTTAGCAGAAATATTTTCCTTCTGGTATTACATTATACAGTGTGAAAATGTATGAAATCGGATAATATCACGGAAAAGACCACGCCCACCCCAAACAAAGGTTATGTTCAAAAGTACTAAAAGTACAACAATCAGTAGTATTAAATTTAACCTCTACAATACTACGTCAGGTTAGCATATGAATCGATATAAATATTAAACGTTGGCTAATTAGGTGAAATATTATATTATATCTTAGCCACTTATCAACCAATTTTAATCAAATTCTTTGATAACATCAGAATAGAACTTTCCACAAATAGGCAATAACAAGGCGAGACACCTCTCATACAAAAATTGTCGAAATCGGACTATAACTAAAGGTCGGCTGCACGCGAATTAAGCCATTTCTTATTATTTATTTTTTTTGTGATTTTGTGGTATAATAAAAGAACTGGTTATTGAGAGGATATCCAATGGGACGTACATATATAGAGGAAGTTTAGCTCTTTGCATATTTTCTTAAGCACACACAAATAAAGTGATTCAACTATTTGTAATATTTTGAAATGTAGAGTTCGTGTGAAAGCTGTTTTAGCAATTAATAACTGTTTTTATCATTTACATTTAAGTCTTTTCCCTCGGAGCTGCAGATCCCAAAATATTCAGAGACATTTACAATTTGCATTTCCGTTGCTTTTCAATATCAATAATTATCCATAATTTCTCAGTTGCCAAAGGTCAAACTTATCTGTTACAGTCAACTGTCAAAACATGGTAGGGGATTTATATTTTTGTTCTATTCCTCATTTCTTCGGTAGTTTTATTAAAATATTTTTGCTCGTTAAAATAGAAAATTGTGTTAGTATTCAAGATGTAAACTCATTCTTCAAAATATTTATTTGTAAGCACGTGGGGGGTATAAATGTAGGCTGACGTCCAAATAAATTAAAAACTCTTTATTCTCTCATGACTTGAGGGAGTATCCATGGTAAGGTCCAACAATGCAAAGCCAAAAACAAAGAAGTAAGGAAGGGCTAAGTTCGGATGTTACCGAACATTATTTTCATAGATCAAAGCCGTATCATATTTGCAGGTATTACACATTTGGTATCTCACCTACTTTCATTACTATATTTTGCTTCATGTCCAAGATATCTATGTTAAAATCTATCAAATTAACTAAAATGATATATCTGACATAAATTCAACAAAAGTGGCTTAATTAAATTTATTTACGAGATTTTCCCATCTTTGACACAAGAATTCACTATTACCGGGAAACACACTTTTTAAAATTCATTACGATATCTCATATATTTACCGACATATATGGTATAAAGTCCTACGGAAGGTTGAAAATCCGTTTATTAGGCATATGGAGGCTGGAAGTATTTAAGCGATTTGCCCCACACAAGGGCACATTATAATCATGAAAATGTGCTCTCAAATTTTATTACGATATCTTACAAATTTACCGATATTTTCGGTACAAAGTCCGCCATAGGTACTGCGGTCCTTATATTTGGTATCCGGAGGTTTGAAAAAATATTTGCCGGCTTCGACCATTTTTACGCATGAGATGGCATTTCGTAAAGGCATTATTTGTATAAAGTTTCATTCCAATATCGTAATTTTGCTTGATTTTTATACTTTAAAGTGAAAGAATCAGATGAAGTTTAAATTTTTGTTATTAGTTGTTGTTTATCATTGGTATGTTTTGTTATTATTATACTAGAAGTAGGTTATATGTTAGTAGGTAGTTGTTATCCGATTTTACCCATTTTCACAATGTAACATAAGAATGCAAATATAATGTTACGTACTGAATTTGGTTGAATTATTTGAATTGAACTTATTCTCAGCAAGTATAATTGACAATGCTTTATTGGTATATTGGTATATATATGTACATTAAACATATTGCTGGGCGGAGTTATATGCAATTAAAAAACTTTTTTAACCACTGATGCTCCTCCCTACAGCGATTCCCTGTACCAAGTTGCACGTTTGCGGCTTACTTTTCTTCTTATTCATAGTACTTTATAGGTTTTCCATTAACGGAATTTTGTGGCCGTGTCAGTACTCCGATTACGTCCAACAGCAATACTTTTCACCCATCAAGATATTTTAATTTTAACTCAAGTTATCGCTTACACGGACGGAAGGGCGGACAGACAGTCACCCGGAATTCAACCCGCTTCGTCATCATGTTCATTTATAGAGATATATCTATATCTATGTCGAATAGTTTTAAGTGTTTCAAATATCCGTTAAGTGAACAAGACTAATATACCTTGTTGCAACATGTTGCGAGAGTACAAAAATTCCATCTGCCCTACTGTCCAATATTCGAGAATTCTGCTGACTTAAAAAGACCGTAGATAAAAGAAGAATTAGTGGACATTTTTATAAAAAAAATCAAAAATTAATATGAAGTATTGTTCTTGTTCTGACTAATATGTATGTACAAATACAAATTCATATATAGTGTTCATAGTTTTATGAATATAACTTGAGGGTATACTTGACATATGTAAGTAGGCGCGAGTGCAAACATATTTGCTAAGACCTCGGTAAAATTGGAATTGCTAAGTGCACTATAGCGCTGTTAGCCTTTGGTAATTCAATCAGTTGTTTAGTGAACAAGTGACAAACGTTTATATAGTTGCTTTGTTGACAGTCCCTACGCACAGCCTGACTAAAATGTCTATAGCATAAGCAAACATAGCATATATATATATCCTCTGTGCTCTGTGCTTGAATTTAGATTGCAGGTAGTTGCAGGTGTCTGTAAGCCGTTACATATCTACTGCTGACCGTACTTACCGTACGGTATGTATACAGTAGTGCTTACTGTATACATCTAAATGAGAGCATGTTATCACGTGTATCTGTCTAAGAGTGGTTTTGCTTATATTTGTGTTTGCTTATGAATTGGGTAAGCATTGCCGAATAAGCGCAAATATTCCCGAAATCCTTTCAACTCGCAAATCGCTCATCTGTGCAACAATGCAATAATCAACATCAATTTCCAAAGAAGGCACCGACATATCGTCATCATCACTTTCGCACTCGTTGTCGTAATCATCTTCATTGCTATCATTACTCGCCTATCATCCATCAGGTCAGCGTTACGTCGCGCGCATTTATCACTCGCTCGAAATCTCGTCATTCGTTACAAACGAATTACATACTTACGCTTGCCGACCAATTTCGGAGGAAGAGTTTTGCTGATGCTACCAAATTTTGTTACGAAACTGGGTCACCTTATTACTGACTTACCTAGAGCATGATAAACATTTTTTATAGATGCGACGCCCTGGATTGACTTACTTTTTTCTACTTCTGCTGGCAGGAAGAAAATTATTCAGGTATATAGTTCATCTTTCGTAAATGTGGTTATGTGTGTATTTGAGTGCGCTGAGGATGCTATGAGCCCAATCTCTTAGCTTGAGGGAAATTGAACTTTGTAAAACAGTAATCACAAGACAAGGGAGCAATTCTGGGGCTATCCTCATCACGCTAGCAAAATCGTTACACTCATACACATATATATTTCAAGCCTCTTCAATATTCTTATTTTAACCTCCAATGATTTAACTTCAAAAATCATCAGGAAACCTCTGAATAAAGCATAAGCTTCAAATGTGGGCTTTTGAATTTTTTTAACACAGCTCGTATCAGTAGTTTGGCATACATGAATGTGTTTGGCAGTTCAAGCATACAAGAGGATTTAAGCAAATGGATCACTTCACTCGATTTCAATCGATTCATCTGTTTATAGTTTGTAAGCCTACTGCTTACCGAAGCCATTAACGTGGTGCTAACGAAGGTTTTAAAAGTGCAGCGTAAATTTGTTTTCGCAGGGCAGCAAATCGCCACTACTCTCGTTCAGTTGAGGCCAATTTGTTGGACTATTGCTAGATTTGGAGTGAGTTTTGCGTACAGCAACAATTTGAAAATCAACGCTTCTTCTAATAAGTGTGTTCGGATGTATATATATCCGTATGTGTAGTATGTGTGTTCGCTTGCAGCACAAAGCCTTAAATGTGTGCACAATTAAATTTTCTCTCTTACCTGTGGCCACTTACACACAACTACTCACCGATGCCACTGCCGGTGCACACCTGCAGATAGGCATTAGCTACGTCCAATTTTTGAACTATAATCCAAAATCGATAGTTCCGGCAGCAGTGATGATAATATCGCTTTCAAGAGCAACAAAAACAATAAGCAATTGACTGAAATCAAAAGCAATGAAGGGAGTTTCTTACTGGGGGCTGTGTTACTGTGTTAAAGACCTGCGAACTTACAGAATTGAATATGTTCTAAAAACTGTCAGTTTGATTGTCAAAACTGTCAGTTTTGAATGTTCAGTTTGATCTTAAGATAAATAGAAAGCACGCTAAGGCAATCTACGACTACCTTCAATTAAGGATAGCGGAATATTGGAATAACGTCATCCATAATTTTTAAGGATAAGTCACGTACAAAGTGTATTTAAGATATTTCTTGATAATCTATTTGTGCGACAGAAATCTCCACTATCATATATGATGGGTAACTACGTCGACTTTGCTCATTATCGGAAATTATAATTCATATCAAGACTATTCTGCCAAAAATTTTTTGATATCTCTTTTAATACTTCAGTTAACGATTGCATAGTGAAATAAGCTGTCCAAAGATCCAAAATAACCTTAAGGGAGAAATAGGCGTATTGGGGTGTTAAGGAATAGCAAAATATACATGTTTTTCTGGATTTGGTTTAGTGATAAGTGAGAAATAAGAATTTTCAAATAGACGCATCCTTAAAAGAGTAAGCCCCCAAATTTACGCTTGAATGGTAGATAGATATTTGTTGCTAGTAGACTATCCATATTATAATGGTAAGTGTTAACTGATGTTTTCATTTTACAAACTAGTTTATATATACTTCAGAGTGGTCAGCTGCCTGCAAGCAAAAAAAATAATAAACCGAAAGCTCGTCGCTTAGCACTAGGTCTACGGCATTTACAGAGCATTACATTACATAGCAGAAAGAGCATTTGCGAATGAAACTGGAAGTGGAGGCGAAAACAGCAATCACCACAGCAGCATCAATAAAGTACAAAACTAAAGAAAATTTCAAATTCCGTTTGGAAATGAATGAGCGGACGATGGAAAGCAAACTATCGATTTTTGTTCTGCGTAGACCTTCTGTGACTCTCGCACATATGTAGCCAGGCCTAAAACCAGACTAGAGTGTAGTTCAAATGCAAGGAAGGTGGCACATGGGAAGCATGCGGAGATTTGCCTATGCTAGTAGTGCTAGTGTATTGCATTATACATCAATACAACAACACATTAGTGGATTTTTGCATAAATAAGCGAACGAACAAAGCATCTGAATATGGATAATTGCACGCTGCCTGCCTGACATTGTGATTCCATACATACTGTGTACATATTTACAATATACAAATGCACAGTTGGGTCCTTAGATGTGAGCGCATACGTATTCGCCTGAATGTATACTTCATTATTATCGCTTCGAATGCATTGACGACAAACGCCTCTGGTCATTATTCCATATGGCCTATGCACAGGTTCGAAATGAATCGAACGCACTGCACTGTTCATTTACCTCCTGCTGCCTGCTTCAGTTCCGCTCTGTTGTTCATATGACACTGGCAAGTTGGTTTTGTGTTCGATCGCCTAAAATGCGGCAAATGCTTACGTTATAGGAAAATGGACGCAAATGGGCTCTGATGCGTGCGGATGTGCAGCACCGCTGATACACTCACACATTTAGTTGCGAATATGTTAATGCACAGCCGTTTCCTGTAGGCATACCCATTTTCCGGGGCTTAGGCCCAATGCTACATTACGCAAATCTGCCAAATGGAATTGCAGAAATAAGAAACAAATTTCAAAACTACAATTCGCTTCGACATTTTTCTGAAAATCATGAAACGGCAAATATGTATACAGATACATATTAATACTAGGCATGCCATGCCGGAAGGAACCAATGCTAACCTATGCAAATTTCGGCATTAAAGCAAATAGTGCAGGCTAGTTTACCGTGTGTGTTATATGTATGCATGTATGTTATTGTGGTTTGTATTTGCAATATCTAAGAGGTTGAATTTCCTACATAGGAAAATATATACATTATTGTGTACTGAAATATATTCAACTCAAAGCAAAATCAACGAGCAATGGGTCTTCTGAAATTAATTTTGAAATAATGGTCGGAGGCATAATTGAACGAATACTGAGAATACAAGCAGAATAAGCCTACATAGTTGATATGCCATCCATAGAAGAAGAGCATGAAATGCAAACATTATAAGCAAACAATAATAATAAACAATTAAGGCAGAATTTCGAATTGTCAGCAACAACAAGTGAAGGTATATACATTAGGGATGACAATGTTTTCGAATTTTGGGATATCGGTAAAATTCCAATTGACACTTTGTTGATGATAATTTGTTGCGTCAGATTTGAGTTTGGTTGGTATCCATCATAGGCTTGTTATCTGAAGAACCCAGCGTTCACGGATGAAATGAAATACTTCTTTACTGGATACGTTTGCATTCATATAGGACCAAGGAACTGAATGTAACCGTTAATTGGTATATAATTTGTAATTGTTGTAATAATTTTGCCTCTTAATAGGCCATTGGCCTTAATCTTGGACAAATCTGTTATTTATCTTTCAGTTATTCTATCAGTTTTGAACAGTTTGCTCAAATTGCACCTGTATAGTCTCCTCTTTAGATCAATCGGGACACCTACCGTCCTTGCCCAAGTTGTCAACTCTTCTATCATTATATACGGTCTTACAATTATTAACTATGTTGGTATTTATCGTTATTGATGGTCAGATCAATAACACTGCTACACTGTCGGAGTAGATCTCTTTATCCTACCGTCGGTATTCATTAGTGTCCCAGAGAGTTTATTTATTCTTAATACATCCTCTTGCAAGATGTTTGCGAAATTTGTTAAGTGAAAGATAAAAAGGAAAATGTTTTGAAGGAAAACTTTGTAGCCATGCCAAGTGGATTTTGAACTTGTCGGTATTGCAATATTAAACAGTGTTACCGTATTATCACAATCGTAGCTAAATGGGATTGATAGGATGGAATTTATACTATATTATTTTGGTTTTTTTTTGTAGAATAGAATCCATTCTCTTTTGCTTGAGTTTGCGATCCTATAGTTGTGGTTTTACAGAGCCCGTTTTTAATATCATAGTGTCTTCTTTTATTCTGTTCTGAGAATTTGTTTTATTTTGTTTTTAAACTTAAGATTATTCAAGCCAGTAGACTTTTAGTTAATAAGCTTTGAGTATCATATACTGATGCCACATCTTTAGGACACAGGTTTTATCTTCATCTTAGGTTTAGTTTGAAACGAATTTTGATTTCGCTACTATTTTTTTTGCTTTTCTGCTTTCACCTTGTTTGCAATGGCAAAGGCTCCCTAGAAAATAAATATTTCCCTTTTGCTCTAAGTTGTCATATATTGATTACTTTGTATTTCAAAAGAAATTGTTTAATAATGCAACTTCATGAAAGCCTTTAATAATACAATTCAATATGAATCCAATCTCGTGTGAAGTTTTTTAGATATGCAACAAATTTACGTAAAAAAGTGTTTACATCATATCCTTCTTGAACATGTATATAATATATATGTCCATAAATATTCTGGCAATCTGGCAATATTTTTGACTTGAATGATTTTGAGAGAGGATAAATTAGAAAATTCCCGAAAGAAGTTACAGTTATTTCCTTCTACTTTTATTTTAATTTAAAAATGTGATCAAAGAGCTTTCATTAAAATTCTTGAAAAAGTGGGTAGCTAATATCTTTTGCACAAGATTTACTGTAATATTTACTGCGACTGTGATAGCACAATATTTACTGTGATAGTGCGTTCAATATCTTTTTCAAATTGAATCCTCTCTTTGGTAAACATGATTGGCAATTGATACAAATTACTATAATTTATATTATATACGACTTTTCGTTGTTTTCGTATTTTTGAAGCAAGCATATTTAGTTTCCTCTTAAAATGTCACTAATGGAGTCAGAATTTCTGCCAGAATTAGCACATATTGTATATATATGGTTAAAATAATTCATCAGAACTATAAAAATTAAAATTAGCATTCGAAAAGTACGAAAAAATAATCGTAAGTGCTCTGTGCTGTACTCGAAAGAACTTACCACTTTGATTTTGCCATATCTCATCTGAGATGTTTTAAATTTTGGTTTCCAATAATGCTTAGAAAATACTAAGCAACGTATGTTGTAAAAAATGCAGTAAATTGTTATTTTATTTTTCCAAATATTTTAGTTATATTTAAATTTGTTTTTTTAATATATTCATATTTTTTTTATTACCTGCGGTATCATAAAATTTTATTTGTGATTATCTAATATTAATTAATTTGTTAATAATATTTTTGTGATGTTATACTAAAATTAAGTTACATTTGTAAATTCAGTTTATTAATTTGTTTATGTACTTGCTTTCCTACACTTATGTAATTAAGTATGAATGAGTAAGTAATTATGTAAATTATTTTCATATGTAATAGTATTCATATTATTATATGTAATAATCATATGTAATGAATATTCATTTATATTAACTTCATTGCAACTTATTATAGTTTGCACTAAAGTGCTTAAGCTTTTAATTTTAACATAGTAGTGACAATCCCTAGAGTTCTGTTCTGCCAGAAAAGAAAATAACGAAGTAGGAGGAAATGATATTTCTATAAAATTGGTAGCGTTAAGTACAAAGCTGATATTTATCTTCGAGAGTGTCATTCAAGACATAGATGCAAAAGCTTCACATATGCTATATAAGTGGATGAAGAAGAAAAAAAGCGTTGCAAAAAATTGTGCGAGTAATCTTTAGAGAAAGCGCACCCAGTTTGCTATTTTTATGAGGCACATTTGGAAATGAATTAGTCTCCGAAACGTACCTTACGAATGCAATTAGTTATTAATTAGTTCTTAAAGAATATCTTTTCATATCCTTACTTAGAACGACGATCACACTGTTTGCAACGTAGTTGTATATTACTATAACATCAAAGTTTTTCAGCACTAGGATGGGACTATAACAATTAAGCTTAAATACTCCAGCGTAAACTGCAATAAAATTTATTTTATGTTTCATTTTCCATGCTCAAATTTTAGGATTCAATTAAAAGTTCTTTATGTGTCCATCATCAATTTAATCAATCATCAAAGTCGTTGGCAACTAACTTATTTGAAGGGATGCACGATTTATAAAAATTTCATTTTTTTTATTAAATTTTCCTCATCAATATAAATAAGATTTTGTTATCATTACCTTTAATTAATTCCAGCACACAATCGAAAGCGTTATACGCCCCTTTTTGCTATCTGCGTTGTAATGCGAAGCTGAAAAACTGGAAACACACATTTGTGTAACATTTGTACACCGGTATAAATGCACACTTTGAGCTACAAACATAGCGTATGCGTACAACTGGATAGGTGTGTATATCACAAACACATAATATTTTGTAAACATAAAACATATATTATAATGTGTTCAGTTCAAAAATAGTGCCTTCGTATAAATTATTGGGTTGTTCGGAAAGTCATTTCGTTTTTTTTGGGGAACATGAAAGACAGTTTTCGTATAATGAATAAATATTTTATTAAATTATATATTGGCCATTCTGGTCCAACACCTTTTGCCATCTTTCTGGCAGTAACATAATTCCCCTCTCATAAAAGTTTTGGTCCTTGCTGGCAAAAAACTCGTCCAGGTGGTTTTTGACATCTTCATTTGAGGTAAAGGTTTTGCCATCCAAAAAATTTTGCAGGGACCGGAACAAATAGTAGTCGAAAGGCGCCAGATCTGTAGAATATGGTGGATGTTGCAGTACGTCCCATTCAAGCTGTAAAAGTTTTTGGCGAGTGACCAAACTTGTGTGAGGTCTCGCATTATCCTGGTGGAACACTACACCCTTCCTGTTGATTAATTCGGGCCTCTTCTCTTTAAGTGAATCATTCAATTTGTCCAGCTGATGACAATAGACTTCTGAATTAATCGTTGTATTGTCCGGCAAAAGCTCAAAAAAAAACGATTCCTTTGACATCCCACCAAACGGAGAGCATCACCTTTTTTTGGTGAATGTTGGCTTTTGACACGCTTTGAGCCGGTTTTCTGCTCCATGACCTCTTGCGTTTAACATTGTTGTATACAACCCATTTTTCGTCCCCAGTAATAATCCGCTTCAAAAATGGATCATTTTCTAGACGTTTGAGGAGCGAATCACACGCGTCAACACGACGACACAAATTTCGCTCGGTAAGGACATGGGGCACCCACACATCGAGCTTCGAGGTTAAGTCCATGCCTTTCAAATGGCCATAAACAGTTGAATTCGACAAATTTAACCTCTCACCGATCTCTCGTGTGGTGATTCGCCGATTTGCATCAACTAATGCCTTTATCGCATCTTTGTCAGCTTCGACCGGCCTTCCATACCGTGGTGCATCTTCGACATCAAAATTGCCGGATCGAAATTTTGCAAACCAGTTCTGGCACTGGCGTACTGTTAACACGCCTTCTCCATACACATCCGTCAATTTTTTTCTCGCTTGGACAGCGTTTTTACCTTTTATGAAGTTAAAAAGTAAAATATGACGAAAATGCTGCTTATTGCTCTCCATATTTAAAAAGGCACCAACCAAAAACTACTGGGTAGAATTAATAGAACTTTTTCACACACAAGCCTTGCAATATCAGCTCTCATGACATATAATGGTTATGGGGCTTAAGTGTGAAGTTAGTTTCGAAAAAACGTAATTAAGTCCTCTGGCGGGGAAAAACGAAATGACTTTCCGAACAACCCAATAATTAATTTTCCTATTTTTCTGTTTGTTGCGTAGGGTATATGCCCATCTTCAATACATTTACATACTTAAATACTTATACATATGTATATGGAAATAGCATTCTGTGAGCTCATATGTATATGGTAAATGAAATCAATTTGCCACATTTAATTTAGTTACGATTGATACTTGGCGTAGCAGTCCATGTTTGTGAGTCTTTGTAAATGATTTTGTTGCCTTTGAGAGTTGTTCGTTTGATGCTTTGTTGTAGTTAGTTTCCTTTTTTTTGTTGTATCCCAGCTTTTGATTAAGTAAAATGCAATAGTTAAATTGTTTAGGCGCTCACTAGCTCGGCAGTGTAATTATATAAATGCGTTTGCATATGTGTATGTCCATGTGAGTAGCTTCCAATAAATATTAAACATGTATGGTATATTCCTGGCGCTCCTGCTCTTTTTTCTCTTGGTATCTGTTGGGCAAAAGAAGGGTGGAGAAGAATACGTAAAATGCGTGAATATGAAGAGGGTGCAAAATACAGTTGAGTTGCTTGTGCGCCTGTAAGATGAGAGTAATGGACAATTTTTCTATTTATGGAAGGCTTGTTTCATATTTGTTTAATGTTTTGATTCTATGCGGAATTGAAAAGATTAGACGAATAGCGTTTTTTCTCGCAAAAATATTGTATTTATTTTGCCCTACGCCCGAGCTGTCAAATTTTTGTGTTCTTGTTTCAACATATTTTCAGGTTCGTTTTTTTTTTCTCAAAATGTCGCATTCTAACCAGAAAAAAGCGCAAAATTGTCTACCGTTCTGAAAACGTAAGATTGAGAGCTGCCCAGCGGATATTTATTTAGTGTTTTTGAGTGTTATTTTTTTTAATAAAGTTTTTTTTACTAAATATGATGAATCGTTCAATTTTATTAAACTCCATAATGGAAATCGCAAATAAGTTGGGGGATTTGTCCACATACTCTTCTGAGAATAAAATTGGGATGTTAGTTCTTAGAAGAGATTCCGTATTTATTTTGAAAATATTCATAGAACACGTTCTGAACGCTTATTCAAAGTCAGTGGTAAATGAAAAGCATGTTTTTATTACATTCTTAGATTGCAGTTTAAAAGAACGTTAGGACTGATTAACATTTGTTACGATCTCATGGTCAAATATGCAACAAGTCATCCATTGCAATGATATTTTAAGGTCTTGAGCAAACTGAACCCTCTGTCTCTAAGCGCCAGAAGTGTGGTTATTCTCCACAGCTGCTTTCTTTCTTTAAAGCACTATTTTGTATCTGCCCACACTGCTTTGCTGATCTGCCTTCAATATCGATTGATATTTTCCCACTTTTCTTCTTTGCTTCTTATAGTTTTAGTTGGCCCAATCTTTGGAAACTAGGTGGCGTATCAGTCCTGTAGACGACGGGTTACACTATCTGTCCACACTTAAACACAAACATATTAAATGGCACACTGGCTAGTTGTTAACTTTCGTAGTAACTTTGTATACGAAGAAGGGGTTTACAACAGATTTATTCTCCATTTCTTAATTTTATTTTCACTAACAGATATCTGTCGAATAGCTGATTCATGAAAGGGTGGCATTTGTTTTTTTTTTCTTTTAGCGCATAAAATATAGAACATTTTTAGAGGGTTTAATGGAGCAATTTATTATATGGTTAGCAAAATTTTAATCCTGACAACAGACTGGGTGTACTATAATCTAATATTTGCAAAGAGTTATAATATTGTATATCTCCCCTTGGCTAAATTTGATTTTTGCCGGATTTTCTTCATGGCATGCATGCAGAAGTTGATGGAAAGGATTCGGAGATAACGCTACTAACAGGCAGGCGCAACAGGATTAGTCACACTCACGTTTTTAAAAATTCCAGTCTAGCTATTTTCTTTATCGTGAAACACCATGCGTCAAAGTGTTTCCAGAATTACAACACTTCAAAAACTTTAGGATATGGCTGTTTTGGGGTGACTATGATTCCATTCCCCGTACACCATCCTACATAGAGTGCCAAAAACATACGTTCAAAGATTCATCAGGACATTTCATTTATTACGTAGAAAATGTAATGCGATTTGCATAATTCTCTCTTACCTAGCTAGCAGTGAAGTCAATTCCTCTCGATCCATCTTGGCCAATTGTCCGTCGGTGTTTTCCATAACACGTTGCACTTCCAAGTCTAGTGCATGCTGCTCGCGATCGCATTCAGCTTCGCTGAATTCACGCGAATCAGTAAAACCCGACGGTGGACGAAAACCCAAGTCGCCCGCAGCCACAGCGGCTATCGTGGCCGCCAAGGAGGTACTCATATCCGAGTTAACCTCACTGTCTATACTGTGAAAAGCGGTGGGAAAACATGAAACATGCAAACAAATATTTTAAAATTAAATCCATCAGTTTTATAAAAACTTAGATATACTTAAGTATTTCTATATAAATTGAAGTAAGCATGTGTGTTATAGAATAGGATTTAAGGAGCGAGTGTGTACATATTAAGTTTCATTTGAAAGCTTGAAAGGTATTGGTCTTATATATATTTCTTGAGAAAGAGAATTAGTTACTTAAAAAAAGAAGAGGAATAAAAACCGTAAGCCAGTAAGTAAGTGCTAAGTTCGTGTGTAACCCAATATTTTATACTCTCGTAATATGCAAGGATGAAAGGCGGTAAAATACTTTCAGGTGTAACAAAACTTTATATAAAAAATGTTGCGTAAGAATTCAACACTTATTAATCGACGAAGTTTTGAATGAACTGTGGTCATATTTGGCACCATATTAACTTTTACTTTAAGTCATATACACATAAAGTTAATCCAACTAAGTTAATGTAACAAATCATTTATATTCATTATATTTATGCTGTGGGAATGTACATAGGTCGTAATTTTTGAAACCGAATGACATAATATAAGGTCTAGTAGAAAGAAATCCAAACACAAAGTAGGCGCGTGAAAATGTTCTGCTCATGGTTCTAATACTGTAACAGCCAACTATGAGCAATTTTGGCTTCGTTAATTTCGCTCCGGTAATTTGACGTCGAAGATGCACCTCGCTGTGGAAGGCAAATTGTCGAAAACATTGATAAAATAATGGAAATTGTCGAGTATGACCGACACCTAAGCATTGTTTCGATTGCCCAGGAGTTCGATATGTGGGTACCACAAGAGCTAACGTAAAAAAGCCTCATGGACCGGATTTCCATCTGCGAATTGCAGCTGAATCGGAACAAAGTCGATCCATTTGTGAAGCGGGTTACTGGTGGTGAAAAGAGGAATTGTGCTCCATCAGGACAACGCCAGGCCACACACATCGATATTGACCCGCCAGAAGCTCCGGGAGCTTGGTTAGGATACTTTTATGTATCCACACTGTAGTCCGGACCTGGAACCAAGTGATTACTATCTGATCCTGTCTATAATTAAAGATTTTCCTGGTGAAAAATTCACCTCAAGAGAAGCTTGCGAAAATACCGCATATCCCACTTTTTTTTTGAATTTTGATAATAAGCTTTTTAGGTGTATGAAAAACACCAGGAAAAGACGTTATATAAAAAGTCAGTAAGTACTGAGGTCCACATACTCGGTATCTGGGGCTTGAAAATATATATTCCGATTTCCGCCATTTTTGGACAGGAAATGGCAAACGATAAGGGCTCTGTTTGTGCAAAATTTTATTCCGATATCTTAATTGGTGCTTGAGTTAAATACTCTAAAGTGAAAAGATCAGATTGAATTTAAAATTGTGTTATATTATATGCTGTAGTACTGTATGCTGCAATGTAATATGTAGTATTGTTATGTACCAAATTTGGTTCAAATAGGTCAAGTCTTTCCTGAGATAAGGCATTTCACCGAAAAGTGGGCGGTGCCACACCCATTATCCAATTTTTACGGATTTCTAAGCTAAAAGTTATTAATCTATGTCGCATCTGTTTCGCATAACATTCGTATACCAGCTGGTTGAAAAAAATATCAGAAGAGTTTATATAAATTTTTTCCTCAAAACGTAACGTTAAGTAAGTTTTCATCGTGTATTAGATTACGCTCTTTAATTTGCAATTAATTCAAATCAAATTTCTTTGGTGGAGTTTGGGGTTTAGGTACCTGAACTACCTGTTGTTACTTCCAGGGCATATTCTCCGCTCCAGCGTTTGATGCTCCTTTGCCTGCTGTTGTTGTTGTTGTTTCCTACCACGATGCCCACGTCTGTCACTCTCTCCACTCCCGCCTCTGCCTCCAGCAATTCCTGCATCCTCGGGCACCTCGCCCAATTGCCGCCGTCCACTTATTTGTCGTTCCACCGGTGAGCTCTGTTCATTGTTGGATTCCGTGCTCGAGTCTGGTCGAAACATATCTGAAAAAATGTATAAATAGCGAGCGACAGGCTTACTAGCATGGCCGCCATGCCCATACGCACCTGCAGCTACGCGACCATCGGTGTTGCGTGTCGACTTACAAGGAACTCTATAAGTTGGCATATTGGAAAACTCTGTACTGGGACTTATGCTAGTGTCTGATTCCGTTTCACAGTGTGCGCCAGCCACTACTGCACCAGAACCGCCTACAACTCCACTGCCGTTACCACCCCCACCACCACTACTACTGCTAGTGCTCTTGCTATCGCGACCGCTCTTCTTCGAATGCCCCGATTGTGACCCAGCCACCATGGTCAGCGATTTGCTAAGCGTAGATTCATCTGAATAATCAGTTGTACAAAGTAAAGAACATGCGAAGGAAAGCGAGGGTAATTGAGAAGTTTTCATTACGTAGTCAAATACATATATCTTAATATAATAGCGTACCATCCGTATTGAAGTAGCGCTGCTTGTGCCAACTAGACTTCGACTTCACATGCCCGAATCCAGAGCTGGTCGGTAACAGAGGATAAGCCGTGGCATTAAGATTATCGCCCTCTGGATGTCCGAAAGTCTTAAATTGCATAGTGTAATCCATTGGGGAGGCGGAAACACTACCACGAGGAGGCGTTTTCGAAGAGGAGCCTGCACCCGCGCCCGTCCGTCCACCATTTACGCTGAACGTAGCATAAGGTGAAATCTCATACATTTCTACATTAAACCACCCACAACAAAAAAAATATTCAGCAAATTAAGAAATTATTTAATTACTGCCATTCATCTACTCGTAGAAAAAGATTTGCTTTGTTTTTGTTCATCATACACATTGACCGCTAAATCATCCTTCCGGAATCTCGCTATCCCATTCGTCTGAAATCAACTCACCTGATTCGTTTCCTTTGTCTACAGTTTTCACTGGAGAGGCGCTGTACACCTGCTGATTGCGTCGATTTTCGTGGTCTTCTTTGTAATCACCGGGCAGTGTACGCGACTCGTAGCCCTCGGCCATAGGGCCGCACAGAGTGCGACGATGCTTAATTGTTAAAGCACTGTGATGGCACAGGATGGCCAAGGAAGCATATGAAACGGAAAATATAGTTGGACAGCAGCAAGAAATGAAAGAATCATGTACGTAAAGAGAAGCAATGAAAAAGAAATGTTCGGAACAATATCGTGTGTGTGTCTCGAATGCAATAAAGAGCAAATGAAAAACGTCAGTTCGCCGTTGTGCCAATTAAATTGTTTGCTCACTATCTGTCAGCTTAGAAAAACTTTTGGTCTATTAACACGCAATCTTCGCTGATTACAAAAGTGTCGGATCGTGGAAGTAACAGCAACATTACATTTTCTTCTTACTCAAAATGTTAAATGAATATAGAAGAGTATTACTTAGTTAATATTTAAAACATCATGGCTAAAAAAAAATTACGTTAATAAGATTTTATCTTTATAGTAAAACACAGAAAAAAATTCAATAATTTTTCACTATTGCATATGGACCGAAAATTCTTTGGCCTAACAATTTGGATTAATTTTGATCTCGACGTCCGATCTAATAACGCGCAATAATATTGCTTATTGATTGTTCTACTATGTTCGAGGTAATTGGGCGCTTTGCACGATTTCACAGAAACAATAATTAAGGGGACCATTTCATCCATTGTTGCAAATCGGCTTCCAGTGTTACAAGGTCAGTGCCAGATAGTACAAAATCGAACACGATTGTCTTTTTAATCGATGTTCAAGGAAATAGGCACCAATCGCACGAAAAGCTTTTCATTTGTAAAAATTCGTGAATAATATGATGACATGACCTACGTATTATTATATTTTGAGATGATAGATCGCTCAATCATCATCGTTGTTTTTCCCCATAAGAAAACAATGTTGAATCAAAAGAGGAAATTCCCTTTTTTCAATTGTAAACAAAAATAGCAGAGGTAGCGCCTCCTTGAGAATGACTGGATGAAATGTTATTACACTTCGACGGTGTTTTATATAAATGAGTATTCCTAAGCAAGGATAAAGATTATTTGTTTGTGGTGCGATTTCTCGGTCAATTTAAAAACTTTTCAGCCCATGTAATATAAAAGATCACCAAACAAAAATTTTATATTAGGTTCAATCTATAATCTCAAAATATACATACTTTGTATTTACGTAGAAAAGTCTAAGAGATGATTATTATAATAGGAGCCCATGATTCCGAAGGCCTTTTTCTCAGGGAGAAGATAATTTGGTTAAAAATTCAAGTATATAAACTCGATGCTTCATTGATATAAATCAAGATTGAACATGTCTTTAAATCACTGTAAAACCTAACAGAACAAACTTTGTCGCCCTAGATGCCTCCATGAGTGCTTATTAGGATTTCAGGAAGTGCTCCAATTGTTTCTTGCCGTTGACTTGCATTATTGTGAACTTTTATTACATATTCTGACCATTTATATTCACTTTAGCGCCGACAGAACCGGTTATTTTCTAGCACCACTAGTTGCACTATGTTTAGAAAGTATAAACCATAAGTTACTAAATAGATAAGATTGTATAGATGCGTATGATATTGGTTTAGTAGTAAAAAGATAGAAATATTCATATATATTGTATTTAATAGTGAATTTTATACTAATAGGCTCTGTGTATAGTTCTTCAAGTGGCTTAATCTGGTTGGTATGTAAATATTTTTAAATAAAGAAAAAAACCTTTAATGTTTGGAAAGTATTTTAGGGTATTTTTGAGCTACACAGCTACATGCCACTAAGTCTATAACCTATATATTTGGTTCCCTTGAAATTAGTATTTGCTTGGAAAATAGTGACGTATATAGAGTATGTTCCTTTACAATCTGGCAAACCTAAATAATGTACCGCGGGGCCTACTGTCGGCGGCAATACTAGCATTCGTAGTGTGAGCTTTTAGTTTGGCAAACTCTCAGCCACACCCCTTCATATTACCGTCCCCCCGATTGTTCATATTTTTTGCATTCTTCCGTTATATTTTGTCTTTTATTTTTAATTTCTGGTACTTACATAGTAATGATGGCCACGGTGATGATGACGATGACAATCAATGTTGAAAACCAATCACCGTTGGTGGGATTTGTTGCATTTATCAGATTGTTCATCAAATCGTTTTCCGATGGGAAAACCTGAGGTGGTGGTATTGTCACTCCATCCAGATTGGTGGTGGCGAAATGGTAGTGTTCAGTGGTTTTACCGGCATCATTTGTGGCCGAAACGCGCAGTTGATACCACTTGGCTGGTAGGAAATCGCAAAATATTAAATTTTCACGATTCTCTTCGGCATTCGAGATGTCGGATGTGACGACCGTCCAACGGATGTCCCCTGTGCACAAATTTTAAATGGAAATGTTGATTTCTTGCGGCACAATGCATATTGCTAGGGTTGACATTAAGGTTGCTGTTGCATACCACATAATATATACACACATACAAACAGATCGGGGCAGTTTAGGAGTGACAGTGGCGCGTTGCGGTGAAGTGGCGTAAATGCAATGCGCCAAAAGCAAAACATAATGTACGTAGGTACAAATAAGTATATATATTATATATAACAAGTATATATATTGTTTATGAATACATAGGTAGCACGTCCTATCACTATGTAAGAATGGTAGTATTGCACTGCAATTTCTAAACACATTTGTTGTCAAAGGTCTAAATGTAATACTATAGCAAATATGCTTTGCAATGCGCTCGCAAAGGTCTATAAAATACATCGACTCAATTACATATATATGTATGTGCACCTAACTATACCATCCCTGCAGAATCGCCAAAGTAGTCGGGAAATACACCAGTTTACACGTGGAATTTCTTGAATAAGGTGGAGCTAGTCTGGACAACATCTGACTTATATTAATTAGAGGATCATTAATTAATGAATACAATTTTATATATTTATTCATTTTCTTCAAGCATAAGACTAAAATTGGAAAATCTGAAGCCAAAGATTTAACTTTTCAATACATTAATGATGAAGTTTTTACTGTTTGTCAAAATATTGTTTTCTTCAATATATTAAGCTTTTAACATAGTAAAACTTTTATTCATAATAATATTTATATTTGTGCCTTTTTCTAACTACATTAAGAGGTAGTAGTAAGTGGTGTAGTTTGGACCGAAATAGCAGATGTCCACAAATAAAGAATACTAGTTGCTTGTACGGAAAAAAAGACTGCCAAGTAGGTCTTGTGGCCTATACTAGTTGTAGAGTGTTTTATAACTAGTTGAATTGACTACAAAGACTGCAATTGTTGCACCACACATTGACAACTTCATAATGAGGCTGAATGAATTTCATGGGAGTTGAGTTTCCTTTTGGTTCGCTATGCAGCATATGATAAATTACTGTCATTTATTGATTGGCATCAATTTTGTTATTTAATTGTATATATAAATATGAGTTTTGCATATGCTCCTGTGGCAAATGTCAATATATCATGAAAAACCAAAATCTAATTAGAACATTAAAATCTATGAAATGAACCTATGCAACATATGGAATAACGAAAAAACTTCAATAACTAACTCAGGATGAACCAAAAGCATCCTTACTTTCCAAAAGATGATAGAAACCATATAAATTAAGTAAAACAAATTTCCTCCATTATTGAATAGCGAAACTATTTAAGTTTGGAGAAAAAGTTTTCAATGACGGTTTGATACATCTTTCCTGAAATGTTCATAGGTTGCAATTGAAAACTAGCAAATGTGTTATATATCCGTACATTCCATATCAATGGAATTCTCCAATGTGAATTAATTCAATGTAAATGCTCACCCATTCAATGTGAAATAACATTCTGAAAGGCACAGAATATGCGGAGTTTGTATGGTCAGCAGAGGACTATTTTAGTTTTGATAGTAAGAACAATATAAGGATTAATAAATATAAAAGAATTATCGACTTTTATAATTTACGTAATCCGGTAAAAAAGTAAGTGCACACACACACTCATAATAGGTGTTGCTTAAGCCTTTGTCGATTTTTGATATTGGCTGTGAAGATAGTTCGAGAAATCTTTAGCTTTTTTAGATCATTTTTGCACTCTATAACAGGTATTCTATGTCAGTTCTAATTTGATTGCCTTCATTTCCCAGTCATCCATTGCATTATGCATGAAATGCAAGTGGTCGCTATACTTTCTTGCAAACATTTATACAAATAACAGCAATTTGAAAGCCTTGTTGAACATTGTGAAGGGGCTTGTGAGACATGCCTTTTAGATATATTTAGATCTGAATTTCTCCATTTCTACTACATTCTCTCCCTCACTCTAAAATTAAATTTGTAATTATCCCATTTTTCTCCATATGACACAAAAGTTGGACTTGTGAATTTTACTGAAAATATTGGTTGCCAATTAGCTAATTATTTCGGTACCATTGAAGAATAAAGAGTGATGTGAGGTATGCTTTTACAAGAATACAGGTCTGTGAATACCATCGTATAAAATTTAAATTAACGACGAATCAAAGCGAGTCACAGTTTGGATTTAAAAATTACGTCGAAATAAAAATTTAGCGAATAGGACACCAAAAACTAAACAAAACAAGTAAGAAAGGGCTAAGTTCGGGTGTAACCGAACATTTTATACTCTCGCAATGTGCAAGGATCAGAGGTGGGGAAATGCTTGCAGGTGCTGGCATAACTTTATATTAAAAATGTTGCGGAAGAATTCAACATTCATTATTCGAAGAAATTGTCAATGGATTCCAATCATATTTGGCACCTTATTAACTTATATTACAGGCCATAGACTCATGTACTTTCATTGTTATATTTTGCTTCGTGTCAGAGATATTTATACTAAAATCTTCCAAATTAACTCAAAAGTGATATATGCTATATAAACTCAACCAAGGTGGCTTAATTGAAAATATTAGATACATGAGGAAAAAGCAAACCAGAGAAAAGGACATCATTACATTAGGAATATTGAGCTTAGACCCCTGTCTAAACCGGTTTCATTCATATTTAGCGCGATATCACATTGTGTTTAAGAGAACATATCTGCTTAATTTTATTAAAATATCACACATATTGACAAACATAAACCTTTTAAAGTCAGTTGGAAAGTCGTAAATCACAATATCATATATATTTTGGCTAGGGGAAGGTCCGAATTGATTGCATTATCTTTCGATATTATTGAACTGCACTAGAGAACATATTGTTAAATAATAAATATAATAATATGAAAATAATATTAATTGCCCGATTTCAATTATTTTCGACATTAAATTATGATATGTCCAATATGATACGTTCACTTAATTTTACTAAGACATCTTACATTTTGATCGATATTTACCGTATAAAGCCAATCTGATGTTTAAAATTTTTAATAGTATTGATCCGATTTTACTCAGGAAAAGATGCTGTCTGACTTTCATTAAGATACCTCACAGATTGCCCAATATACACGGTACAAAGTTTACCGGAAGTTTGAAATTATTTGTATTATGTGTATGGGGACCAGCGGAAGTGTTTAGGAGATATCCCCCAATTTTGACACAAGGACACATTTTTATTATGGAAAGATACTCCTTGATTTCATTATTATATCTCATATATTTATCGAAATATATGGTATAAAGTCTAACTGGAGGTTGAAAATCCTTATATTAGGTATATCGGGGGTAGCAGAAGTTGTTACCCGATTTTTGACATTTTTGACACCAGATCACATTATTATCAAGGAAAGATAATCTTCGAATTCATTACGATTTGTTACAGATTTACCGATATTTCCGATATAAAGTCAGCCATAGGCACTGAAGTTTTTATATTTGGTATCTGGTGGCTTGAAAAATTATATGCCGATTTCGATCAGTTTTTAATTGAGGTGGCTTATCTTGAAGGCATCATTTGCGCAAAGCTTAATTTTAATATCCTAATTGGTGCTGGGCTTATACACTGTAAAGCGAAACCATCAGAAAAAGTTTAAAATTGTGGAATATGGAAATTAGGCACATTTGTTATCCGATTTTGAGCATTTTCACAGTATGTCATAAAGAAGCAAATATGATGTTATATACCAAATTTTGGTTGAAATTAGGAGACTGGTTCCTAAGATATGGAAATATAACGGTTCCACTCACGTTGTCCAAATTTTGTACGGATTTCTATGCGTCCCTTCCGTATTATCTTTACTTTAAAACTTAATGTTTTTAAAGTGTTTACCCAGCGAGCTAACTATTAATAGTTTTCAACATTTCCTTTGCATTGAAAGTGGGTGTGGTTATTGTCCGGTCGGTATTACAAACCACCGTTAGGTTAGGTTAATATTCTGTTGCAACATGTTGCAAGAGTATAAAAATAGGAAAAAGTTGCAAAGGTGTTTAAATTTTTTATCGACTAAATTAATTTGCTTCGAAATGAAGTAAATACAATTTTTGTTTGTAGAGTGTGTAAAACATTTTTTTATCTCTTATTTTATTATTCATGTCGAAATTCTTATCCTACAGGTATACGAAGTGTGTTCAAAAATTTACGAGAATTTTCGTTTTTTGAACAAAATATTTATTCATTCCTCTACATTAATGTTTGCCTTAATGCCTTCCAAGTAGTCTCCACTCGATATTATGCACTTAGGCCCGCACTTCTTCCAATCGTCGAAACATTTCTCAAACTCGCTTCCCTTTATTTTTGGAAATACGCAAAAGTCACACGGAGCCATGTCTGGCGAATATAAAAGCTGGGGCATGATTACTGTCCGAGATATTTATATATTAAGATCAACACAATTAACTGAAATGATGTATGTGATATAAGCTCAACCAAAGGGACGAAATTGATTATATTTGACATTTCAGGAAAATGTCAGCCAGAGAACCAGTGTGTTTAAACCAAGATTTAGACCAATTTCATTCATATTCAGCGCTAAACCACAATATGTTAAGCAAACCAACATATGTGGTTTAAAGTCAATTGAAAATTCGGAAAGCACTACATTGGCTCCAAAGTCAGCTTTAAAGTCGGAAATCCCTATATCGGGTATATTGGAGCAAGGGGAAGGTCTGGACTGATTCCACCAAATTATGGCATTACTCAAGTATACTCGTATGTTTTCATGTAATTTTATGAAGATAACACACACATTGTCCAATATGTTCGGCGTAAAGGCTGCTAGAATAACGCAACTAGTTATATGTATTTTATGTGAGGTGTGGTGATTCTTTGACCGATTTCACACGTAAAACTATAGTATAACCGACATATAGAGGGCTAAGTTATCATATACAAAGGATTGTCCGATATATGACGTATAGAGTCAACCGGAAGTTTGAAGTTTTTAAATTAAATGGAAACTAATGGTAGTATTGACCCGATTTTATACATTTTGGCACCACGGCATATTACTACCAGAG
Source organism: Bactrocera minax (assembly GCA_021498325.1). Classification (NCBI taxonomy): domain Eukaryota; kingdom Metazoa; phylum Arthropoda; class Insecta; order Diptera; family Tephritidae; genus Bactrocera; species Bactrocera minax. The sequence continues at coordinate 94,186 of JAKEEE010000137.1, forward strand.
AAAAAAGCTCTCTGAATTTCATTTGTATGCTTAATATTAACCGATTATCCGATATAAAGTCAACCAGAAGTTCGAAATTCTTTATATTAGGTATGTGGGGTTATGGGAAGTACTGACCCGATAATCTATTTTTGACATAAGAGAACTTTATCATCAGGAAAATATTTTCTTTGAATTTCAATAAAATGTCTCACAGACATATTGATGTTTTCGATAAAAAGTCAATCATATTCACTAAAGTCCGCATATTCGGTTTCTGGGGACTTGAAAAGTTATGGTCCTATTTCCACAATTTTTGTACGTCATGCAGAATACACTGAAGGCCCTATTTGTGGAAAGTTTTATACCGAAATCTTCTTTGGTGCTTGATTTATATTCTGTAAATTGAAAGGCCAATTTTTACAATTTAACACTAAAATGTAAGTATAATATTATGTACTAAAGTTAGTAGAGACCTTCACAGAAGTTCCTTAGAGAGAGCATTTTACCTAAAGGAAGGCGGTGTCACCCCCATTGTCCAAATTTTATATCGGTTCGTGTGAAGCCCTTAGGTACCGTGTTGATTGTGAAAACTAATGCTACTGATCCATTTATTTATTATCACGGTATTTACCGTTATGTGGCGAGTGGGCGTGGTTATCATACAATTTCACCCGTTTTCACACTGTCTGAAAAGGTGTCGGAGGGATTTTTTCGGTAAGTTTGATTGTCATATTGCTTTAGTGCTTTGTGAGATATGTACATTAGACCTATTAGGCGGAGGGGCCTAACGCACTTTTTAAAAGTTTTTGAACCTGCAGATGCCCCTTCCTACTGCAATTTTATGTACTAGATTATAGTTTCGTATCGTAATTTGTTGCTTAGTTATAGCATTTCATAGGTTTTCATTTGGCGGCGTTTTGCAGCCTTTTCAAAAGTCCTATTACGCCCATTTGTAACATCAACATCCTCAGAGTGCCAGGGAACATGCATATCAAGTTTTGTCAAGATGTCTCGATTTATACTCAAGTTATCGCTTGCATGAACAGACAGAAGGGCAGACTTTCGTCTCGTCATCCTGATCATTTATATATTAATAATTCCATATCTATCTCGATTAGTTGTAGCTGTTACATACAACCGTTATGTGAACAATACTAATATATTGTGTTGCAACATCCTGCGAGAGTATAAAAATATGCCTACCTGCATATTAAATGAGTGGTAAACAACTGACGACTACATGGCATGTATATATATTTGTATCTATACACAGATATGTGTACAGAGTGTATTGTAGAATATAGACTGCGTAAGTGCACATGCCTGTAATGCTACAATTAAAACCTTTCGCATTACGCACTCATACGCACACATACATATGTATATTTACATATTGCTCCACACCTGTTAATGGCAAATCGAATTTTGTATGGGGATTTGGAATGTAGTTAAAAAAATGCCTGTTCAATAAACTCTAAAACCGCAATCGCAACTGTGATGCCAGAAATACCCCGTAGTGGTCTAGCCTATCAATGCACCCAATGCATTGAAGGTAAATGCTACACATTTAAATAGGCATATTCTGTATACACATACATATGTATTAATGCTATTGTTAGTGTATTTTGGTTGTACTAAGTTAACTTCGAATATCAGAATCTGGTGACAAAAATATTCAATTACAAAATTTTGCGCACAAAGCAGCTCTCGTGCAAACCGCAATCGTTTGGTGATTTTCCAATCAATTTAAACTCACACACATAGGCATACTGAAATAAATATGAGTCCGTTAATACATAAACGGAAATTACAATACCTACCCAGTAAACAAACCGCAGTACATCGTCGTTCATAAAACTTGTATGATCCGAATATCAGAGGAGGTCTACATCCGTGAATTTAAACAGAGAATTATATTCCCTACGGAGTTATTTGTTTGTCTGTACAGTCGATGAACACGATTGAAAGATAGGCTCTACATAAATATGTCTATTAAGATGTATGTATGTAAGAAATATGTCTATGAGCAAATACGTCTTCACTCGAGGAATAAGCCCTTGGCAATGCCTGTTGCAAAAAAGAAAGATTGCTACGGTTTCGACACCTCACTTTTCTTGGAAAGCCGTTGACAGGAAATACATTAAATCGCGACGAATAAACAAACGACAAAGAAACACGTCAGAAACATTACATTTCGCGGCAAATATCCATGTATAATTTGGAATCCATCTAAAATTTGGATGATGGGTGCGGCACCGCTCACTTTTAGGGGAAATCCCATATTTTAAGAACGCCTTAAACAATTTCAACCAAATTTTGTACATGACATGTTATTTGCATCTTTGTTACTTTGCGAGAATGGGTGAATTTTGATAACAATCACGCCTACTGCTCATATAACACAATTTTAAATTTAATCTGTTTCTTTCGCTTTAATTATTCACTTAAATTCACTTAAATTGGACATACCATAGTTTAATGCCGAGAATGTGTGAAATCAGTTTACGAATTACACTAGCTCCCATATACTACACATAATAATTTTCGTTCCCAGAAGACTTTACGGCGAATATGTCGATCACTGTGTGAGTTACCTTCACAAAATTGTGTGGAAACATCTTCTCCAGTGTGCCAAATATACCAGATATAAGAACTTGCGTCTTTCTTGGTGACTTTAATTGTTTATGCTGGGCAAGATATGTGATATTTTAACGAAATTAAGTGGATGTTTTCTTAGACATAATGTGGTTTCGCACTAAATATGAAAGAAATCAGTACAGACCATGGTCTAAACTGCTTATTCCTAATATAATAATTTTCTCTTCTCTGGTTGACTTTTTCCTCATATACCCAACACATTTAACTAAACCACTTTAGTTGAGTTTATATCGCTTATATCTCATTTTATTTAATTTCGTGGGTTATTATATATTATTAGATATTTATGTTAAATATCTCGAACACGAAGCAAAATATAGTAATGAAAGTACGTGAGACTATGACCTGTAATATAAGTTAATAAGATAACAAATATGGTTGTAATCCATTCACGGTTTCGGCGAATAATGAGTGTTGAATTCTTACGTAACATTTTTTGATATAAAAGTTTGCCAGCGCCTGAAAGTATTTCCCCTCCTTTGATCCTTTCACAGTGCAAGAGTATAAAACGATCGGTTAAAAACGAACTTAGCGCTTCCTTACTTGTTTCTTTTAAAAATGCTGCCAGTCAACTATGGTATAGCCACAAAAACTCGACTTGGACAATAGCTGGTTTCAACAAGTTGGTACTCCATGTTATTATGTTGGTAATCGGAATGTAAGCCATCGACAATGTAAACTTTGGAGCTGTGGTTTAATACCGTTAAACTTTTTGTTGTTTGTAAGGTATAGTCGAAATATGAAACATTGGATTGCTACTATGAAGCCAGCGAATCTACCCTTATGATGAGAATCATTCCCTAAAATGACACGCTGGAAATTTATGACTGAAGCCGGGTATATATACTGAAAGGTGTGCAGCCTTTTCAAATCAAGCCTCGGCTCTCTAAATTTAATTGTTCTACACTCCATTCTACGATTTGAAATTTTTGCTGTGTTTTCATAATTTTCCAGCTTCCTACATTTTATATTTTATGCAGGTATGTATGTATTACATTACATATCTGCGACAAGCTCTCATTTCAATAAATTACTCACCCATTGGTCGGTGCTCAATGGAGAAGTGATGAATAGGGCAGCCACCATTGTTCCATGTTGATAGCTTCAAATTCACACATGACGCATTAGTAGCGATCAGTTCATTCCCGTTCGGTGACTGTGAGGCTGTATTCAATAAAACATTTGATAAATGCAGTGTGAGTGTTGAACTCCAGCTAAAATTTAACAGTTATATAAATATATATAATGAAATCAACTTTTACTGTATGTGATTTCTACCCCTATGCCCCTGTTGATCCAAAACGCTAAGAGTTAAAAGATAAAGGTTATTTAATGTCTTAAATATACATCACCATACAAACATATGTGCTTATCGAGTATCTCTCACTATATCACTCATTACACACATGCTTCGCATTACTTTTGCCTACCTTCTCGTTCATTTATGAGCATAAACACAATGTGTTTGAATTTGCTTACCTTTGCCCTTGGTCCAGACGTTAATTTCCTCACTCGACACGCCGTCGCCGACAATGTTATGCGCCGACATCTTGATGATATACTGATTGCCACACTTCAAACCCGTTATCGTATAAGCGTTATTCTCCGGCATCAACTCGGTCTGCGCCCATGTTTCTCCTGTGATGCGATACGAAATGGTATAGCCTTGTAATAGTGCACCACCATCGTCCGGCGGATCCCAGCTGACACGTATGCTATCAGCTGACGCATATTGCACGATGATTTGGGGGGGGGCGGGTGGCTTCATGGCAATCACCTGATATTGAATCTCATCGCTTCCGAATAGATTATTTGCCGTACAAGTGTAATTTCCGGACAGACTGCCCTCTACGCCTGTTCACCAGTGTCAATGTCGGTTGCATTTGGTCATTCAATTCACACATCCAACATGTGTGTGATTATCATTATTATTATCATCATCAATGTTAAATATGTAACGTCATTTGTTTGTTGGTGTATTTCAAAAAACCGTTGCGTTGTGATGTGGCATGCAACGAAAAATAAATTAAAATAGAAAGCCTTGCAAATATGTGCAGCTGCATGAAAAATTGCAATTTTATTTTACAGATAATTTCAATTTGACCCGGCATTGCTCAGCTGAGTGAGTGTCGGCGTCTGCTTGACTAACCGAAAATATGCATAAGACTGTCGTTTGTGACCACCGAAGTGCCTACGCAGCGTAAATAGGCGGAAGTAAGAACATTGTCCGAATAATAAATTAATTTGAGGAGTGCTTGATGGAAATGGGATTTTAATTTACCCAAATGAGAGGCTATCAGATTTCAATATTTCGGAACCGCATTTACTTAGAAGCAAATTGCCAAAATTTCGAACGTGTCCACCACATAGACATAAACGCGCTGTCGACGCAATTTGATAGAACCATAAATTTTCCAAGTAATTATTTCCCAGAACTATTTCCAAGTAATTATGGATAAAGTGTAAGTAGCAATTGTGAAATTTTTGGCGAATATTTCCACAATGACTAGGCTCAGATTGCACTAATTGAAGTTATTATTTTGTTCGCAAATTATATTGATTTAAAGGAAAAGAAACTAGATTTCAACTCTTCTATTTTAGCAATTTTCAATTGTTACTGTATACTTACGGTGTATTTTTAAATTCCCTTCATTAGTCACTTCATAGAAGGGGCTGAATGTGACAGGCCGGTCTCTGGTCAACCATCTAGCTCGCGGAGTCGGATTCCCCACAGCCAAACATTCCAAAATCAAGAGAGTACCTACAGCTTTCCGAATTAGTTGACCAAAAGAAGCGATACGGGCAGGAGCTGGAAGATTAATGATTGTTTTCAGCTCTCTATTGGAATAATTTTGAAGCGCGAGTGAGAATTAATAAAAATACATGTTGGTTACAAAATTATAAAACATTAAAATAAGTTCGTACACCAACCAGTTTGTGATAAAATATCTCAATAAATTAAGTGCGTACATTCTTACTTTGTTTTATTCTTAATTTTCTTTGAATTTAATTTAATTTAATTTTTTTTTCTTCTTAACAGCTTTGTGGGAACTCTTTGACAAATAATAATTTGATTAAAGAAATTTGAAAGAATCCCAGTAATTGTATTTAATTTTTGCATATATGTATTGTATTTAGGTGTCTTTGATAATTTTTTCATATCTGTATTATATTTAGGTTTTTGCGATAATTGTTTACTTTTAATTGAGTGATGAATAAAGCAAACTTCTGAAGATATACAAATCTATTTAATCTAAAAACAGTTATTTAGAAGGTCCTCTAATATAAAGAAATTATTGTTGAAGTGACGCAAAATCTTTCTCATCTCTCCTGCTTACATTGGACAAAGTAAGTGTGCTCCTGAAACTCCATACTAAAGTATATTTACTATGCTACCTTGCGAAACGTTTTTTGATATCAGGTCAGTGGAGATGACCTTTTTAATAAAATAGACCAATGCAAATGAGCTCTGCTCTCTATGCAAATGGGATCTGAATTAGGATAGTGTGAACATACTATTAGCTGAACTGACTGTTTAAAAAACTTCAAATCTATTAAATAAAGGCTACTGTAGAAGAAGTATTCATAACAGCGTTCTTATTGGAAACATGAGCTATAGACTACACTAAAACACTTAAAGCTTATAACTTTTCTGTTAATGCCCGTCTATGACATATAAAACATGCGCAAGAACATTCGAAGTTCCATTATATAATATGTCGGGTAGGTGTGAAAATTAAAAGCTATCTCGATTTCGCATACCTGTCATTTAATTAAAGTAAAGAGAAGCGAACAGAATAACCTTGCGGACAAAAAATATAACTCTATCGTCTCTATATCTAATCACGAGAATATTGATTTTTCCCCGATAATGAATTAAAGCATTTACACACGTTTCAATATTTTGGTTTTTTCAATGAACGTTTAAACCGCGGTGAAATAAAATTTTAAACCTGCAGTTAATTTAAATTTTAATTTTCTATAGTATTGATGATTACTGTTGTTGTTGTTATGGATGACGCTTTACTGCATTAACGTGCTTACAGAGCCATCAATCAGACGGCTGGTGGTCGAAGGGACCGCGAAGCCTGCCAGACACACTTACCACGCGTATTTGTGGCCTGTGCAACCACAGATGTTGGTTCTCCCTCTCCAACGGATGTTGAGGCAGAAACCCAGAATTCGTACATTTGGTTTTCTGCAAGGCCGCGTGCTTCATAGGTCACTGGATAACCATTTTCATCGACGCGCACCATATAAGCTGTTTAACGATGAATATTTAAAGAGAAGACTTTCATTAGTTTCATGGAATTGGATGATTAATTCATGGAATGGTCCAATAAAATAATGTTAATAAACTTAGTAAAGTAAAAGAATTTTCTCTGCAGAAAAAAATGTATAGATATCTTTTAAGCTAATGCATTAAAATAAATAAGTGATGGCGGAAATTTAAATTTACGAGACAGGGATGTTATGATGCGGCGAAGTGAAAATCATGTTACCAGAATTTTGTTTCCCTAATTGTCCAGTGTATGATCAAATTATTTTCTCCCCATTTTCTGATACTGTGGCGTTAATTTTTGAACAGGGATTTTTGCGTATTAATTCTCATTTCTTGTACACCACTTTGAAATATGCAGACCGATATGGCCAAAATCTGTCGTCTGACGACATCTCATTAAGGTATAAACAACTAAAGACAATGAGATTGAACATATTACCTTTAATACTAGTTAACACTTAGACTTTCCTGAATAAAATAAAGTTCTGGTTGGACACCGTTTTCTAATAGATTAAGCTACACTTCTCATAAACTCTAAAAGTTCTCTCAATAACAAAGCTACCATCCCATATAACATATAATACTGCCAAAACAACAAATCAACTTCTCTATCAAAATTGGAACATATTTCCCATTAGGTTAATTTATTTTAGCTTAAATTAGTAGACAACTCAATCACTAATGGTGGTATCGAGGGAATACCTAGCAGAAAGTGTGACATGTGTCAACCAGTTTCCAAAAATGACCAAAATTCGTACATTCTCCCTCTCATGTACCGAATATGAAGCTTTATATATATATATGTTTTCTTAAGTATTGTATAATGTGATATAGTATAACCCAATATAAAAATTTGGATTTAAAAAGTATAATAACGAAACTAAGAGTGTGCACATGGCCAATATTATAAGTTATTTTGATACCGAAAACAAGGACAATCGATTCCTAATTTCACCAATAACGAATACTTGTTAAAAAAATATTTCACATGTACTATTTGTAAGAAGTAAACAAATAGTGAGAGTATTCTATGAGCTTTTTCTTAATTAATTGATACAAAATTGTTCATAAAAAATCAACAGAAAATCTCTTCATAATATCTAATTTGACTTAGCTTTTGCACTCACATTTCGCTTGTCCTTTCCGTCCTGCCTCGCGTGAATAAACTGTATAATGCGAAATTATTCCATTGCGATTTTTTGGCGGCAACCACGAAATCAATATTGAATCAGCCGTTAATGCAGCCGCTTTTATAGACACTGGAGCGTCCGGCACATCGTCCTCTGTTTGGCAATATAACGGTTGACTGGACTCACCATCACCGGTCGCTGTATAAGCCAATACACGCAGGGAGTAATTGGTCGCCTTATGGAGAGTATGCAAGTAAGTCTCCAGATTGGAAGTACGCTTCACCTCCAGTTTTGCGGGGAAGTCAACTGGAAAAATAAAAATGGAAAAGAGAGTACATGTATATGTAAGAGGTTACCCAACAAATGAATGATATGCAAAATAGAACTGGATTAATATAAGAGCACTTTGATAGCCTGGTATAGAATATAGGTATAAATAGAGATATGATCGAATTATGAATTTTATCACAGTTTAGTGTTTTTACGTTTAATGTCAATAATAGTCTTAGTTAGGTTGATTCTAATACAAATATATTTAGGACCTATAATGAACGGTCAAAAGACAATTTTATAATGTAAAGTTTTTCCAGAAATTTCCAGGCTTTTTGTGAGATGCTTATTGTGAGAGTAAGAAGTGTTCGGTTGCGCCCAACCCTAACTGTTCTTTACTTTTTTTATACTCTCGCAACATGTTGCAACAGATATATATTAATTTTGTTCACCTAATGATTGTTTGTAACACCTAAAACTAATAGAGATAGATACAGAGTTATGTATATATAAATGATCAGGATGACGATGCGATTTGAACTCCGAGAAACTGTCTGTCCGTTCGTGCAAGCGATAATTTGAGTGAAAATTGAGATATCTTAATGAAACTTGGTACACGTATACACAGATGGGAGTAATAGGATTACTGCCACGCCCACAAAGTGCCGTTCAAAACTTATAAAGTGCTATAACTAAGCAACAGATTAAGATATAAACGTGTTATTTGTTCAAGGAATTGTAGTAGGAAGGGGCGCATGAGCATTCAAAAAATTTGAAAAGTACTCAAAGCCCCGCCCCCTAATAGGTTTAATGTACGTATCTCACAAACCGCTAAAGCTATATAAACCAAACTTGTTGAGAACTAATTTCTCCGGGACCTTCTTAGATAGTGGGAAAATCGGATTAAAACCACGCCCTCTCCATGTAACGATTATATTGAAAACTACTGAAAGTGCATTAACACGCTGAAAAAAGCATGCAATTTCACAGCCAGGATGGTACTTAAGGTCTTCAAAGAATTGCAGCGAAATTTGGACAGTGAGAGTGGCACCGTCTACTTTCAATGCAAATTCAATATCTCGGGAACAACTAAACCAATTTCAACTAGATTATTTTTATATTTTTGACACAATTTTGTTACGATATTTTCGGTATAAAATTAGCCAAGGCACTTTGGCCCTTATATTGGGTACATGGGGGCTGGAAAAGTTATATGCCGATTTCGACCATGTTTATGCATGAGATAGCATATTTCGGGAGTACTATTTGTGAAAAGCTTTATTAAATTATCTTAAATGATGCTTGATTTATCTACTTTAAAGTGAAAGAATCAGACCAATTTTGAAATTGTGTTATATGAAAGATAGGTGTAGTTGTTAAGTGATTTCGCCCATTTTTACAAAGCAACATAAGAATGCAATTCCAATGTAATGTACCAAATTTGGTTGAAATTGGTTAAGGTGCTCTTTAGATATACCTACCGAATTACTACTTACATATATTGGCAATATTTGCAACAGAGTATAATAGTTTTGTTCACCTAACAGTTGTTTGCAACACCTAAAACTAAGCGACAAAGCATATACGAGTTGAATTGTGGGTGACCATCTGTCCGTCCGTCTGTCCGAACAAGCGATAACTTGAGTAAAACTTGAGATATCTTGATGAAACTTGGCACACATTAAGTTACTGGGCATTATGAGAAGGTTGGTATTGGAGGATGGAATCGCAACACACAAGAGTTGCATCGCGCAAAGGTTTTGTTGTAAACTACTAAGGGCGTGTTAACCATCTGAAGAAACACCTCAGAAGTACTAAATTTCACAACCAAGAAGGCACTTAAGGATTTCAAAGGAAATAGTGAAATCCTTTATCTCCGGAACTACTGTATCAATTTCAGCAAAATTTTTGGACGTAACATTATAGTTGCATCCTTATGCTAATTTGTGAAAATGGGGCGAAATCGGAATGGAACCACGCCCACTTCCCATATATCACAATTTCAAATTTCATGTGATTTTTTCATTTTGCAATATTTAAATCAATTACCAATAAAGATATCGGAGTAAAACTTTGCACGAAGAGTGCCTTTAGCGTATGTCATCTCACGGCCAAATTTTGTCGAAATCGTATTATTACTTTTCAAGCGCACAGGTAACGAATATGTGGACCCAGTACCATATATTAAATACTTCGCTTAGCTCCCAAATACCAAATATAAGGATTTCAAACTTCAGAATGACAGACATCTTTTCCAGACATTTATTACTGTAAGGCCAAAAATGTTTCAACCTTCTTTTAGCCACAATAAACCCGATATAGGGATTTCGGGATTTAAAGCTGACTTTAAAGCATTTATGTTGGAAAAAATGTGTGACATTTTATTGAAATTAAGTGAACATACTTTCTTAAAAATAATTCGGTTTAGCGCTGAATATCAATGAAATCGGTCTAGACTTTGTCTAAACCCCATATCCCTACTATAATGATTTGCGATTCTCGGGTTGCCCTTTTCTTTATATACTTAATAATTAAGTTTAACCCTTTGGTTGAGTTTATATCACACATATCATTTGAGTCAATTGGGTTGATTTCGGATACGAAGTAAACTGAAGTAATGAAATTAAGTGAGTCTATGACCTATGATATAAGTTAGTAAGGTACCAAATATGATTGTAATCCAATTACAATTTCGTCGAATAATAAATTTATATAAAGAAATAAGTTTTGAGTTCTTACGCAACATTTTTAATAAAATATTTTAAATAAAATATTTTTAATATAATATGAAATATGCGGTTACACTCGAACTTAGTCCTTCTTTTCTTGATACTAGTTGTATTTATTTTTTACACTTCAAACATGAGATCCATTTTCCATAAAAGTTTGAAACCATATACATGGTGCGTTCAAAAAATAACTGGAATTTTCTTCTTTTTTTTAATATATATTTATTCATTCGTCTACATTAATGTTGTCGCCTTCAAAATAGTCTCCATTCGGTATTTTGCACTTATGTCAGCGCTTCTTCCAATCATCGAAATACTTCTCAAACTCGATTTTGGCGATAGTCTTTAGCTCTGTCAGCGATGCGCTCTTAATGTCATTTATCTTGTAAAATGACGGCCCTTTAAGATTCTCGTTATTTTTGGAGATAGGAAAAAGTCACACAGAGGCATGTCTGGCGAATATAGAGGCTGGGTCATCGCTACAATATTGTTTTTGCAAGTTATCAGATTGCAAGCGCTTATCGTTTTCGGATTTAAATTTTTTTGTTGAAAAGGAAATGGCTCAAAATATTTTCAAAACAAGACATTTTCAAGGTCTATAAGTACCTTTACGTGGGCGACCTGTGTTAAAAAACTGCTTGTATGAATTATTGAAAATTTGTTTGTATGTCCACATGAAAATTTTTAATACTTGCTTCACGAAATGTCAAAATAGTTTGTTTTTTCGTAAAATTTTATAATTGTTTGGTGTGTGTTGCAGACTTAGTAATACAGATTTGACTACATTGCGAATAAACAAAAAATAAAAATAATTTATTTGTCATCTTTCATAATTTTTCATCATTATTTGCTTTTTTATTAATTAATTTTTCTTATTCAACAACTTCAACAAACAAAGGAATCTGGAATTTGATTGCCTTATGATTGACATATGAAGTTTGTATAAACCATTTAATCGTTAGAGTCGTTTTAGTAATAAAAAAAAATACTATCGTTGTTTTGTGCTTACACAAGGAGTATATGTGATTTGTCATCGCTTTGTTTTCACATGTTTCCACAAAGTTCAGTAATTAGAACTACAATTACAAAAATATGTAAGTCTTTTTCAAAAACTCTTTTTCAACTATTCAAAAATACAACAAATTGTCATATTTTATAGTATATTCAAAATATCTATCGGATATGCGACAGAGGTAGCCACACTGGGGCTTATCAGTTCTTTTTGAAACTACATGAGTCGCTATACAAAATACTGTACCAATTCATTTGCTCAAAAAGTTTGAAACTTTACTTGAATTTATAGCTTCATACTTTATCCCGCTGTGATAGTAAACGATTATAATCATCTTTTTGAAATAAGATTTTCTTTTTGCTATACAGCGCACTAATTTTTGCTGAAATTTCCAATTTCCACGTAATTAACAGAGATATAATTTCAACTGCAAATACTATTCAGTTATTGCTAAAAAAGATGACAGAATTAGATACAAGTAGTTATGGAAATTCATAGCACAGTTGTGTTTTCGTTTGTGTAAAAGCTTTAGAAGCTTAATAAATATTTGTTGTGTTCATAACTATATCAGTATCTTTAAAATTAAGACAAAAACAGGGGAAAGAACCACCTAATGATAATAACAAAGATTTAATTGCAAATCTTTGTACCGTGCCGATTTTATGTATGTACCGATATGTTTATGGTTCTTTGTGCCTTCGCATAACAGTTTCGTACATCTAAACATAAACTTGTATATAAGATCTCTTCTTGTGCAGCAAAACTGTACATTGTTTACGGGTTACAGTAATCTGCTGTATGCACATTAAACTCACGACTGACTAGTACATATTAAAATAATCTACCAGTAAACCTACACAAGTACGATGGCACTGCACCGTTATCGAACTTGCATTCCCGATAAAGTGGCTGGAGCATATGGCAATGTGTAGGTGTAATATGCATGTATTTGTGGTGTTCGAACTCACTTTGATTCACAATTGGCCGATATAAAATTTTATAGCCTTGGATTATGCCACCATGAAATTGCAATGGCGGCTCGAGCCAGGATATCTTCAGACTTTGTGACGACAATGTGGTACAGTTGACATGTTGCGGCGGGGCTTCAGGCACTGTAAAAAGAAGCCAAATATGATATAGTTTAAAATTCAAACACATGGTGATAAAAATCGGTTATCTATGCTGCAATTTAAATTAAATTATACAGTTCATTTACAATTTCCGGATAAGCAAAGTATATGGCGATGCAAATGAGTTGATTAAAGTTGTAACGTTGCGCTTCTTAAACGGTGTGCGGGTGTGTATGTTGGTGATTCGGCTTAAAAGAATGTAGTTCAGGATTTTACTTTCACTTCAAATGTGCTCGTCGAAATGGTATCGGCAAAAAACGCTTTACTTAATTCGTATATACACATTAGCGGCCACTTTAGACAGCTGCTGCTTCTTTAGTTCTGTGTCAACATAAGCGACAATCGCAAATAAATGTGCAATATTCCAAGTAGGGAAAACCTGAACTTGCGATATATTCGCGCTTTTTGTTTCCCTGTTCTAAAATAGTTATATGGAAGCGTTTCGATTATTACCTTGGAGTGGAAAGAATCTAACAAGTAATTAGTATTAACAACAAAGAGGTTAAAAGAGCTCAAACATAGGGAGCAGAGAAGTGGCAAGCCAAAATAGAAGGTGTTAAATAGGCCATGTAGAAGGATATTATGCAAACTGCTATTATTATAGTCTTCGCTAAAAAAAATGTCTAAAAATTGTAAATAAAATTATATAAGGGTCCATACTCTGATGGTAAGCCCTAACCGATTCGTGTTTCTCAGGTCATCGACAAGGTAGCAAAGGAGGCACCAATTTCAAAAGAATGAGAAAAGACTGAATGAGTCTAAAAACGATTTGCAACTTTGGTTTAGCAATCACTTTATAATCACATAAGTTTGCCTAAGAATCGATTGAGTTTAAGAAGTGCTTTATCGTACTTATTATGTTCAGTAGGCAAATACGAGACTAGAATGTCTGTTTTTAATTTCAGCTAATTCTAGCTAGTCCCCCCACTTGATTTGTCTCACAGGGAATTAGACACACACACCCCCACGCACAACTACAAATTGCAGATTCAAAGTGATTATATAAGCAGCTTTTATGTAAGTGGTAGAGAAATAAAACAATAATAAAAACTCTTAAAAACAACATCCAACTCTTATAAAACTACTCACCACCCTCGGCTGTCGTTCCGAAAATGGCCGCACTCCAGGGTCCGGAACCGAAGCTGTTGAGTGCACGTACCGCCACAGCGTACCTGGTGTATTTGCGCAAACCGCGAATGGTTGCCTTTGTGGTGGCCCACCCATTTACAATGACCGACTTGAGTGAATTATTGACAACGCTAATGTAGTTGATGTTCTGTTTTTCCTCGCTGCAGTTAACGGTATAGCCGATGAGTTCACCATTCCAGGATTCACGTAATGGTATCTACAAAGACGTGAAAAATAAGGATGACAAGACAAGACGTTAGTTCAAATAAGTAGGACGAAATGTGTGTATATATTTATATGTGTAAATGGAAAGTTGTTACTTTGCGCCAGCAAAGGATTGCCGGTAATATGAATAAGTGGCCCACATAAATGTCTATTTATATCAGAAAAATGCGGTGCTCTCGATAAATTTACATCAGAATAGAAAGTTGCTCAAACTATGACTTAATTAGTGTGGCTGATATCCCCTATATGCAGGGGGGTATGAAGTAGTTTCACGCGCACATAAATCAGATACCTTTATAATCATTGAATTATTAATTTTGAAAGAAAAAATGCAAGATGTTGAATGCAGTTGATTATTATACTTATTTACATTTAGTGAGAGAAATGGCCAAATGTAAATACAGATTTTAAGGAGATTGGTGGCGGGTTCATGAAAATAAGGTTCATTTTGTTTTGTTAACGACGAGTGGTTGAATGTGACAATCGGTAAAACAAAATTTTGAAGAAAGGTTGTGAACACAACCAATGGTAGCATTTTCTTTCCCATAGAATAGTTTTCGAAAAAGAATTGAATTGATATTGAATAATGATTTTCCACATTATGATGTAGGGTTAAAGAAACCACAACGTCAACCACAACCACAATAACTTGGCATATTTTTAAGAGTTAAGTAAGGTAAGGTAAGGTAAGTAAGGTAAGTATACCGCGAACAGTAAAAATAATAAGCTGCCAGAGAGCTTGTATAAGGAAATAAGGAAATTGTGCTTTAAATTTGGTGACTTATTTAAAAATTTAGTGTATAGCCTGACTGATTTGGGAAGACATCATTGTATCATTTATAAAATTGCAACAATATACATGTATATAATATAGTAATTATTTCTCCTAAATGAATCATGGTATATTTTCTTTGTCACAAAGTAGTTTTCCTAAAAGGTTAATAATGTTCGATCTTATTTGCACACAACCTGGTTTTAAGCTAAAGAAGACATAAAGTATGACTGTTAACACCAACCGACAAATAATAAACATTGGAAGGATTGGAACATTGGAGTGCAGGTCCATTGAAGATGGTGCATGTCCATCATTTTTCCGATATACAGCGGCGAACAAACTTTGAATATTTTATTTTTATTCTCATAAAGACACCCCTATTGATCTAGTAGTTTTCTTAATATAACTTTTTAACTTAGTAGTAGACCAAACATTTATTTGATTCCGAATTTTCTACAATTTCTGACCCTTACGAATGATCAGAAGAAACTACGATTTTTTTCCTTTGAAAGCGTCAATCACAACATTTAACATATCAGTGTTCAATTTTCTTATTAGTGTTATGAGAAACCATGCAACATGTATATTATCACTAACCTGCCATGTCACAATCAATTCACTTTCGCCACCAGTCTGCACCTGCACGTTTGAGGGGGCTTCGGTTGGAGCCTCTTCCTGCGTTTTCAGCACAATGGAATCGGTGAATGGACTCCGCTCAATTTCGTTGATTGCCTGCATACGAATGAGAAAAGTGGTTGCCGGTGTCAAGCCGGCCATAATGGCACTCTCTCGCAAATCGCTGTCGTAGCTGTCAATACAAAGAAGCAACAACAATAACTATGAAAACCATATCAACCATCAAAAGTGTGCTGTGATAAACAAATATAGCTTGTAGGAGCAATTGAATGCACCTATTCATTGACTGAATATGAACGAACCTCCGGCTAATGCTCGTCGATGGCAGAGTGACATTGATGATGTTTGGACCACTCCAATCACCACCCGCTATGCCAAGTGCAGCGTGTGATTGCAGATACTTCAACGGCTGATATTGCACGAGATAGCTGAGCACTGGCGAATTGCCATCGAATGGGCGCCGCCACGACAACTTAACGGTACGTGAGCCCACCTCAAAAACTTCCAGCGCAGATGGAGTGTCGGGACGTTCTTGAACGGCCAAGAAGATGATGAGCTCAGCCCGCCCATACGGATTCTCTGCAATGCAACGATAAATGCCCGAATCATGACGATCTGAACGGGCAATGGTCAGCTGTGAGTCGACGCCCTTATCCGTTTTCATTTCCGCAATGCTAAAACGGAAATTATTCAGGTCAATGCGGCCGTTGTTATGGGTCCACGAAATCGCGATGGGCTCATCGCCTTTCGCCTGACAGTCGAGACTAACGGGGTCATTGCGTCGTGATGATACATTGCGTGCCGCTTGTTCGAACCGGGCGGGTTCTAAAACAATCGGTTATGGATTAGCAAAACAACACGGACAGAGGTAGAAAAATGGTTAGAAAATAATTTACTTGTTAATCCGTGTGAAACGTCGCTTACCATTCACATTGATGCGTATGATTTTCTTGAGGCCGGCGCCAATATCATTTGTGGCTTGACACATGTAGTAGCCCTCATCAATGTCCGTGGCTAGATTAAGCACCAGCGAATTGTTACGCATGCTGAGCGGCTTAAAGTCTTGCGACAATTTGCCTGCAGAAAAGGTTTAAATGGACTTTCAGGACGATACCATATATTTGTATGTCTGCATATATATCATCTGAAACTAAATTTAACTTATTTGCCTTTTTTATGCATTCTAGAATTTAACAAGTAGTACCAGCTGCTGATCATATAATTGCCCATCAATGCTAAAATGGCTTAATTAATGTTCTAACATTCCTGACATTGATTTATATGCTTTTCTCTGAATTCTCTTTCGCCAAATTTTTTGCATTTTTCCTTCTCATTTGCCCACACTTCAGTTGTATTTTTTTTTTTTCACCTTTATTCTTTTAATGTGCTTTGTCCATTGCCCAAAATGAGTCCGACACCAATTCAACTTGCGAACTCAAAGTCGTTATTTATAAAACTTTAATGAACTCGCATTTCAGGATTAGGTTTACTATCGTCGCGTTCGCTCCTTTTACTTGCCCTGAGCATTTTTTTTATTTCATTCGATTTTTTCTCCAAACGTGGTAACCGATTCACAACAGACAGGCTTTAGAGACTTGCAACATTGCGAGCTGTGCACACATAATGGAATGTTATGGATATACAACTACTACTCTTTCAAATCTCTCATGCTGTTGCTTTTTCTTATCCATTTTATAGTACTATATTTACTTCTATATACTACTCACCCTGCCCTTTGAACCAGGTAATAGTTGGAATCGGATATCCTTCCGCCTCGCAATTTATCGATATTGTATTACCAAGCATGATGGCCGTATCCATTGGCTCCAGCGCCCAGCGTGGCGCAACTAAATAAACACGTTCCCAGTCGAACGGCGCGCACACATTTAAATGTGCACAAGCAGCCGTAAGTGAAATCAGCGTGCCCCGGAAATGCGATAACGAACGTGGCGAGTTATGTGTTGTGGGATGTGATGAGCAGCATCGTAGTTGTACAAGCAGGGAAGTAGCAAATACACAAAGTAGAAAAGTAAACAACAAAATTAACAGCAATGCGTCTAGGTGGATGGGAAAGGCAAAAGGTTACTTGCACGACGACTAGACTAGGTTGGTGATTGGTGCGTCCTGCTTAAGAGTTTTCTATGGAAGATATGTGAACTTGAACAAGTTTACAGCTGGATAGAGGAATTTTTTGGATTCTTTCGCAGTCGCTCATTTCAAGTTAATTTACCAGAAAACTGAATGTGATTTATTTGAATGAAATGGTGTTGTAAGCGCATCCCTATACATATACATTTATACAAAAACGAAAATAAACAAAACCAGGAAAGAAAACAACCCTAAATGCAGTCGTCAACAAAGGATTTAAGTGGCACCCTTATGAATGAGACCCTGGCTCTGTAACTTCATTCAAACTGTTGTAAAGGATCCGTAGGTGGCAAAAATTTTAATCCAAATAACTATGGCAAACATTATAACCTGGTATACGATTTAAAAAATATTTGTAATCGGACAATAATTTTTATTCGAAAAAGCTAGAAAAAGGAACCGGCTTTGGAAAGTTTTTGAAGAATGTCATATCACTTACAAAATTTTCTGAAAAATGGGGCTATTTAAAAATTAAAGATGGTACGTTAGGACTAGTAAAAAGAAATCCATTATGTTTGTGTTAAATTGAAGGTTTTATTTGGCATAGTTAGAATGCTTCGATTTAGGTCAAATTTTGAAGATAATTCCATAATGCCACTGTCATAGAAATCCTCGTCCCTATAGGGAAAAAACTGAGACAGTCAATTATCACAAACTTCTCTTGAAACGAATTTTTCCCCCGCAAAATCATTCGCCATAGACAGGAATATGTAGTAATCACTTCGTCTAAGTCCGGACAATAAGATGGGTGCATTAGAACCTTCCAACCAAACCCCCGGAACTTCTAATTAGTCACAACTGATGTATGAGGCCTAGCGTTGTCCTGGTGGAACATAATTCCTCTCCTATTGTCCAAAGCTGGCCACTTTTGGCCGATTGCTTCCTTCAGACGGTCCAATTGTTGACAGCACACGTCCGAATTAAGAGATTGGCTGCAGGACAGCAGCTCATAATAGATGATTTCCTGCCGGTTCCACTAAACACATAACGAAATCTTGCTGTCCGACAATCCTGACTTGAGCAGATAAGCTATCTTTCTTCATTATTTGCACAATAAATGTTACCGTTTTACAAAGAAAAGCAAAAACTTCCGGAAAAAAGAAACTTTTCTGAACAAAAACTGTTACAAAATTTTCGTTGATGTTTTCGTCGAACAAATATTGCTATTTTTACAACAACTCTCCAAGATAGACGTATGTCAATTTGATTTATTCCGATCTCAAATCTTTATTTCGAACAAAAAATGGAATATATTTTATATTATATTTTATATTATATGTATATTATTATATTTTATATAATATATATATTTTATATTTTATTATATATTTGGAAATTATATGGAAAAGCAAAATTTTCATGGCATCTTGAATTAACTAACTTATAACGGGCAATTTGATAGCGTTCGATTTCTAAAAATTAGTAGTTTTTAAGTCATTGTTATAGGCCATATGGAGCATATTTTAAATTGCAGTATTTTTTGGGAAAAGAGATATGGTTATTGGGTGCTAGCATACTATCACAACAGTAATATTTTCAAAAAATGTAAATATTTTAAAAAATTTGTGTAATCATATGTTCATAATCATCGGCCATGGACAGTTTACCACAGGGTGGTTTAACACCTTTTATCACTTTTCTATAATATAATATTTAAATAAATATAGATAGTTGTAAAATATCAATTGCCCAATTACTATTTCAGTTAGATTAATTTGCTATTGGACAAGTATTTGGCGCCCTTTTTTCCTTTTCCAGGAAATATTTAATACTAATAATACGTAAAGCGAAATTCTTCAATATTATTATGTAGCTAATTAATATTTAGAGTAGTAACAGTTATTCCTGCTTTGGCAGTATGTTGCCCTTTGGTGAGTAACGGATATGTATCATTAAACCGATTAATTTCGCTTCCTCTTAGATTCGCTTGTGAATTTATGGACACTTAATCTTTTTCAGAAAACTCAAAAAAGCAGACATGAATTCCGTAACCATTCGTCATCCCATTGCTTACCTCGCACTTGCAATTCGGCAGTATAGTTCACCTTGGCTGCCGCATTAGTCGCATAGCAGGTGTATTTGCCGCTGTGCTTTGCGCTTATATCCTTGAACACCAAAAGCGAATAGAATTCCTCCTTTTTCTCTGTAATCTGTGAATTAGTAGAACAAAAATAACACACGAAAAATACAAAACAAAATTGAAACGACAAATTGAATACTCGATGGTACAAAAATATTGGAAAGTTTAGTTATTGCGCTGGTTTGTAAGGCATGTTTGCATATGAAATGCCTGTGTGTTGGTATGTATTCTTTTTATTTCCTCGTAACATGTTGCAAGAGAGTATAACAGTTTTGTTCAACTAATGGTTGTTTATAACACCTGAAACTAACCGAAATAGATGTGGAGTACAAATATATCAAAATGAGCAGGATGAGAGGATTTGAATTCCGGATGACTGTGAGTAAAAATTAGGGTATTTTGATGAAACTTGGTACACTTATTCACCAGTATTGCAGATGGGCGGAATCGGATAATTATCACGCTCTCAAATGCCGTTAAGCGAAACATATAAAGTGCTAAAACCAAGCAACAAATTAAGAAAAAAATCTGCAATTTGGTACAGGGAATAGCAGTAATGAGTGGTATCTGCGGTTTAAAAATTAAAAAAAAATCGTCGTGGCTCCTCCCCCCAATAAGTTTAATATACATATCTCACAAACCATCAAAGGTATATCAACTAAACTTGCTAAGGACAAGTCTTTTTAGCACGTCCACATAAAGTGTGAAGATGCGTGAATTCTGATTATAACCACGCCAACCACACACCACACCACCGTCTACTTTTAGAAGAGTTTTCATATCTCAGCAACTGGTTCACCCATTTCAACGAAATTTTATGCGTAACTATATCTCGGTATAATTGTATTATGTTACAGTGAGAAAATGGGCCAAATCGGAAAATAACTGCGCCTACTTCCCATATAACACAATTTTAAATACCATCTGATTCTTTACGTTTACAGTGTATAAATCAATTGCGTAAATATCTCGTAAAATCGGGTCAATACTTCCTCTAGCACCCATATGCCTATGGATGATGAGCGAAAATTGGTGATATCGATCCATAAGTTATCCCAGTTCTCATATACTACATATAATGATTACAGTTATTCTAGTAGACATTATGCCGAATATATTGGTCAAATTTTGAGTTATCTTGAAAAACTTGATTGGAAATATGTTCTAGAGCATACTTTAGTTGAACGCCAAAGCCCCAATATAACCAACAATGTGTGATATTTTAAGCGAATAAGTCTTTACTTAACCATAATATGGTGCTGAATATGAATATAATCTCTCTAGACCTTGGTCTAAACGCCAGACCTCTAATATAATGATTTACGCCTCCTTTGGTTGATTTTATATCGCTTATATCTCAATGGAAGATGTCTCAACAAAATTATATGTCATTCGGTATTGCAAATTATGACAGTTATACCTCTCGAAAGCACTAATATCGTTGTTTCTTGTTTCGAATGTTTCTTGATTAACATTTCATTTAAAATTTCGTTTAATAATGAATGTTGAATTCTTACGCAACATTTTTTTATAAAAAATCGCACCAGCACCTGAAAGTATTTCCACGGCTTTGATCCTTAGAAATTGCGAGAGTGTGAAATTTTCGGTAACACCCTCACTTAGCTTTTCTTTCTTTGTTGTTTGTTATTTTAATGCTAAAAACCTTTTTGACACTTTGTTTCAAAACTGCTGCAACACGCGTACTCTCAGGTAGATGTACCCCCACCACTAATACAAAAAAGAAACACGTTTTCGCTTTTATGCCCTGGAGTAAATAAGTTTTTAACTAACTCTTTTCAACTTAATGCAGTCACATTTAAACTTCTGTTTTTCTTTCTTGCTACTCGCTGTGGTCTATCGTACGCATGTGTATGCTTTCACTTTCACGTACTTGCTTTCAGAAGCTCATGGACTTTTGGATTGATTAACTCACCTGCAAACTTGTCGGTATGGACATGTCATCCTTCTTCCAACTGAAATATATTGGCATATCACCAGATGAAACGGCACAAGTTATTTGTGCGCGTCCGCCCTCTTGTAGATTTTTGGGAAACTTGAATGCCTCAATCACTGGCGGACCTGTGCGGAAGAAAGCGCAGAAGTAAGATGCAGAAGAAGTTAAAAGTTATTTTGACAGAACAACAATTACAAGTGAAAATTTATAGAACAAAAATCCAATATATTTCAAAGTTGGCTTAGCAGTGTTACCAATGTTGTTGAGCGGTAAAACACAGAATTTTGGATTAGTAATGTTAATAACAAAATCGGACTAAAAATACCAATAGTTGAAGAGTTGAATTCCGGTTGACTGTCTGTCGGTCGGTCCGTCCGTGCAAGTGAAACTTGAATAAAAATTAAGATATTTTTATGAAACTTGGTACAAAGATAAGAAGGTTGGTATTGCAGATGGACGTAATCCAAATACCACCACGCCTACAAAATGCTGTTAATTGGAAAAATGTGAAATACTATAACAAAAGTCATACAAAACTTAAATGAAAACAATGATAGAATGGCTAAGTTCGGCTGTAACTGCAAACACTATGCAAGGAACCTGGGCAACACTTTCAGGTGTTCGTAAAACCTTGTATTAAAAATTTTTGAGAAAGAGCTCAACATTCATTATTCGGCGAAATTGTAAATGTATTACAATTATGTTGGGCATGTATTAACTTAGACTTCATGTTCGAGATATTTATATTAAAATCAATCTAACTGACGTAAATTACTACGTTCTTCACATTAGTGTCCCAAATTTTACTAACGAAATCGAATTCGATTTTAATCGAAATATTCTGACTTAGTTTTGTTTAGACATCTTCCATTTAAATTTAATATATTGGGTGTATGAAAAAAAAAGTTAACCAGTTGCGTAAATCATTTCTTGAAATTGGTCAAGTAGTTGAGATATTATATTTCACCTCAAAGTGGGCGGTGCCACGCTCCTGGTTCAAGTTTCCCACCGATTCTTATGCAGCCCTCTCGTACCATCTTTACTTTAAAATTTATAGCTTCTGACCTGTTTGCCGTTGTGTCTTTAGCGAGTTATCGCACTTTTTGTTTTCATACTGTAAGATGAGGTGATAGAAAGACAGGTTCTCAGCAAGTTTGGTATGGCGGTAGTGGTTTTTGAGATACGTACATTAAACTTATTAAGGGCGAGGCTATACCCAATTTTAAAAAAATTTTAACCAGAGATACCCCTCCCTACTTTTATGCCCTGTAACAAAATTCTGTTTCGTATCTTAATGTAATATCTTAATGCTTAGTTATAGCCTTTTATTGGGTTTAGCGTAACAAAATTTTGCGGGCGTGGTAGTAGTCCGATTACGCACATCAGCAATAGCAACCTCCTCAAAGTTCCAGGGAACACATGTACCAAGTTTCATCTATTCAGATATTAAGATATCTCAATTTTTACTCAAGTTGTCAGACGGACAGACCGTCAGCCGAAATTCGACTCGTCTCGTCATCTTGATGATTTATACGTATATATAACTCTGTTGAAAACAACTGTAAAGTGAACAACTGTTAGTAAAACTACGAGTATTATACTCTGGTGCAACATGTTAGTGTAATGGAAAAAGTGAATGCATCAGTTTAGACCTCGCCTAGCCTCAATGTAATGATTTCCGGCTGTCCAGTTGACATAATACCAAATATATCGGTCAATGTGTAGCACACCTTAATGAAATTAAGTGGTCAAGAGAACAACCACTATGTAATTTAGTATTAAATATGAATGAAATCAATCTAATCCATTGTCTGACCTCCATATACCTAATTTTCGAGAAATTAATTTTAATAGATTGAATTCGGTTACATCCGAATTTAGCTCCTCCTTTCTTTATTATAATTATAAATATCTAATATTGTAAAATCATAAGCACTTGACTTTCACTCTTTTGTTATTGATTTCAAAAATAGGTAATAATTGGCTTAGTGTCGACAAATTGGACCCTAGTTGGTTTCTCAAAAAATAGAGAGCAGAAGAAAGCTTCCACATTGAAGTTTATACAGAACAAACGAGTCTCGCTTAAAGCATGACAAAAGTTAAGTTTTACACAATGCAAGAAGCTTAATATTAAATAGCTTAATGAACAGGGTTCAGATAATTTGTAAAGTTTTGAACTGCTATTCAATTAAATTGTGGGTAATATTAAATTCTTTAGGTCACTTTTCAATTTTCTATAAAAATTTTACAATTAAGGCAGTTTTTAATTGAAATTTTATGTCATACTGTTTAAGATATCATGTCGATATCTTATATGCAAGATCCCTTTAAACTCCATTAAGAACCGTGCGTAGATAATACAAAGTACATAATATATTATAACTTTTTATCACACCTCATCTTAATCCTAACCAAACACTACATCCCATTTACTTACTGTTTACATTCAGTTGTATATCGCGCCGCGCCTCCTCGCCAGCCCGACTCCGAACAATGCATGTGTACATGCCCTGATCACGGGTCGGTTCGACATCCTTGATGACAAGATAGCCGCCCTGCTGCACCGGTGACAGCGAGTAATGTGAGTCTGCGAATAGAAAACGGAGAACAATAAAGTGCCGGTAAAGCAAAAAGCACATATGTGAGTACACATAAACGGTGGGAATACAAACAGTAAGTGCTAAACTGGAGCTGACAAATAAAGTGGAGTGAAAAAAGGAAAAAAATCTAAAACAGACGTAAACTTATGGCGGTGAATGCTAAAACTGTCACATTGGAAACTGCATTTGCTCACAAAATCCTGAACAAACGGTCAGCAGTATTGGAAACAAAGGCCAGGAGAGACAACGTGAAATTGCGAAAGCGTTAATGCGTTATTGCTGTGCTTTAACACTCCGCGCTGCCACCTTTCTTCGAGCCTTTGCATTTTTAATGTTTTTCACTTCACTTTGTTAGTTGCACTTGGCTGAATGGGATGCAGCAACATTACACTATAACTGTACAATGTGGATATATCTACTATGCGGATGTTGAAGATGAAAATGTGCACGTACTGGCACAATTTGTCTTACTTGATGTCAATTCTTGATGTCCTTTCTCCCATCTAATTTGCTCGATAGGATAACCGGAAAATGGACATTGAACAGTTATATCTTCGCCGGCGACAGCTTTTATGGAGCCAATGGCGCGTACATATGGCGGACCTGTGGAATAAAAAAACCGGGGATATAAAAAATTTAAGTAAATATGTTGCAGAAATTGGTTCAATTAATAAAATATGTTTAAAATTAAAATTTAGGCAATTATTAATAAATAATATGATTGAATAATTATCCCCATAGATATCAAATTTGGCATTCGGACCTCATAGACGGTTCACGGTTCCCATCGTTACAGTTAAGTGATAGATATTATAGAATATAGAGTACAATAAAAATTCACTAACGCTCTCAACTAAATAAATACACACAAAGTATTCTGTCTTATTCAACAGAAGTTTTAATTTTAGATGTATCTCTGTTTGTGTATTTTGCAAGGCTTGAACTGGTATCTCATATTTTGAGTACCTTACATTGCGATTATTTAACTTACAGAGGGCAATTTGAAAAATAAAATATAAATTATTGCACTATATCACAGAACCACTCCTTACGATAAGGTTGCCATAGTTCGAATGTCCTATCTTATTGGTATTGTCGCCTTTTGAATACAAATTATACTCTCATTTTTACGCTCGCATATTCATTGAAATTCATTGTATTATCATGAAGTTCGTTATATGACGGCAATGCTAATAATTTAATCCGCTCCAGTAAGGAAATATTTGTAGCAAAAGGGAACGATTGAATTTCATTGTGTAGGCGGAATAGAATAAGACTGGATACAACCATATTGGTGATTTCTTCATACAAATACGTTTACATACAAGATGTGGTTATTGGCATCACATTTCAAAATCGAAGCATAAAATAATACTGTCGAAGAATATTCATCGAAGCAATCTAAGATATGACTATATTTACCTTATCAGATGACTAGACGAGGTTATTTTTCTATCATTTTAAAAGTACCTCCCCCCCGAAACCTAAGTGATATTTGAATTTTCACACTCAGTTTGTTACACAGAGAAACACTTCGATTCCATCCAGTGACTTTTGAGGTTCTGTTTCAGGAGCGCGAAAAACTGATTTTTTGTTCAAAAAGATGGTTGAGGGCAGGCGTAATGACTGGTGTTTGTTGTTGTTTGTTTGTTGTAAACAAAGCACAAACGAAAGTCATCGCCAGATTTGACTCTCCCTGGTTTTTTCTTAAGAGTGAAGCTAAAATGTATATTCCATGTATGAATTTTTTGATTAGACGGTGGCATTCCTACACTGACTTAAAGGAGTCCTTTTATAAAGATATAACACAAATTTCTATTAAAAATATGCAAAATGTTACTAAAATTTGTTAAAATGGAATTTTTTATGAGTACTATAATTAATAATCTGTTGCACCGAAAATATTTAATATTTGTATATATGATAACGCAGTTAAAATTTCCTCAACTGGTATATTGTGTTCCAAGACAACAGCTCAGTAGAGATTTTATTTAATTGCATTTCCACCAACAAACAAACCAAACACCAATGATAAATGTCAAGTTGATCTAACGCTACAACCCGTTGTCATCCAACATTTGTTTAGTTGCCTGAATTTAGGCGCAAGGCATTTTACTAATTTACATTCATTGCTGGAATGCGCATATCAATAATGAATTCATGTTTCTATGTGTCCCCTCAGATTAGCAAACACGCAAAACTTGCACACACATACACTTGTAAGCGCAAATACAATGCAAATAATGCGAAATTCTCAATTAGTTTACTTAAATAGGCACAAATGCACATATACATAAGCCCACACACAATGTGGATGCATTTGGTAATGCATGTCTGCGTAGTAGCTCGGTTTGTTTGTTTGCTATTTAGCACATAAATACATACACATGCACTAACATGCACATGCACAATAAAGCTAAAACCATAATAGCATTCAGCAGCAATAAATTATGAGCTCCGCCATTACACACACAATCTCTGCTGTCATAAAATATGCATATACTGCTGAATGCGTTTGTTTAAAGCTGCAGTCGTGAGTAGATGTGCATTATCTAAATAACTACATACACACATACTCACGCATGAGAAATAATGGCTTGTACATAAACAATTGTGCCCTGCTTGGTCCGACAAATAATGAGCTTTGCACTAATATACAATATATACACATGTATGTAAGTGTTTGTGTATATGTTGTTGTGGTTGTTTTTACCAAAATGTACAAATGTACAATGACAGCATCATAGTTGTGAATTGTGTGTGAAGTCAATCATTATCTTATTAATGAATTCCCACGTTTTTAATTATCGCAAATTTGTGTTGCGATGAAAATTAGGTTGACTAAAAGGATTTGATGTCAGATTATAACGGAAATTAATTAATCTTAGTGTGGAAAAAAGATAATTCCTTAAATTCGATTAATTAGACGCCTAAGGTCGTTATTAAATTACAAATGAGTTAATTCTAGTGTAAAGGTTATTTTCTGATTTAATTGCAAATTTCATTATTATGTAAACACGTTTTAGCATGGCAGATTTTGAGACTTGATAAAAAGTATCTGTAATTGGCGAATTATTTCAATCTTCTAAGTCGGAAAAACATGTTAAAGAAAGTGGTTTCCGATTAACTGGAATTAAATCACAATCAAATAGAAAATGAAATGAAAGACGGCGACGAATTTCGGCTTTTCAGTCTCCATTGAATTGAGGTTTTTGTACAAAAACTAGATATTCGGCCGAAGTTAAATCTCTCCACTCAAAGCAAGATTAATTTTATAACATTCAAATCAATTAAATTTCTCATAAAAGCTGCTTTTGATTTTGGCATTTGCATTCCAAATTGGGTATCCACCAATTAATCCCGCAATTCGGTATCACAATATCTTACTAAAATTCCTCATTACACTTAATCACTTGCTTAAAAGCCAAGACAATATTTTAATATATGTCGATCCTTTCTTTTTTACCAATGTAGAAAAAATTTTCTTCTAAATTCTTTTGTGGCCTCTGCAAACAATTCAAAAACACCAAATCTGGGAATATGAGAATATGAGATTACCTAATATATGTTGAAGAGAGAACGATACACCACATCAAGTGGATTTTGAAGGTTATAGTAGAAGAAGGATATTTTTTATCATCATATAAACAATATTCAGGGGTTTCCAACCCAACGGCAATATTTGATGGAATGAAATGGAATGCAGATGTAGAATGAGACCAAAAGTTGTGAGAGGAAAAAAAGCACGAGTATACACTATATAATATTCTGCTGAAATGATCTCGCTCCTAGCTTTGTTTTACTTTTAGATTTTTGTGTTTCATACATACATATGTGCCTTAAATATATTTCTAAAGTTTCACTACCAATATCTAATTTATATTTTATATAATTTTATTTTATGTAATATTTAAATTTTCTCAAAACGTTTTAAAAACAAATAAATGGTTAACAACCACTTCAAGTACTACATAGAAATTGACTGCAATTTAAGCTAAATTGATACAGCCCCATATCCGAGGGTTTGTTTGAAACCAACAACCAATTCGCGTTTTGAGATATCTCATTGAGGCATGGTACACAGATGTATTGTAATTATGTACTGAATAACCGGATCGAATAACACATAGCTTCACAAAGATGTACATGCATTATTATTAAAATTCAAAATATTACCGTTACTCATAACAGAGCACAATACTTATAAATATCTTATTAGAATTTCAGTATTATTCTTAAACTCTCCTCAAGTGCCGAAGAAGGTACCGTTATAATTTCTTTTTATTTGTTCGTGCTTTACGTTTTTAAATGAAACTCTAATTACATTGGACTACCTTTTCGGGCAATTTATACTACTCCTAATATCTGCCCTTAATAACTACTTTTTTCGAATATTTAATGCATAGCAATTACTGTTGAAAATATTTGCAAAGTGACCAGAGGAAAATTTTGCTCCATTAAAAAGGGATAGACTTTTGAGAACTTTACAAAAAAAGTTCACATCAAGAGGATATAGCAAAAAACAGTAATGGAGTAATATTCATTTGGAGTTTTGTATATAAAAACGATCAAAAGCACGAAAGCACGAAATGACTTTCAAAATGGAAAATTCCGCTTCTCAATCCTCCGACCCGAATCCTATCGAAGACATATAGAATTATGTTAAAACAGAACATGGACAAAAAGAAAATGGTGATCTCTTTGAACTCTAGGAAAGAGTAAAGATGGCAAAAGTAAATAGAGGGTTTATCAAGCTGCTGTGGAGCTCTTTTTCCAGAAAGGATTATCTAGGTACGCAATGATACTAAAGAATTTCGCTTTATTTATTGTAAATACTAAATTTACAATATTTATCCTAATAGAGAGAAAAGGTGGGTAAATAATTAACTAATAGAAACTACATATATGTAACTGATTTTCCTCAGATTATTGTTTTCAGATACAGAAAAGTAATTTAAGTAATTTCACTTTGTAAAGCAGAAGTTATTTTTTTTTAAGAGGGAGCTATCTATCCTTGTTTAAATTACATAAAATGATGATATATTACATAAAAGTAAAGAAGTGCGCTAAATCCATGTTCATGACTAAATTTATATCAGCAGATTTACCATTTGTATTTTAATGAACAAAATTTTATTTATACTTAAACCCAACAATAAACAATTGAATTCTATGGTGAATTATAATACTTAGATAAGTCGATTATAGACACAAAACTATACGGTCGAAACGAACAAGAAACCTGAAACTTTGGCAATTTTTTTTCCTGGCATGGCCTGAATATACGATTAAACGGCCCAGCATGCAGCCACTTGTAGCATAGTGATTCAGGGTATTTCAACTTAATATACGATTCAATTTCAACTGAATGAAGCACACATGTTATTCACAGCTGCAAGTAGATAAATATTTACATACATATTATTCTGCATCACACGCCAAAGTAACTACTTCCTTATCAAAACGATAAAACCCATATGAGCATGAGCTCAAATGGTGGCATCTGTGCACTGCCATATTTGTAAATAAAATCGATTTCATTCACAATTCAGCAATGCTTCGCTTATTTTCCCTCATTTGCCACACGACTGCAAACTCTAAAGATGTTCACATGCGAGTTTTTTATACGCGCGCAACATGTTGTAACGGTTGTTTGTAACACCCAAAACTAGTCCAGATAGATACAGAGCTATATATGTATATAATATATAAATAATCAGGATGACAAGTTCAATTCCGGGTGACCGTCTTTCATTCGTCGGACCATGGAATCGCTGACTTGAGTAAAAATTAAGACATCTTAATAAAACTTGGTTCACGTACGTCCACAGTTGGCACGTGGTTCCTTAGCAACATAAAAATATTGGAATTGCAGATAAGCGTAATAAGGTAACACACGCAAAAGCCCACAAAATACCATTAAGCAAAAACCTGTAAAATACTGTTGCTAACCAACAAATTTGGTGTAGATATTCACTGTAGGGAGAGGCATTAGTGGGTTAAAATATTTTGAGAAATGGGAACGGCCCCGCCCCTTACAGGTTTAATGAGCATATCTCAAAAACCACTGAAGCTATATCAACCAAACTTGCTCAAAACAAGTCCTTCTTTAACCTCGTCATGCAACGGTAAAATCAGTGAAATCGGAGGATAACCAAGCCCACGTTCTATATAAAAGTTATGATGAAAACTATCAAAAATGCGTTAACTCAATGAAGAAAGAAGTTCGAAACATTAAATCTTTCAGTAAATGTGGTTAGGAAGGGATACATAGGAATCCGTACAAAATTGGGCAATGGGTGTGGCACCTCCCTCTTTTCAGTGAAATCCCATACCTCAGAAACGAGTATCCCAATTTCAATCAAATTTTGTGCACAGCCTTACTTTGGTATATATATGTTACGGAGTGAAAATGGGCGAAATCCGATCACAAACATATATGCTTCCCATTTAATACGATTTTAAATCTAATCTGATCATTTCACTTTATATTATATAAATATAGTACCAATTAAGATATCGGAATAAACATTTTCACAAATATTGAAATCGGGGTATTTTGGGCTATCGTAATAAAGTTGACCGGTAATATGTTCTAGAGCATACTTCATTTTAATGCCAAATGCCAAATGTACCCAATGTAGTGGCTTTCCACCTGTTTTCAAATCGTTTGAATAAGTGTTTTCTTAACCATAATATGGTTTAGCGCTGAATATGAATGAAATCAGTCTAGACCTTGGTCTAAAATCCATGGTTCTAATGTAATGATTTACGTGCCTCTGCTTTACCTTTCCCTCATATATACATAATATATTAAATTTTACGTTCACAATTTAGTCGAATAATGAATGTTGAATTCTTACGCAACATTTTTATACTCTCACAAAATGTTGAAACAGAGTGCATTAGTATATGTTAACAGTTGTTTGCAACATCTAAAACTAATCGAGATAGATATAGAGTTAAATATATATAAGTGATCAAAATGACAAGACGAGTTGAATTATGGGGCTGTCTGTCCGAACAGATATCATATCTACCATTACATATCTTGACAAAACTTAGTACACAAATTCCTTGGAATTCTGACGTAGTTGGTATTGCAGATGGACTGAATGGAACCATTACCACGCCCACAAGGTGCCGTCAAACGCAATCCTATAAAGTGCTGAAACTAAGCTAACAAGTGCAGTATAAAACTGGAATTTGGTATGGGGCATCGAAGAAGGTAGGGCATCTGCAGGTTGAAAACTTTTAAAAAGTGGGTTTGGCCCCGCCACCTAATTGGCTCAAGGTACATATCCCGCAAACCACTAAAACTATGTGAACCAAATTTGGTTAGAACAAGTCCTTGTATCACTTTCTCAAGCACTAGAAGAAATTAGTGAAATCGGAAGATAACCACGCCCACCTCCAATACGAATATAAAGAAAAATACTAAAAGTGCGTTAACTCTCTAAATAAATACGTCGGAAGCATTAGAATTCACAATCAAGATGCTACTTAAGGGTTTCAAAAAAATCGGTGTAAAAATTGGATAATCGGCACAATTTAATTTCAGGTGAAATCCTATCTAATCCTACCACGGCTATTTCAGTGGAACTTTTTGAGTCACATTATATTTGCACCCTTATGTTAATGTGTGAAATGTTACGAAATTAGAATAAAACCTCGCCTATTTCTCATATACCCCAACTTTATATTCATTCTGATTCTTTCACTTTTCAGAATATAAATCAATTACCAAAGAAGGTATTGGAAAAAAAAATGTTTCACAAAGACTACCTCTAGGGTATTCCATCTCATGTCAAAAAATTTCCAAGATCGGATTATAACTTTACAAACCGAATATGGGGACCCAGTACTTATTGTTAACCTTTTACCTATAAAAGTGTGTTATTGAAATTCAGAACAAAATCTTTTTATGATAATAATGTTCCCTTGTGCAAAAATGATAAAATCGGGCAAATTCTTCCTCTGGAGAGGATTCCTTCTTATAAATCATATGAAGGCTTTCGAACTTCGCTTTAAGGTCCCTTTAGGTCAATTCGTGAGTTATATCAGTGGAATATAGAGAACATCTTATGCGGATTAATACTTCCCCTACCTCCCATATACCTAATACAAAAATACTTTAATTGATTTCATACCTTATGTATCTGTTAACCTGTGACGTATCGTAATGAATCTCAAGGAGCACAGTTTTCTGGTAAATCGTCAGTCCCAATCTTCCCCTAGCCCCGATGTACTCAATATAGGGATTGTCGGCTCCTACCTCCTTTAAACCGTTTATGTTGGACAATATGTGTGATATTTTAATCATATTAAGTGGACCTACTTTCTTAAACATAAAGTGGTTTAGCGCTGAATAAGAATGCAGTCGGTCTAGACTTTCGTATAAACCCCATATACGTAATATAATGATTTCCGATTATATGGATGACTTTTTCCTTATATACTCAATATATTAATTTTAACCATTTTGGTTGAGTTTATATATCATATGTATATCATTTCAGTTAATTGGGATGATTTTAATATAAATATTTCGAACACAAAGCAAAATCCAGTAACGAAATTGGTGAGTTTATGGCTTATAATATATGTTACTAAGGTACCAGGTATGGTAAGAATCCAATCAGAATTTCACTAAATAATGAATTCAGAATTCTTAAGCAACATTTTTATACTCTATAGCTTTATTCACCTAACGGTTGTTTGTAACACCTAGAACTAATCGAGTTAGACATAGACATATATATATATATGTATAAATGAATAGGATAAAAGAACGAGTTGAAATCCGAGTGAGCGTCTGTCCGTGCAAGTGATAACTAGAGTAAAAATTAAGATATTTGATGAAACTTGGCACACGTGTTCTTTGTCACCGTAAGACGGTTAGTATTGCAGATGGGCGTAATTGGACATGTACCACACCCATTATATTTGCATTACTATGTCACATTGTAAGAATCGACGAAATCGGACAAAAACACGGCTACTTCTCATATAACACAATTTTAAGTTTTATCTGATACTTTCACTTTAAAGTAGATAAATTAACCATCAATTAAGCCATTGTAATAAAGCTTTTCACAAATAGTACGTTCAATATATACCATCTCATGCGTAAAAATAGTCGAATTCGGATTATAACTTTTCAAGCCACCAGATACTCAATATTAGAACCTCGGTGCCTCTATCTGACCTCTTACCGAGAATATCTGTAAATCTGTAAGATATCGTAATGAAATTGGCGTATTATCTGTCTATGATAATAATGTGATCTGGTATCAAAAATGTGAAAAATCTGGTAAATAGTTCCCCTATCCCCCATATACCTAATATAAGGATTTTCAACCTTCCGGTAGACTTTAAACCATATATAACGTTCAATGTATGAGTTATCTCTTTGAAATTCAGAAAGCGTCTCTTTCTGATAACAGTGTGTACATGTTCTTAAAATTGGATAAGCACTTCCCCGAGCCCCCATGTACCTAATATAAGGATTTTCAAACTCCAGTTAAATTTTATACCATATACAACAGCAAATATATAAGATATCGCAAGGAAATTCGAGTATTATCATTCCATGATAATACTCTTGTGTAAAAAATGGGGAAAATCAGGTAAATATTTCCCCTACTTTATACCATATTTTTCGGTCGATATGTAAGCTATCTTAGCGAAAGTGTCTTATCGTAGCAATAAGTGAACGTGTAATATCGGATATACCATAGTTTAATGCCGAAAATGTGTGAAATCGGTCTACGAATTATCCCAGCTCCCATATACTACATATAATGATTTTCGCTAATCTAGCAGACTTTATGCCGAATATGTGGGTCACTGTGTGAGTTACCTTCACAACATTGGGTGTAAACATGTTCTCTAATAAATTGAGTGATTAAAAAATAATCCTCTATCTCAAAAATGTTCGATATAAGAATTCCCGACTTTCCATCTGACTGTAATATGTTTTCTTAAACAGAATGTGGTTTTGCGCTAAATATAAAAGAAATCGGTCTAGATCATGATCTAAGCCGGTTATTCCTAATATAATGGTTTCCTTTTCTCAGGTAACCAATATTTTCAATTAATCCACTTTGGTTGAGTTTATATCGAACATATCTTATTGGAGTTAATTTGGTATATTTTAATATAAACATCTCGTACACGAAACAAAATACAGCAATGAAAGTACATGAGTCTATGGAAGGTAATATAAGTTAATAAGATACCAAATATGATTGCAATCCATTGACAATTTCGTCGAATAATGAATGTTGAATTCTTCCACAACATTTTTTAATATAAAGTTTTGCCACAACTGAAAGTGTTGGCGGGGAAATGCCTTTGATTCCTGCAAATTGCGGGAGTATAAAACGTTCGGTCACACCCGAAATTAGGACTTCCTTACTTGTTCGTTTTATAAGAGACTGCAGGGACAATATGGCAATATTGTGTTGGTATGGAGCTTCAAAAGCAGATGGCGATGTACAGAATCGGCTATGGCTATGGCCAGTCGGCTATCTTCTCATACTGCTGCGCATGTATGAACTTGAGTGGCACAAGTAGCAGTTGGTTGAAAGACTCACTCGTAGCACAACCTATTTAGCTGACTATATTCGAATAGGACTATATTTGGATTTACTTATGAGTATGCGAGTGTTTGCTCAATGGAAATGCATATATTTGCCCAGCAACAACTACCTCTGTTCACTTCTTGTTGGCAACAAATGCAATAAATTCCTTTATTCAGTTCTTTATGGGCTCGTTATTGCAAAAGACCCATCGCAAAGCAAAAATAATATGTAAATATCATCATATTGGTAGCAAAATATTTAGAATTCCTATCCAACCAAATAAGCTCGCATATACAGATATACATAAGTATATGCTGAGAGATAAGTACTGCCCTAATATAATTTTATTTCACGGACTGAAAGTCATGTTGTCAATCAAATAGATTGAAAAAATTTTCTGTTCCAGCAATGGCAATCATCAAATATCATCGGACACAATTGTACGAGAAGTAGTAAAACTACTGAATCGGAACAATAAAAATTTACGGTAAATTTACGGCTAAATTTACGGTGCGTACTCTATATAGAACTCCTGAAGTACGGAATGTATTTCTAGAACTTGCTATTACATGACTAGCATATAACTATTTAACCAAGCACTGCCTCATTTTTGTTATACCTATTATGTAACATTAAACATAGTGGAACTGACAAGGCTTGATTTGAGCAGTTCTGATAAGTCTTTGCTTCTTATTTACTCATTGCAGAGCAGATGGATGTGAAAGAAACCATTATTCCAATAAAGCTTTAATTTTATGATAATGCAAATACAAGTTATGTGCCTTCCAATTGTACCAAAATGAGACCTATAGAACTTTCACGGCCATATTGCCATTATACATATAAGTAGCATACTAAGTACTATATCTATGTACAGAATTTTTGCTAAAAAGTCACACAGTGTGATTTGGTATTCTACAAATGAAAACAATTTATTCGAGCTGAAACACGAAAATATACGAGTTCTAGTCAAACATTTTTACAAATTTCTGTTGGTCTGAACTCTTCGATACCGGTCGATCTTTTGATCGACAACACCTTTTTTTTCTAATCGCGATCACACTTCAGGCAGGCAATGGCTTACCTTTGAGACTACATTTTTCTTCCATGAAAAAGCTTCTCATAAAATCCATCAGTAATTTGGTGGCGTAAATAAATACGTAGGACATATTGGCCAGCTAATATCAAGCTCGACCAAGCTTCTAATAAATGCTGAACTTACTATGTATGTTTGAAAAATTTATTCAACAGAATTACAGCTTGTTAATACAAGTTCATCGTATTACTGAAAAACTGATATGTAGGGATAGGCTCCATTAGACGAATAGAACTAATACGTAAAGAACAGAACTAATAAATAAAGTTTTAACCAATTTAGATTACATGTCCAAGTCAAATTTAGGGTTAGTTTTTATACCGTCGAAACAAGTTGCGAGTATAATAGTCTGAAAGAGTATAAAAGTCTTGTTCACCTAACGGTTGTTTTTAAAACTCTAAAAGGTGGTAGTGGCTCTGCCCTAATAAGTTTAATTTACAAATTTGACGAACTCCCTAAAGCTACAATAACCAAACCCATTGAGAACAAGTATTATGTTGCAAACTACCAAAAAGGGCGTTCGGTCGGTTAATAAATACATCAGAAGCACTAAATTTTACAGTAAAGATGGTATGGAAGGCATATCACCCACTTCCCGTGTAATAATATTTTAAATTCGATCTGATCTGACTTCACAATATATAACTTTGCACAAATAATGCCCTCATGACGTCCCATCTCGTGCCCAAAAGAGGTCGAATCGGGTTATATACCGAATATATGGACCTCAGCGAATATGGCTGCCTCTTTACCAAAGAATCGGTTAGTCTGCAAAATATTTTAATGTAATTCAGATGGCATATTTTCTTAACGATAAAATAAACGTATGTAAAAAATTGGTAAACCCGGGTGAATACTTACCCCAACCCCGTATACCTAATATAAAGATTTTCGAACTTCCAGTTGACGTTATACTGCATAAGTCGGTAAATCGGCGAGATATCTTAATGAAATTCAAAGGACGTCGTTTTCTGGTAATAATGTATCCTGCTGTCGAAACTTTAGAATATCTCGTCAACATTTTCCATAACCTCCATATATCTAATAATCGGGTTTTCTAAGGTCTGGTTGGTTTTATTCTGTTTATATTTGTCAATATGTTAGCCATCGTAGCAAAATTATGATAACCCATAATCTTGAATATATTACAGTTTGTTGGCGAAAATTTGCGAAATCTATCCACAATCCAGTCCAGATATGTGGTATGATAATGATTATCGTTTTTCTAGTGGACTCTGTATCTTTTATAAATTCTGTAAATTTTATCTTTTATTTTAATAAAAAAATATTTTCCTAGTGGTTTCAAAATCCAGTATAACTTTAACTTTCGATAACTATTACTGTAAAGCTTTCCATTTAAATGACTGCCTTGAACTAGCATAGTATCCGAAACCCTGCGGCTAAGATATGAAGATAGACAAAATTCTTAGAAGCTACTTAAAATGCAACAGCCATTGCCCTATAGTATAAATATCTCAGTTTTGTGACAGGTTTTAATCTGAAGATTATGAAGTGAAGAGTACTTCAACTACAAAACTACATTTCAAGTACCTACATTACCTATGTATGTATAAATAGATAGATATATAAATATTTGTTGATGGTTTTAAGAAAATCTCGTAGGTAGTTCTTGAACATAGAACATTGAAACATGGAACATAGCGTAATAATATGTAATATTTAGCATATATATGTATTTGAAATTAGTAATTTACCCGGAAAATCCAATTCACAAGTTCACCCGCTCCACAAATTTTACTTAATGTTTTTTAAAACAAAATGGATTTACCTACCGTCAGTATCTGCTCATGAAAACTCATTTAAGGCAAAATTTCTACCTAATTTAGCCTTAATGACTAGATATTTATGGTAGGTAAAATCTTTCTGTTTTAGACAGTATTAAACAAAAATAATTTACTGAGGTTTTATACTCAAGACAACTAAACAGATTACTATTTTCTTATAACTATATATATACTAAATTTGATACATTATTAAAAGTATAGTTTAAAAGTACGTATGTTGTGCACACAAATATATGTAAAAGTCTAATAAAAGATCTCCATTATTTTCCCAATAGATGCCTTTAATAATCTGTATATCACGTTGTCTAAGTGCGATCGGGTTACGCTATATAGCGACAGAAAGATAAGGTATTTTACCAAAAATCTTCTCAAACTGTTTTGTAATTTCTTTACTCAGTATTGTTTGAGCATGCGTAAAATATGGGCACCAGAAATGAGAAAATACGCCATATTTTACAGTTTTTCATAGATAGAGGCGGTCAAAACGAAAGCCAGCCGGCTGAAATAGTGTTTATATCCCTGAAACTGTAATAGCCACTCACGCTCAATTTCAATTTCGTGGATTTCATTCCGGTAATTTTTATGTCAAAAATACACCACCTGGAAGGTCAATTGTCGAAATTATCGACAAAATAATGGAAGTTAAGCGTTGAACAAAACATCGTTTCGAACTTTCGAAATTCAAAAAAGGGTAGATGCAAAAAAAAAGCTCGTTGTACGAGTTGGTACGTGGATAATTACTGGTAATAAAAAGTGGCCACTTACGACAAAGTAAAGCGAAGACGGTGGTGAGCCGGCGCAAGCGGAGGCCAAGTCAGGATTAACGGTAAGGAAGGCTTTGACATGTGTTTGGTGGAATTGGCAGGAAATAATTTATTATGAGCTGCTGCCCTACTTAATTAAAGTCTTAATTCGGAGCTGTATTGTCAACAATTAGACCGTCTGAAGAATGCCATCGGCCAGAAGTGGCCACCTTTGGTTAATAGGAGAGGTGATGAAAAGAGGAACTGTGCTTCACCAGGACAACGTCAGGCCATGCACATCAATAGTGACTCGCCAGAAGATCTGATAGCTTGGTTGGGAGGTTCTTATGCACCCACCTTATAGTCCGAACGTGGCACCAAGAGATTACCACGTGCTCCTGTCTATAGCGAATGATTTTGCTGGTGAAATATTCGTCTTAAAAGAAGCTTGTGAAAATCGGCTGTTTCGAGGGTTTTTATGAGAGTCCCGTTGTGAAATTACATTCAAAATGGCAACAATTTATCGAACAAAACGGTGCATATGTACTATATGTAAGAAAACACTGTGTTTATACTTCCAGTTACTCTAAATTACTTTAGTAGTGAATTCAAACTATTTTAATTTCAAAATTGCAAATATTATCAAAGTTTTACTTAATATAGGATTACATATTGATATACAGCATACATATATTGACACACACCTGAAAAGAGAGACTGAAGTAAGACCATAACAAGGAATCAGTCAATCAGAAAGGAATGCCGAACCTAGGAAACACTCGGACAGATTGTACTCATAAAAGTGTAAATATAATATTATTTTAAATGATTAGTTTTATATCTAGTATATATATAGTATTAATAGTACTAATAGTACTAAGTCATATAGAAAATATAAAACAATATATATAGAATTTAATAGAAAAAATTAATAACCACACAATACATCTGTCCGAGCAAAATAACGATTCTGTTCAACATACAAGCAGGCGTTAAAATCCTAAAGTGCGCCCTACTGAGGGAATCAAGAATACTTCCCAGCGGAGAAATCGGGGAGTAAAGTCTGTAATTCGTTCGATGGTGTAAAGAAGGAACACTCGAGAGCATAAGTCGCGTCGCGAAAATCTCATATCTGCGGAAAGTCTGCCGAATAAAGTCTAAATACTCTACGGCATATAAATACGCGGATAAAGCTAGAAATTCGCTTAAAGAGCAAAGGAGAAATATAGAGAACATAGAATTCGATGCCAAAACCCTATTCTTCAATTAATTGAACAGTCTCGTAATACCATAGTGCGCCTATAACTTCAAAGAAATCTTGAGTGTATATGTTTAGAGCGTATGCGTAATTAAACATCGAGACAACGTGTAAGAAGAAATGCTGAAACAAGGAGAGAGGATCTTTACAAAGAAACACAATGTCGATAGCTTAGCAGGAGGGGTGCAAGGGAAGAAATTTTGAATCGGAGATGTCGTCGACAAAGCCAGATCCGCCTTCATAGAGATAATATGGTCAATAAGCAAATTGAAAACATTAGGCAGTCCCAACAAATTACAGTAACGAGAGAAAATAATGTTATAGAAACTGATTATATTGGCTTGTTAAATACAGATTTCAGAAGCGTTTATCTTAAAAATATTAAGGTTTTACCGAAATATATTTTTGCTGTGGGGAATCATGGTTTTCACAAGTTAAATTTTGAAACTACTTCTAAAGGTCACTCGAATCCTACATCCGCCTTCTTTTCAATGCCAAAATTCCTTCTGAAGGTGAAAATTACAATTTTTGCGGAACTTGCAAAAATACAATTGCCACAAAAATATTCCAGAAATATGTAGACAAAATGGGTTGGATTTTCCCGAAATACCGAACTGTTTAAAAAATTTAGTTCCATCTGAAGAACGGCTAATAATGCCTAGATTGACTTTTCAGACCATCCGCTCTTTGGGGCATCAAGACCTGAGTTTGATCAAAGGTGCTGTTGTTAATACTCATTTCTCATTTCTGCTAACAACATTGTAACATCTCTACCGCAGTCTTTTGATAAGGCTCATGTGATATAAATTCACTTAAGATGACGTTTGGAGTACTATCATGTTTAAATGGAAAATGATATACAAGTGATATCCAAAGAATATGAAAGCTTCGCAATTCTTAGTAAACACCCCTCTGTGTGGTGAGCACAATATACGTATTAATGGGAAATTCAGATATAATATAGAATAATAAAGAGGCTGCTACATTGGTTCAATCTCTTTATGCGGAACCCATTTTCCCATTCCCATTCCATTCCATTCAATTTTTCACAACTGCACCAACTGAGCTTCACACCACTGTAAGGAGACTCCTTTCACAATATTGCTGCAGAAAAAGTGGACTATAACGGTTTAATTACAGTGCCAAGTGAAGGGCAAAGACCAAATGGCATAATTCAGAAGAATTATCATTTGGAACAATGTACGTTGGGAAGAAACGTACATGTTCTGAAACATATAATAAGATGGAACGTTCTGAATTTCGCCGCTTTGACCGATTGATTTGATCTACGATTATAAAAACAAATAAGGAGGGATAAGTTTTCATACTCTCTCAAGATGAAAGCTGGAGGCATGTTTTCAGGTGATGAGAAACTTTAAACTTAAAATTCATTATTCGAAGAAATTGTCATTGAATTATAATCAAATTTGGTACATCACTAACTTATATTACAGGTTAAAAATTCAGTTAGTTTCATCACTAGATTTTGTTTCATTTTATTTTGAAATATTAATATTAAAATCAACCACATTAACTGAAATGATATATATGTGATATAAACTCAGTGGCTAAATTTGATATATCGGGTATATGAGTAAAAAGTTAATCAGAGAAATGGAAATCATTATATTAGGAAAATGGGCTTAGACCAAAGTTTAGACAAATTTCATTCATAATCAGTGTTAAACCACATTATGTGTAAGAAAGCGTATTCATTTAGTTTCATTAAGATATCACACACAACATAAACTATTTAACGCCAAATGCAAAATTGGATACCTTCGGGTCTATATCGGAACTATATCGGCTATATTAAATCTAGGGGGAAGTCTGGACTAGTTTCAGTAACTTTTGGCATTACGCAAGTATACTCGAGAATATGTTTCCTCACAATTTCGTGTAGATAACCCGAACATTAGCCTCCATGTTCGGCATAGAGTCTGCTAAAATAACGAAATATGTAGTATATGAGAACTGGGATATTTTGTTGACCGATTTCACACATTTTCGGCATTAAACTATGGTATACCCAATATTACACGTTCACATAATTTTGCTAATATATCATACATATTGACCGATATGCCATATAAAAGTAACCGATAGTTTGAAATTCGTTTATTAGGTATTTGGGGACTAGGGGTAGTATTGAACCAATTTTATTCGGTTTTGGCATTATGACATACAATTACCGGTAAAAGACGTGCTTTGAATTTCATTAAAATGAGATATTAAGATAGAAATTTGCAAGTTTTAAAAGAAAAACTGCCTTTAAGTGGTATGGCTTCGAAACAATATTATTGAAGCAGAAATTCTTACTGAGAGTACATTTTTGATTTTTTTATATAAATTTGTCTCTGCATAAATAAAAATATAATAGGTACCTATTGTAAACATTTCAGAATATATTCTAGTAGAAAACTGAACTAGCGTGTTTGCGTGGTGACAAAATAGGGTATAAACTCATTTGAGCTCATTCAATACTGAAATCCGTTATATTTTTTACTTTTTTAAAACGGTAGTAAAAAGTACTCGTTACACTACATAGTAGTGTAGTACTACATAGTAGTACCAAAATTATTAATGTACTTAACCACTCCTTTAATTGACTGTACAATACTATTCCATATATAAAAAAAATCAAGCACCGTTTTACTTATTAAAAGAAAGGCAATAGTTTCGAAACCAACAAGCATGGGTTGCTTAGTTCAAAGAATAAAACAGTTTACATAAATTTTTGATTTTACTAGAATACTAACTTCTTTAAAAACCTAAATAAATAAATGTACTATTCATACATGAATGTGTTACTCATATAGTCTTACAACCGTATGCTAACCCATTCTCATAGGTTTATTAAAGTAGAAATAAAATTCTGATACATGCGCTTTGTGCCAAAAAGCCACCTCTCTATATTGCCTCATATATAATATGTATTTGTAGTGTGTCCTGTATGCATATCAATATATATGTATAATATATAAAGATCCCTATGCACGTTATCAAAGCTCAAATTTAATACTCACATAAAAACTTCCATTAAATTATTGCTGCTTTTTGGGAATTTGCTAACTCAACAATCTTTTGCGCAATATCTGGCTCTATGAATAGAATATGTTGTTAGATGCTTGCAACAACAGACATCGGAGATTTCAATGTCGGTACTGTCTTGGATACAAGGGCAAACATACATGTAGAGTATGACTACATACGAGTATGTGCGCTTCGGTACGTGAGTGTATTAATGAAGCAGAATATTTGCTGAAAACTTGCTGGTTGTCGAACATTGTTGCTCTCCGGCATTTTTATGACATTCTATTGCTTTTCGTCCTGACTTGGGCCGTATAATATTTCCAATCAATGTTCGTTAGTTATGCTGGCAACAACTACAAAAGGAAAATCAACGACAACACCAATAATCTAGAGCTATAAAACAAAAGCAGCTGAATAGTTGATAGAAAACGGCCAGTCCACAGCGAGGTCACAAATATATATGCATGTGTTATGCCACAAGTATAACGCTATGAAGGGAGGATAAAGGGAGTTTTGTGCAACAGAAAAGGCAATGTTGAGGTGGAAGGTTCATGCACAAATATAAGTAAATGACAACCAAAAAGTAATATCCTCATTAGAGTTTTGAAAGTGTCTGGCCAATAAGCACAACTACAGATGCAAGGACGGAGTGATATGTGTGTATATAAGTGAAAAATATACTCGGTAACTGGGTTGACTTCAGCCCGCTAGCTCCAAATGCTGATGAATCAAAAAGGACGATATAAAAGCGATGCCGTTACCATCATCTTGCCCTTTAGCTGTCCTATCGACGCTCTGGTTTTGCTTACTGCCATATATATAGTTGCCGTTGTCGCCGGTGCTCCTGGCCCTCATATCATCATTACCCGCTTTTCAAAGCCCGTGCTGATAACAATGACAGCATCACAGAGCGGCAGCGGCAACCGTAGCCACGCTCGACGATTTACAATCGGCAGGGAAGGTATTCAAAAAATCTTCATATTTTGTTTGTGTATGTATAAGTATGTGTTCAGTAACTGTAACAATAAAGTTCGAATGCATGTGGGCCGATGGCAGGGGATGGTAATAGCAAGGAAATAGCTTAGTGTTTCCCCTTTTTGTGTTTGCCAGCACAATTGATAATAAGGAAGGAGGAAATTGATTTTCTGCTGCACTTGAAATTGTTTTCTTGCAATGAAGTTCTTTTATTTAATTTTTATTCCATTTCACAAAGGCCATAGGACCAAGCTAACCACAAAATGTACACTTTGTACCACATATATAAGTGTGGGTAAGCGCTGCTTTAAAGGAACTGGGAATTTTAACTTCGGTATTTATTAAAAACTTTATAAGGCAAACCATTAAATGAAACTAAGATATATAGAGAACAAGAAATAAAAAATGAATTATCAAAAATGAGCAGAATAATGAGACGAATGTCTGTGGATTTATCTGTCATATAGGTAGTATATATAAAGTATTATATTATAACCCAATCACAAACTAAGCTACAAAACTCAAAATTG
This sequence comes from Bactrocera minax, assembly GCA_021498325.1. Lineage (NCBI taxonomy): Eukaryota > Metazoa > Arthropoda > Insecta > Diptera > Tephritidae > Bactrocera > Bactrocera minax. The sequence continues at coordinate 138,951 of JAKEEE010000137.1, forward strand.
ACACTGAACGTCACGGAAGTTGGAGGTATTGCATTTCGTAATTTTTCCAACCTTTAGAAAATGGAGAAACGAAAATGAGGAAATAAAACCTTGCACAAATAGTGTTTCTGTCATGCGGCAACACTTATCCAAAATCGTGAAATTCGTCCGTACACTACCTTAACCCCCATAATGAATATTTATATTAATGAAATTAAGTTATGATTTGGTGCCGAAGGTTAAAGAAATTGAAGATGAAATTGGGTAGGCATATTAGCCAAATCAGATCTCTCATTAATTAACTCTTTTATTAATTTCAAAGCCAATCGCATGCATTAAAATCAATTTGTTCGGCTTATAGGTGGCTTATAGAATATATTTACCAACTTCATACAGTTTTAACAACAAATCTCACTATACTGAATGTAATTTTGTTAAGATAACCATAATAAATACGGAGTATAGTCAATTAGAAAGATCATTATCTTTGGTTAAAAAGGGCTTAGGCATCAGCTTGTTTAAGCCTCACATACTTCTTACATTTTCGCATTTTCCTAATCTAATAAGGTCGTCATATGAAGGATATATATGAGGAAACTTTATACAATTTGTTCAGTTGATTTGCTAAAATGAAAATTAAAGTATATGAGGGTGTGGGTGTGTGTACGTCCATCTTACACATCTGAAACTGACTATTTTACACATCTGTAACTCTGTTCCGCGATCTTTTCTTGTATCACTCACGATTAGTTATCTGATAACGAGTACAACGTGCAACATATTTAATGTTTTTATTCTCAGAAACCCTGTTCAAAAACATTTGTGACAGAAATCTTCCCTAAATCTAAATTTGATAGAGAATAATTTCAACACATACGTATTGTTCTAATATCAATTTGTTCAAAAATTTAATTGAATAAAATATATTTAACAGCAATAACCCTTCTTAAATAGGTTTAAGATTTAAACCTTAAACTAAGATCCTCTATTAACAATATTTTCCACTCTAAACTTTGTTAAGACTTTTCAGTAATACCAGCTATACCATTAAACTTTTAATATTTACTAACAAAATTGTAATAACATTTTTAAACATGTGGAACTGTATTAAAAAATATTGGAATTTTCTTTAATATCTTCTAAATTTGGATGTAACCGAATATTTTATACTCTCGAAATTTGTAAGATACAAAGGCGTGGGAATACTTTTAGGTGTTGGCAAAATTTTCTATTAAACAAGTAAGGAAGGGCTAAGTTCAGGTGTAACCGAACATTTTATACTTTCCCAAAATGCGACAATCAAAGGCGAGGAAATGCTTTCAGGTTCTGGCATAACTTTATATTACAAAATGCTACGCAAGAATTCAACGTTCATTATTCGACGAAATTGTCAATGGATTGCAATCATATTTGGTATCTTATTAACTTATATTATAGGTCATAGATTCACGTACTTTCATTGCTATAGTTTGTTTCGTGTCCGAGATATTTATATTACAGTCTACCACATTAACTCAAATTAGATATATGCGAAATAAACATAACCAAATTGGTTTAATAAATATATTAGATACATGAGGAAAAGGTCAACCAGAGAAAAGTAAATCATTATATTAGTCTATACTGATACCGATTTCTTTCATATTTAACGCGAAATCTCATTCTGCTTAAGAAAACATATCCAATTATCATTAAAATATCACACATATTGACCAACATAAGCGGGCCAATAAAATCAGATGGAAAATCGGGAATTCTTATATCGCCCATATTTGGGATAGAGGAAGATCTACACTGATCACATTAACTCTTTTCAATACTCAAATATACTAGCGACATGTTTCCACGCAATTTTATGAAGGTAACTCACACGGTGGCCGACATATTCGTCATAGAGTCTGCTAGAATAACGAAAACCATTATATGTAGTATATGGGAGCTACGATAATTCGTAGACCGATTTCACACATTCCACGGCAATAAATTATGGTATATCCGATATTAACGTTCACTTAATTTCACTAAGATAGCGTACATATTGACAGAAATATATGGTACAAAGTCTACCCAGAGGTTGAAAATCCGTATATTAGGTATATGGGTCTAGGAGTAGTGCTCACCCGATTTTATCCATTTTTGATACCAGAGTACACTATAAACATGGAAAGATAATCCTCCAATTTCATTCCGGTATCTTACATATTTCTCGATATTTTCGACAAAAAGTCAGACAGAGACACTTAGGTCCTAATATTGGGTATCTGGTGGCTTGAAGAGTTATAATCCGATTTAGTCTCTTTTTACGCATGAGATGGCATAGCTTGAGATAACTATTTGTACAAAGTTTGATTTTCATATCTTAATTACTGCTCTATTTATCTACTTTAAAGTGAAAGGATCAGATGAAACTTAAAATTGTGTTATATGAGAAGTAGGCGTAGTTTTAATCCGACTTCGCCCATTTCTACAGCGTGACACAGAAATGCAAACATAATGTCATACACCAAATTTTGTTGAAATCTTTTAAGGGGTTTTTGGGATATGGGATTTCCCCTAAAAGTGGGCGGTACCGCGCCCATTACCAAATCTTTACACGGATTCCTACGCGACTCGTCCGTATCATATTCGCTGCAAGAGTTAATTTTTCTAAAGTGTTCCTTCAGATTCCCGCCATACTAAGATCTTCTGTACTAAATAATACCTTTATATCTTAATATTCTGCTTAGTTATAGCACATTATCTGTTTTCGATTAATTGTATTTTGTGGGCGTGGCAGATGTCCAATTACGCCCATATGTAATGCCAAGCGTCGTACGGTGGCTAAGAACATGTGTACCAAGATTCGTCTATTCAACAAATTTCGTGTGCGTTCACCTTAATGAGAATATCCACCCTTAAATTTAAATTTAAAATATAACAGTTCCGCTATCTTAAACAATTAACAATTATTACTTATTCACAAATTAAGTCAAGGAAAGATAAAAGTGGGGAATAACAATATGTATGAGTAAGGATATATCTCCACTCACCATAAACATTCAGTCTCGCGGAGTGTTCCACGCTTCCCATCGAATTGGTGGTGATACACTTGTAAAGGCCGCCATCGTCCGGGCGCACATGTGAAATATTTAAGTGACTGATCACATCGCCAGATATATCGACGAATTGACCGATGGCGAATCGATGATGCAACGAAACATCCATTATCGGCTGAGAGTCCAACATCCAGGCAAACTGCAAAACAAAAGCAAAATCAATTATAATAATCACTTAGCCAAGCAACAGCGTAAGACTTTGGGCCATAACATACATATGTATATGTATATCTGTGCGTGTGTACCTTTTATCGTAGTTAAACTACGGGGGCTAGATACAATTGCAACTTGCAACTTTTATAGGTGCAATATGGAGCTTTAGCGTGGCGGGCAATGTACTTACTTGCGGTGGCGGCGAACCGCTAGCAGAGCATTTAAGCGATATTAATGGCCCCGGCCGCACATTTTGTTCAATAAAGGTGTAAATCAGCTCAGGCACGGTATCTATAAATAAAACGAGGAATTTCGGCTCTTTTAATGTTTTTCGGTTTTTAATAATTTGGACTTTCACTATATAAATTATTAACTTGTAAAGCAGAATATTATCACACATTTGTACTCACCGCCCAACTTCAACTCGGCCATAGCTTGGGCGCTGGCTCTACTATTCTCCACCAAACACTGATAGACCCCACGATCCCGACGTCCCACATTATGCACCATCAGCGATGTCTTTGTAAGAAACCGTATGCTGCAAATGACAAATAAAAATGTTGGCATTAACTATATTCATACAAAACTTGTTTTATAACTACACATGCTGCCATACTATAAGTGCACAGTACGAATACCACACTCCTACTTAGGAGACCTCAAACTCATGTATTTGTGGGAACTCATACACGAAGATTTTTATTGCCGAGACTCGTAGTTTAAAGGCTAAGTAGGGAAAAACGAAGGGCACCGAATTGCTCGTGCTCGGGCAACACACTTTGTGTTCTTGTTAGTAACAGTTCACCGCTGCGTAATTTGGGAGTCTTCTTCATTTCGAAAATCTCTTCGAGAACTTGTATGGTAGTACTCTTTATTGACCGTTCGACCTTGATGCAAGAATTTATGATGCACTATGCCATTAAAGCCGAAAAACATTCCCAATATTTTCTGAGCACACCTCGTATAGAACTCCATATCTATCTCGATTAGTTTTAGGAGTTACAAACAATCGTTAGGTGAGCAATACTATTATACTCTGTTACATGTTGCGAAAGTAGAAAAACAGATTTCCCATACATTGTTAAACATACCATAGAATACCAATGAAGCGTGATGGATGATCAATGATGCTGAACAATCTGTTATATACATATGACAGCGGAGAAGCTGGCTTCGCTAGCGAGCTCAGTAATACCCACGAAGTGCTTTAAATTGCTAAACCAGGACACATTTGCTTCTAGAAAAAAAACCATTTTCATTTCAACCACAACCGTTTTGAATTCATTGTTTATTGGATTACCATAATTATGAAAAGATGCTGGATTTCCATTATGAGCATTTCTCTTTCCCCTGATTTATTTTATTTATTTTCCAACTTGGCAAAATAACGATATCTGCTGAGTTTATGAATAAATCTAAAAAGTTTTATTTGTATGCTCAAATAAAGACTACCATCACCCAATGACTGCGAATAACAATATTCGAGAAAACTTGCAGAATTGAAAACTCAATTATCAATTATTTCCTAAACAGAGGTTAAGGAGAGGTTAAACAGAGGAGTTTGTGGTTTTTCAGAAAGTTTTGTTCTGCCTTGAGACTATTTTTTATATCTAGGAAAGTCAAGTAAAAGCTAATTTTAATTTTTTCACTGCACTGCTCTCGTATCTTGAAAGTAATTAGGAAAATTAACTTTTTTGTGTATGTCACAGAATTGGAAAAGCCATTTACGTTAAAATAATTGTAATAATAGCAATTTCTTTCTCATTTTTCTAATCCAAATTTGCTACGCATTTCAACGCAAAATAAACTTACATTTACATATATCATCAAATTATACCTACTCAATTAATCGCTTATATAGAAAATATCATCACAAAAAATTCACCTGAAAGCGTTCCCCTTATCCAAAATTAAAGGTTTAAGAGAATAAATGAGACTGCAGATGGATTCATGATAGAGTTTCTTCTTCCAATAGTGGTATGCGTTTTGTCCTTGTTAAACAAACGTACAGACGGTCAGCTTTTACGCCACCTTAAAATGGATGATTGATTTTACCTCGCCTGCTGAGAGTTTTCAGAGAGATTCATAAGATGCAACCGTTATGAATTTTTCGATTGAAATTTAGAATTTAGTTCTCCTATTATATATCCATAAATGCACTGAGTCTAGTGAATAAAGTTAAGAATCTTTGTGAGAAACAAAACATGCGAAGTTGCAACTGCTAGTAGGAAACTTTCTTTAGATTCGAAAGATTAGATTAAGAAGAACTTGCCTTCACTCGAAATTTCAAATTCGTTTCAATTAAAGATGAGAGATGATTGGCTTGTTTTGGTGGATTCGGCTAAAACCGTTTAAGAGATTATAGCATCATTAAGAAATCACTTATGTCAATGTACAGTATAGCGAAATTTTAAAATTCATTTACTGGACTCTTATTTTTTTCCTTTACATGGTAGTTAGTGCAGGATTAGAATACATCCAGGATGTCTTTTCAGTCGGCTGTTAATAAAGCGCGAACATACTGAATTGAGTATACAGGCATATGTACTGGCACTAAAGTTGTTAAAAACCCGTATTTTCTTTCTTTCAACCTCTTGTATGAATAATTGTGAATGGTCATACCTCTTCAACTATCATTTATTAGCGAATTCACAAATCGCTGTAATTCGTTTCAGTTATGAATATGTGTAAATTATTTCATTTTATATCATTCTTTTGTTTGGCTTGTAGAACTGTAGCACGTTCGGTTCATAGCCGTTCAAGTAATAGCAAATCAAGTTGATGACCGCAAACAAGCGAACGAACCAACGAGTGATTGTTCGGGTTTTATGAGCTGCAACTTCTCACAGAAGGGTATAATAATTTTGCACATCTAATAGTCGTTAGTAACACCTTAAAAGCTTCGAAGTTATATATGTACATCCTTTTAAGTCATCCCAATAACTAGATTGTCTCCATTTGTACAAAAGATAACATCAGTAAAAGTTAAGATATATCGATTAAACTTAACACATGTGGTCGATGATGTCCAAAGTAGATTACTTGTGCTGACGAGCAGAATGGACCATTGTCACTCCTATAAAATACCGGTATTCGAAAATTCATAAAGTACATTAACTCTATAATCTTGTAGCTAAGAGTCTCGAATATGATATCCCACCTATTAAAATATTCATATATTTTATTTAATAAGTTCATAATATTTGTTAAACTTCCATTTTTTCAACACCTTTTTTGGTACTGTTTGCTGTTTTTCTACCTCAAAATAGGCCTAATAATTATAAGCAATTTTGACCTTATCTTCAATGGCGTGTGGCATGGTTCATCTCCATGAAAAAAATGTATCTCTTTTTCTCGTTCCTTCTCGACCTCGCCCTTTAAACGTTCCTTTAAAAGCTATAATAATATATAATATTATAATAATATAACTTTACTATATAATAGTCGTTGTTCCTTTGTTGTTGTTTTTTCCTTTGCCAAATATACACTGAAAGTATAGAGCCATAACTTTGCCAACCGACTATTGCCTCTCGTCATATTTTAGAAACGGTTCATGGCGTTGAGTCCACTCGAAGTGATATATTCCATACAAACCTTTGATAACTGCAGATTGTCAGCTATATCGATCAACTTCATTTTACGGTCACCCTAAATAATTTTTTGGAAATTATTAATGTTTTCGTCCGTATTTATTAACACATGAAATTCCTTATGAACCATAATTTTTTCCATTTCCCCCGCAATACCGAAGTCACAATGATTGAAAAAGCTGTACGAACTTTTCGTCCTGCTTGATATAATAAATTACTAGAGTAATCCCATCACTAAAGCATTCATGATAAAGCACTAAGCATCACATGATAAAGCATTCATTATCTTTCACCACCTGAGCTATGGGAGTTAATAATCACTTTCAAAAAACTTGGTGGTGGCGAGGATATCAAAATGTAATTATGGGTGGGGAACGGCATTTTTGTGTTCCACATTTCGTAGTCTTTAAATTACTTGAGTAATTTTAAATACATTTTATACGTTAAATTCAAATGACCCTCTTGACCTCTTTTTTCCATATAAAGCCATTTCGATTCAATATAGTTTATTGGACCTGAAGATTGACAACTTAACTTTCGGTTCAACCGAACTTGGCTCTTCCTTACTTATTTTTTGTTCTGATTGTGTCCGTTAAGGAACAATGTAATTTTTCAAAATATCAAAACCTCAACGATAAAAGCAAAATGTTACAAACTATATACACACATATAAATGGATTCATATTTATTCGTTGTTGTTATTGTTGGTTTCTGGTGCAAACCACTCGACAACAGCAGCAAAATTTCAATGCGATTTTTGACGAAATGTGAAGCTCCAATTTGCTAACCAGTGAAATATTTCAAAACTGAATCAACAAAATCTGGTATGAAAATGGTTGAATTGTTATTGTAGAGCGCATAAAAATGATAAACTGATGCCATAAATACAGGAAAGTATGTATTTAGTTATAAGATTACTTTACACGATTTCAGTTGATGGCTTACTAATTGGCCGCGACTGCTTCAAATATTATGCTTTTAACACCAATTAACAGAGTTTGCTGCAAATTTCCGACAAATTTTGATGCACTAGAAATGGACTGTACAAATTATTCTACATAAATATAGATAATAGTAATATAAGCTTATTAAAATTTTTATTTCCAAAACACTTTGCAGTATTAATGATATAGAGTTTCAAGTACTACCAGCGACCAGAATTTGAGCTCACGAACTACCCTATACTCAATGCACTCAGATATGGAAGCAGATATATGTATATAAGTGCTTGAATTTATCTAAGCTTTAATTCAGCCTTCTGACATTCACTTACTTCTCCCGGCCGTTGCTAAGCGCATTGTTGCCCTGAAGTGACATTCCATTGTGCAGCCACTCGACGCCATCGATAGCTGAACCAGTGGTCGAACAGTTGAAAATTGCCATTCCGCCCGAATTGGCAATTTGCACTTGTGGCAGAATATGTACCGACACATATGAGTTAACCAGCAGACGGATTTCGATGCGCTGCTCACCGAATTGATTCGCCGCCTGGCACACCTGGACGCAAAAAAGGAAAGTGGCGCGTTTTAGTACCTGGGTATGTATATAGAAAATAGTAGCAAACATAGAAAAAATAGTTTTCCACAAAGTGGTTGGCGTTAATGAGATTCCCCTCTCGATTTCCACTCCAAAGTGGTGGTGCGACCATTCAGACCCACGGTAAAATATACATGAATGTCAGAGATACTCTCGACTGCCACATCAATTGACTTGTTTCCAAAAGTTGTCGTATTATAGACCCATAACTCATTCCCTCTAGTCCAGTAAAGCAGCCTACTTGCTTAGGTTGAAAAGGCTTTGCAAGGCTCACTTACCCATTTTCCGGCGTCCCTTTCGTCAGCATTTTTAATGAGCAACAGCGTGCGTGACAATATCACACGCTGTGAAGATGGAATCGGGTACAATGCCGATGAATCCGAAACACGATACCATCTACAAGCAGAAAACACAAAAGTAGCAGACGTAAGTAAAGTGCAAATAAAGTAAGTAGAAGAATGGAATAAGAGTAAAAAATGAACTTCGAATGAGAATTGCTGCAAAATATAATATTATCGTGCGGTTGTGCGTAGAAAAAGTCGAAACTGCAGCAAGTAACTTGTCAAATACCCACATTATCCTGAACGTGCGTGCAACACCTGAGCCCACGTTTGCATACACATATATATGCGAATGTGCGAATGTGTGCTCCTGCGTCTGCACGATTGCAACCATGACAATGAATTATTTGCCTCATTGTCAGCTTAACAGTTGCTCTTCAGACTGATGCGCACAAAAATAGCCACATGCACACATCTCCCATTATCAATTTTCACTGCCACTGGCAGTCCATCTCCCGTTAGTGATTCGTTTAACCGAGTTAATATGCATTTATCTGTCTGTTTCCTTCTCTTTTTTTCATCTTGTTGCGGCCTTACCCTGATGAACTGGAGTGTTCAAAAGCGGCTTACATGGTTGCCATTTTCATAGTGATTTATTATAATAAATTTACAACTTGCAATGAATGTGCATATAAATTATATCATTATGTAAATTATATTACCAGCAAAATGTTTTCGACATACCTGTAATAATATAAAAGTATGTATTTTTGGTTCATTAAGGTGGATGTGCACGCTTATGTTCACCCTTTGCTTTCGGAGAATGTACATTTTAAATCCAAGTGGTGTAAATTCAACCGTAAGATTTCAGATGATCCGGAAAGCAATTTGGAGAAAACGAGATCCTCTCGTTATCAAGGTCAACACTTATGATATGCAATTACTACCATTTCTACATTCTTTATTCGTGGTAGAGAAAATTCATTTTAAACGAATTTCACTCTGAAATAACTGTACTATTAAATCCAAGGGTGTTCTAACCCAGCCGACAGTCTCTAGAACCAAAGGTGTGCTCATATATCGGTATATTTGTTTTATTTTTTAACTCTCGCAACATGTTGGAACAAAGTATGATAGTTTTGTTCACCTAATAGTTGTTTGCAACACCTAAAACTAATAGAGTTAGATATAGACATATATATATATATATGTTCATCATATATGTAATGATCAGAATGAAAAGACGAGTTGAAGTCCGAGTGATTTCCTGTCCGTCTGTCCGTCCGTGCGAGCGATAACTTGAGTAAAAATTAAGATATCTCAGAGAAACTTGGCACGCGTTTTCTTTGTCACCATGAGGAGGTTCCTATTACAGATGGGCGTAGTTGGATATTTCCCACGCCTGCAAAATACCATTAATCGAAAACCGATGAAGTGCTATAACTAAGCAACAAATTAAGATATAAATGTGGTATTTGGTACGAAGGCTCTTAGTAGATCACAATTAGTAGATCACAAAACGTTGCAGGTATACTATTCGAACTAGCTTAGAACAAGTTATTCAAAAATGTCCTCATATACTGCAAAAATAAGTAAAATCGGATAATAACCACCCCCACATCCCAAAAAAAGGTTAAGTTGAAAACTACTAAAATAGTGTTAACTCGCTGAAAAAATACGTCAAAAACATTAAATCTTACAATAAGTATGGTACGGAAGTGTTGCATAGGTATCCGTGTAAAATTTGGACGTTGGGTGTGGCACCGCCCACTTTTAGGTGAAATCACATATCTCAAGAACGCCTTAACCAAATTCAACAAAATTTAATTTGTAACATCATATTTGCATCTCTACGTCATTTTATGAAATTTGGCGAAATCGGTACACATTCACCCCTACTTCTCATATAACACAATTTTAAATTTCATCTGATTTTTTATTTTTAAATTATATAAATCAAGCAGCAATTAAGATATTTGAATGAAACTTTTTACAAATAGTGCTTTCCAGATATGGCATCTCATGCGTAAAAAAAGTCGAAATCGGCATATAACTTTTCAAACCCCCCTATACCTAATATAAGGACCGTAGTGCCTATGGCTGACTTCATGCCGAAAATATCGATACGTCTAAAAAATAAGTTATGAAATTGGAGAATTATCTTTCCATGATCGGGTAAATCGGGTAAATACTTCTCCTACTTCCGTCAATATATAAGTTATCCCTGTGAAATTCAGAGAGCGTCTAATTCTGATTACGATGCATCAGTGTGCCTAAAATGGATACAGTCTGGTAAATACTCCTATTAGCCTCATATACCTAACATAAGAATTTCAAACATCCGATACTTTTCCGGTATATATCGGTCGATATGTAAGATATTTTAGCAAAACTAAGTGAACGTATAATATTGCATATACCATAGTTTAATAACGAAAATGTGTGAAATCAACAAATTACACCAACTCCCATATACTACATATAATGATTTTCGTTATTCTACAAGACTTTATGCCGAATATGCCGGTCAGTGTGTGACTTATCTTCATAAAATTTAGTGCAAGTACGTTCTCTAGTGTACTTGACTAATGACAAAAGTTAATGCAATCAGTCCAGATCTTCCCCTTGCCCAAATATACCCGATATTGCGATTTACGACTTCCCAGCTGACTTTAATCCGTTTATAAACAATAATAATTAACATAATTAACATAATTATAAACATAATGTGGTTTCGCGCTAAATATGAGCGAAATAAGTATAGGCCATTGTATACGCTGCTTATTCCTAATATAATGATTTCCGTTTCTCTGGTTGACTTTTCTTACGTATTTTATATATTTAATTAGGTCAATTTGGTTCAGTTTATATCGCATATATCATTTTTGAGTTAATTTGATAGATTTTAATATAAAAGTCTGGGACACGAAACAAAATATAGTAATGAAATTATGTGAGTCTGTGACCTGTAATGTAAGTTAATAACATACCAAACAAGGTTGTATTCCAATCACAGTTTCGTCGAATAATGAATGTTGAATCCCTCCGTAACATTTTTTAGTGTAAAGTTTTTTCAGCACCTGAAAGTATTTCCCCTCCTTAAATCCTTGCGTATTGCGAGAGTATAAGATATACGATTACACTTTAACTTAGCCCTTCCTTACTTGTTAGTTATTATTACTACTATTGATTTTTAATTGCAGTAATCCACTCACAGCAACACGTTGTTGTCGACATTGACAATGAATTCGACACGCAGGAGTGTGTAATTTGCAATTAAAGTTCAACCGAATGTATAATGTGTACGTAAGCATTGTACCAGGAAATTATTGGCAGAATTGTTAAAAAAAAATTGGTCAAAAAATTGGAAAAAAGTACAAAATATATTGTGACAATTCAATGATAATTATATCCGGGCATTGAAGTAGCAAGCTTCAAATAAATCTTAAATTTGCTTTGCTGCGATGTACTGTAACAATTTAACTACATAGCTGAATAGAGTATAAATAATTGTATACCATTGAATTAGAAAGAAATTAGGAAAATGTCCGACATTTCTTAGATTCTCTGAAACCAACTACCAAACCCATTTCGTCTCTCCCATAATGTTAATATCCAGTCATTTAATATGTCTTCAATTAGATAATCCATTCCTGAACGAAAAGCAACAAATAACCAAAACATCAAAATTGGGAAGGGACCATGGAGGAGGATGAGTAACTCACATCACAAACAATTAATCACTGTCAAGCAGACCCAGGGGCAAACGAGCGAGGAAGTGAGTAAAGAAATGCTTACAGCTTTACATAACCTAGACAACATTTAAGCCAAATGTCGCTGCAAAATACCACGTTTGTGGTAAAGTCCAATCCGCCAGCGCGGTATTACGCATATATATTCATTTGTATGCACTAAAGCTGTACTGCGTCACTAACTCACTAAAGTGTATATGTCCTGAGGATTTACTTGCCACATAACAGAGTTGATTATTTAACAATTTGCGTTTTATGACCGAAGAATTTCTTACCAAATTTTACGGAAGATAACGAAAATAAATAAAATAGAATACCAGGGAGTAGGGAGTCTACATTGCCTTTTACCTAAAAAATGAGACAAAGCACACATATATGTACTGCTACAACATATGATCACCGGTGCACAGACAGTGATGTGGGCCACCTTTTATTTATAGCAACCAGATAGCGCTGCCTTCGGATTCACTCCTGTACACAAGTATACGTGTGGAAACATATGATTTCACGGCTGTCGGTATGCGGGTGTGTGTTTGTGTGTCTTAACTTTGGCGTCTTCAATTTACTTAGCATTCAAAAGCGCTCTACACGTGCTGTGAATGGTGAATGGACAAATACTTTGGCTTTACGGGCGTACCTTTTTGCATAACCCAAATCTGTTGCAGATTAAGCTTAAGCAGCATTTATTGATTTCTAAATGCGTTGCCTGTCGCACGTTCATAAATAAGTGGAGGTGAAATAATGAGCAACTCACATATGCAAAGAAAACATATGATTTTGTACAAATCTTCTACCGCAAGCTAAAAAATAGAGATTAAATTTACCATAGTAAATGCATGTTGCACAGAGCATAATAGTTTTGCTCACGTTACGGCTGTAACTCATAAATCTACATATATATTGGCTTATACATATATAGCAGATCAAATAAGATGATGAGGCGAATTCATATCTTGACTTAAGCGAAGACCGGTGAAATCGGGTAACTGCCACTACCTTGTCCTATATAACAGTTATATTCGGGCTACTAAATGTACGATCCTGCCTAAAAGGTTATTCATAACGTTTTAAAATGTGGAAATCCCATAATAAACACACCCACCTACAATATTGCACAATGGCTTATTTGCCTTTACGGTAGAAAGCTGAGGCATGAGTCTTGTAAAAATATGGCTACTGCTATTAAAATTGTTGAAATCGGTCCATACTTCCTTTATCCCTCGAATATAAGGATGTCCGTCTTCTCGGTTTACCACATATATTGTGATGAGTCTTTATAGAATTACCATAACTGGGTATGTTTTATTCGGTCTAATATATTCAAGTGTCCCCTAGCCCCTTATACCCAAGATAAATTGTTCCATCCTTTACACCGTATACTTAGATTAATATTTAATATATATTAATGAAAATACATGGGTATAGTTTCATCAGCATACTATATTTGGTATCAAATTTGGAAAAATTATTTGACGATATACATATATCCACCCCTCTGGTTGACTTTATATCCTACCTATTGGTCAGAGGCCAGAAGCCGAATTACCGTGCTTAGCATTAAGAAGAATCTACAAAAACAGAATGATATTGGTCCATACCTTCCCTACCACCAACATGATAAATAAGCTGATATCTTATAGTATACTTTCAAATTACGAGAGGGCTACGCCCCAATTGCTTCTTACTCGTTTTTAGTCGCACGTCTTCTTCACTTGTAAATACAATTTTGTTTAAACGATAAATTGTCATTTATTTTTCTGTATATAGATACATATTATATGCAAGTATTTTGAAAAATGAATTTCACTCTTCCGCCCATTTTTCTACTATTCGCTTTTGAAATTTTATATCCCTTTAAATTACTTTTTATATATGAGTAGAAAGAAAGATTGACATGACCACATTTAAGCCGAATAGCCGAAGGTTGTTAGCAATGAGCAAAATATTCTGCGAGGCAAGCCATCCTTTATGACATCGGCGATCTGCGCCCGAAATGGTCTCAAAGCAGGCATAACGGTCTTCTATAATTAACACTAAGTTGTAATCCACAAAATAAGTAGGCAAGCAAAAGGGATTGAACACCGTAGACATTTTGTAGAGTATAGGAATATCTCCATGTGGCTGGCTGTACCTCCAGCCCGGGCTATCGTTATTGAAGGGAGAAGACCATCAGCATTAACACTAAGCTAGTTGCCTCCTATCACATGGGTATTAGTCCCATTTATGACTTGTGCGTGTGCAGAGCTATTATTGGCTATGAGACATAACTGTGACTAGCTAGTAGCGTAAAATAAACTAAATGTTATCATTTGCTATTGCTGGTGCACAAATGGCATTTTGGCTCAGAATGAACTCCATGCATGTACAATATAAAGAACACATAAAGAAGTAAACACGCTAAATAAAACCAAATTTATAAGAAGAGCATTTTGTGTGCAATTAAAGAGAAAATTAAATCTTATTAATGTCACATTTTCGTTTTTTTTTTTTTAAATCTGTTTACATAATTTTTAAACTGAAACATGATTTAAGATTGAGATATTTTTTATAAAATTACCAGCACTGGAAGACAACCACACCTATATTATAATATAATTCTACTTAAATTGGGCATGTACTAACTAAACTTTAGAAAGCACCTGAACACTTCCTGAACCTGAATAATGCAATGCAAAATTCAAATATTTTCAACTTTCCTCATTTTAATGTTATTTCGAACTAATGTATTAAAGAATCGCGAAGGGCTAATAAACTCGATAACTAATCGGAATACTTCATTCAAACTTGGGGCAAGTTTTTACCACAAAAATATCAGACCATAACCACGCTCACGCTTAAAAAATTGTACAATGTTCCCCACAAATATATCGAAAAAGAAGTTAAACACATGAAAGTATAAAAATTTCATATGATTTAAATTTTCCAAATCTACGGCGGTATATAACGTTCAGTTCCATCTTCTTCCTTTTTTATATGTATTCAGGAACGTTCATTTGGGTAGTTAACCAGAAAAGCACTCCGATTTCTTCTTGTCTTGTTCTGTCTTGTTTTACGATTTTTCATGGAGGAAATTCGTATGAAATAAGTTGCAGCGAGAATTATAGTTTTGTTGATTTCCGGATTTCTGTCCGTCCGTCAGTCCGTGTAAGCGATAACTTGGCTAAAAACAAGTAAAGAAGAAGAAGTAAAAACAAGTAAGAAGTTCGTGTGTAACCGAACGCTATACTCTCGTATACTTTCACAATGTGCAAGGATCAAAGTCGAGAAAACACTTACAGGTGCTGGAAAAACTAGATTAAACTAGGGGAAGGATTTACCCGATACCATCCGTTTTAGGCACATTGTTATCAGAAAGAGACGCTTTCTGAATTTCACAGAGATAACTCATATATTGACCAATATATATGGTATTAAGTCTACCAAGGTTGACTAACCGTAAGGTTGAAAATCCTTATATTAGGAAAATTGGTGTTAGGGGAAGTATTTTCCCCACTTTTCCCATATCTGACACAAAGGAACATTATTATCATCAAAAGATACTCCTAGATGAGATGAGATGAGAAAATCAAAATTTTGTGTAAGAATTCTACATTCATTAACTGACGAACCAGTTAATGGATTACAGTCATATTTGTATACGACAAAATAGTCGGCCGGAGAAACGAAAATCATCTTATTAGGAATAAGAAGCTTAGACCACGGTCTAGACCGGTTTCATTCATATTTAGCCCTAAACTACACTAAGACTAAGAAACATAACCACTTAATTTCATCAAAAACCACATATATTGACCAACTAAACAATTTAAAGACAGCTAGAAGGTCGGAAATTATTATATCGGGTATATTTACGCGAGGAGAAGCTCTGGTCTGATTGCATTAACTTTTGACGTTTCTCAAGTACTCTAGAGAAAATGTTTCCACCCCATTTTATGAAGATAACTCAGACTGATAACACACACTGATCGACATATTTAGCTATAGTCTGCTGGAATAACGAAAATTATTATATGTAGTATTTGGGAGCTGGAGTATTTCGTTGACCGATTTCACTTATTTTCGGCATTAAAATATAGTACACCCAATAACATACGTTTACTTACTGTTGCTAAAATATCTTACATATTTACCGATATGGACGGTATAAATCCGACCGGAACTTTGAAAATTCTTATATTAGTTATACAGGTGCTCGGCGAAGTATTGATCTGATTTTATTAATTTTTGAGCTCACGATATATTGTATTATTACCAGGAAAAGATACCGTCTGACTTTCATCAAGATACTGCACAGATTGAGCGATATATAATACCGGTATAAAGCCAAAAGGAAGTTTGAAATTCTTATATATTGGGCTACAGGAAGGATTTACCCGATTTTCCCATTTCTTACACAAGAGTGCATTATTATCATGAAAAGATGCTCTTTGAATTTCAATAAGGTTTCTCACCAATTGAAGTGGCGTGGTCTAGTTCGATTCCGCCCATTTTCACAATGTAACGTAAAAATATCAGGATATTCTTATCTACCAAATTTGGTTGAAATTGGTATAGCGGTTTCTGTGGTATGGAATTTCACGTAAAAGTTGGTGGTGCCCCTCCAATTTTCAGAATTTTACACTGATTTCTATGCATCCCTTCAGTGTTATCATTACTCTTTAAAAATTTTCAAATCACTAGTGACGCTCCCTACCTAGATTTCCTGTTCCAAATTGCGGTTATAGCTTAATTTGTTGCTTAGTTACAGTATTTTAAATGTTTTCGTTTGCCGTAATTTCGTGGACGTGGCAATAGTCGGGTTACACCCATCTGCAATAAAAATATCTTCTGAGTACCAAGGAAAATGAGTACGAAGTTTTGTTACGATATCTCAATTTTTATTCAAGTTATCGGTTACACAGGCAGACGGACTGACGAACAGACAGTCCCGAAATTGAACGCGACTCGTCATTGTGATCATTTATATATTATGTATATATCTCTGTATCTATCTCGATTAGTTTTAGGTGTTAAAATCAAACGTTATTTGAATAAAACTTATAATAACTTATTATAACCACCACCATATGGTTTAGTATTAAATATTATATGAATTACCTTCTATCGAACTTATTATCGAAAGTTAATGAAAGCATTTTTATATTTATAAAATATCACCCCAACACAAAATAAGTAAATTTCCCTTTTTATGGTGGCGAAAAAATTCTATAGTTCATAATATTCCTGTTGATGTGAAATAATGTTATTGTTATAATAATATTGCGGTATTTAATAAAACACTTACGTAAATATAGGAAAAGGATTTCCCTGGATGTTACACGGCAAATGGACATCATTACTACGTTCCACATGAATTTCCATTACTGGCTTCTGAGTGGTGCGTGGCGCTAGATTTTTACTCAGCTCTACAAAACACAGCAAAAGATTATAAAATATATTGTATATATATAAATCTCTCCCGTGAGGAAAATAAATGCAAATTGTGAGAAAATACAGAAGAAAATTTTAAGTCCCAAAGAAGGAGTGTGTTTTTTTTGCGTGTAAGTACTTTTTAAAAAAAGTTCCTCTTTTTATACGCCGTAGAATAAATGAACTTATAAAAATTTAAATATATCTATATAAATTTAGCAGTTTGATTCTTGCATACCTTTCACCTGCAATATTATAGCATCACTGCGCTGCTTTTCACCATTCAGTGTGTTTGTGACCAGACAAGAGAACTTCACCAAGCTGTCCTCGGAGCGCACCGAGCGGATATAGAGATCCCCATATGATGAAAGTACCACATAACGTCCAGCTGCATCAATATATTAATAAAAAGATTACTGGCTACATAAACTTGCTGCTTTCAGCATGGTTATTATTTATAATTAAGCGACAAATGGAAAAGCAAATGCTGTGTGTGGGAAATCAGCAAAGGATGTTACTTTGAATATACTCAACAAATACTAAACTAACAAGTAAAGAAGGGCTAAGTTCGGGTGTAACCGAACATTTTACATTATCGCAATGTGCAAAGATCAAAGGCGGGGAAGTGCTTTCACGGGTTGGCATAACTTGATATTAAAAAATGTTTCGGAAGAATTCAGCATTCATTATTTGACGAATCCGTTAATGGATTGCAATCATATTTGGCATCTTATTAACTTATATTACAGGTCATAGACTCATGTACTTTCATTGTTATATTTTGCTTCGTATCAGAGATATTTATATTAAAATCTACCAAGTTAACTCAAAAGTGATATATGCGATATAAACTCAACCAAAGTGGCTTAATTGAATATATACGATAAGATACATGAGGAAAAAGTCAACCAGAAGAAAGAAAATCATTATACTAGGAATAAGCGGCCTAGATCATGATCTAGACCGGTTTCTTTTATATTTAGTACGAAATAGCATTGTGTTTAAGAAAACATATTCACTTAAATTCATTAAAATATCACACATATTGACCAACATAAACGGTTTAAGGTCAAATGGAAAGTCGGGAATTCTTATATCGGGCATTTTTGGGATAGAGGAGGATCTGCACTGCTCATATCAACTCTTCTCATTATTCAACTATATTATGGAACATGTTTCCACGCAATTTTGTGAAGGTAACTCCCACACTGACCGGCATATTCGGCATAAAAACTGCTAGAATAGCGAAAATCATTATTTCTTGTATATAAGAGCTGGGATAATTCGTATACCGATTTCACAAATTTTTGGCTGTAAACTATGGTATATCCGATATTACACGTTCACTTAATTTTGCTAAGATATCTTACATATTGACCGAAATATATGGTATAAAGTCTACCCAGTGGTTGACTCCGTATATTAGGTACATAGGGGCTAGGGGAAGTGCTTACCCGATTATATCGACTTTAAGCACATGGAACTGTTATCAGGAAGAAACACCATCTAAATTTCAAAGTGATAACTCATATATTAACCGCTATATATGGCATAAAGTCTACCGGAAGGTTGAAAATCCGATATTAAGTATATGGGAACTTGGGGAAGTTTTCACCTGATTTTCGCCATTTTTGATACTAAATCACACTATTATCATGGAAAGATAGTAGTCCAAATTCATTACGATATCTTACAGATCAACCGATATTTTCGATAAGAAGTAAGATATATATAGTAAATGGTAGCTGGGCTAATTCATTGGCCGATTTTATACATATATCTTATACGATACCTTACATCTTGACCGATATATACGGATAAAGCCAATCACCAAAAGGTATATGGCAACTAGGGGAAATGTTTACCCAATTTTTCCCCATTTTAGGCACACGGACGTACAGTTATCAGAAAGAGACGTTCTCTGGATTACACAGAGATAGCTCTTATATTGACCGATATATACGGTATGAAGTCTACCCTAAGATTCAAAATCCGTATATAAAGTACATATAGAGCTTGGGGAACTATTTACCCGATTTTCATCCTCTTGACACAAAGCCACACTATTATCATGGAAATATAGTCCTCGAATTTTATTACGATATCTCATTGACTGACCGATATTTTCGGAGTAAAGTCCGTATCGTGGTCCTTATATTGAGTATCGGGGGGCTTGAAAAGTTATATGCCGATTTCGTCCATTTTTACAGGTGAGATTGCATATCTTGATGACATCATTTGTACAAAGTTTCGTACCAATATCTTAATTGTGGTTTGATTTATATACTTTAGTGTGAAAAAATCAGATGAAATTTAAAATTGTGTTATAAGGGAAGTAGGTGTGGTTGTTATCCGATTTCGATCATTTTCACAGTAAAAAATAGGTTTGAAGATATAATATTTATAAAATTGGTGAAGTGGTTCCTGAGATATGGGATATCATCTTCAAAAGTGGGAGGTTCAAATTTGGACAGCAAATTTTATACGAATTCCAACGCATTCCTTCCGTACCATCTTTGCTGGAAGATTTAGTGTTTCTGACGTGTTTGTTCAGCGAGTTAACGCACTTCTAGTAGTTTCCAAAAAGTTCTTTGTATCCGAGGTGGGCGGAGTTACTATCCGATTTCACTAATTTTCTCAGTATATGAGGACATTCTAGAAAAACTTGTTCTGAGCAAATTTGAATCGGAATCATTCCCAGTTTTAAAAAATTGTTTAATCACAGACGCCCCTGCGCAGTACGATACCTCCCTCCCAAATAGCACGTTTGTATCTTAATTTGTTACTTAGTTATATTGTTAGGCATTTTGTGGGCGTGGCAGTAATCTGAACCCATTTGCAATACCAAGCTTCTTATGGTGACAAAGAACACATCTTCCAAGTCTCATCAAGATATTTTAATATAAATAAATAAATAATAATTTTAACGGACAGACAGACAGTCACTCGAAAACCAGTTCGTCCCGTCATCCTGATCATTTATGTATTGTATATATATAGGTAAACAAAATTAATAACTGTGTGGCAACGTGTTGCGGGAGTATAACAAGGAAATACTTTGTCATTGTTCATTATTCATAACTGCATACTGTGTACTAGTAAACGACTGCGCTGAGCAAAATGATAAATTTAGGTGTTATTCAGTATCAACATCCAATCAAACCTGCGTTGTTTCAATGCAACTTTCTATGAGTACAGATTTACCACGAGTCTACTATAACTTTGGTATAATCGCAACAACAATTGAAGTTGAGTCCTTTTCCACTTGGTATTTCCATTTCAGAGGATGCCTTACTGTCTCTTTGCTACTACCATCTGGTACAGCTGTGAATACTTTCAGTGCGGGATATTCTGCATTGACTTATCTTAGCTAGTGAAGTCGCTTAATTGTTGAACTATAATTCGTCGTTTCTAGCAATTAAAAACCCATTCATTTTTTAAAGAACGAAAAAAATCAAACATTTGGCAAGGCGCACACTTCTGCGCCATATATTGGGTTGTACATGCTAAGAATTTCATGAAGAGTTAGTTCCATTAGTCGACAGAGAACTTTACTACTACCTACTAAGTCTAAAGTAAGATTTTTATTTATTTAAAATCATATGAGATTCTTAATACGTTGCTGAAAATGAAAACTATGAAACTCTACACGTAAATCGGAGTCTTTAAAATATGTCCTTAATATGTATAAATAAATATTACAACAGATACAAGTTTTGGAGAATGTATTAAAAACCAAAAATTTCAGATATTTTCTTATTGTGAATCTTCAAAAGAATGATTTTAGAAATGAAAGGCAGAGGGTGGGGAATGATTGTACATCAGTATTCGAAAATTGAATTTTCTTCCATATGGCGTCGAAATTGTTGAGATTGCTTAAATTTCCTTTTTTGAATTAAACACACAGATTCGGTATTTGGTTCCATACTGCGGCGCTGAAGGTTTCAAACTTGACGTATGGTCGATAATATCACACATACTACACAAGCAGACGTTCTCAAACATACAACACTCGGACACACATGTATGTATGTAGTTGCAAACGTAACTGTATCAACTGTTACGAATACATCAAGGGTTTATAAAAAAACATCAACGCCAAAAATGCAGAGGTAAGCAAAAGAAAAGCTGATACTGTGGAAAATGTTGAAACAATGTTACAAGTTCCAGCACATATATGTACATTTATATGTGCACATATATATGTGCCTTTCATGAAAGCACCATCA
Source organism: Bactrocera minax (assembly GCA_021498325.1). NCBI lineage: Eukaryota > Metazoa > Arthropoda > Insecta > Diptera > Tephritidae > Bactrocera > Bactrocera minax. Next base: position 160,975 of record JAKEEE010000137.1, read on the forward strand.
CCAAACAAATATTTTTATACCTCATGCGGTACTCACCAACATCTGATAGATCGGGCAGTAGTATCTCCTCGCCACGATGCCAGCTGGACACCTTAACATATGGACGCACATAGTCCGGTATAGCGCACTTGATCAATGCTGAATTTCCCAAATAGACTTCGATGTTTTCCACGTGGACGTGAAACTGTCGGCGAACAACTGTAAAAAAAAGTGAACTAAAATGCAACAACAATCAGGAGTATGTAAAAGAACTACGATTCTGAATTGTGAATGGCTATATAATTGCTCCTGTACATCTACATATGTCTCATATAAGAGAATATGTTTGTGTTTACTAACCACCCAAGTGTAATTGCGAGTGTGGTCACTGCTGTGAATGTGCGAATGTAAATTCAAAAGGTTGAAAAAAATCCTACATAAAAATGTAAAATGTGACAGTCGTACGATTTTGCATAGATAACTGTAAGCTTGTTTTCAGGTGAGAGCTACGCTTTTTTTACACACACATCACATTGAGTGCAGTACAAATGCCTTGTTCGCCTATGGTCGTTCGTTCTATGTTGGAACGCGAGTAACAAATTGTTCTTTGCTAACAGACGCATTTCTGCATGTTCCTCCCCTCATCTCGCCCATTGGATAATTTATAACAACTGAGATAATCACCTTCTACTAAGATTAAAATATAGACTAACCCGTCAGTAACCATGCCCACCGGCCATGCAACTAGATTCTTTGAAAACACTAAAAGAGATAGCTCTCGAAATTAGAATTCACGAAAATTCGATATATTAGATTTGCATCATGCACAATACGCAAATACAAAAGAGAAGAAAATTAAACAAATATTTATTTTTGCGTCCATCCAGTTGTCTTTACAATGAGTAGCTCTAATGTAAAGTGAGATATCCTAACAAAAAAGGAAAGATAATTTTGCTATGAACATCTTTAACTCTTAGGAAATATCTTAATTAAAACCAGATGACTTGAACATAAATAAGATTGGTAAAAACGCTCTCTATATTCATCCAACCCCATCTGAAAAAACGGACCCCACTACTTTAGATTATTTTAATATATACATTGAACAATACATTTAACTTTCATTTAAGTGATAAAAATAATTTTTTTCACTTTTTATATCACCACAATATGCACATGTAGAAATCTAATGTGTGGTTTCACTCCACATTTTCATTTGCACTTTATTGGTGTCTTTACAAAACATTCCCTGCAGTGTATGGCTTCATAATATGCTGAAATATAGAAAGTTAGTGACGAAGCAACTCATGTCTACTCTACTCTATGTATAATGTAGTGAAGTTTTAGGAAAGTGAAAAGGTAAAAGTTTGCGCAATGTTTAAAATAGACTGTCATAAAACTAAAGTTTTTATTTTTCGTTATAAATACCGCTATTATTTTTGTTAATTGGGATATACGACCCTATACCAAGTCATTACTTTAGTTAATTTGATCATGTAATTAATATACATTGTAGTTTATCTCTAACCCATACGATGTACATATTACGTAAGCGTCAGTTGCCTGCGTTAAAAGTCTAAGAATTAAATTAACGAGAACAAATTGGTGCAAGTAGAAATGATACAATACCACCACCTAAGCATTCTGATATCTCATATCAAAAAACTTAAAATTTTAAATCAATTGTTTATAAATTTAAGGAAAGCGGGGTTCAAAATAATAAAATCACGGAGAATAAATTGTTATGTCTAGTTAAATCGTGCTTATTTTAGCTAATTTACCGCCTTTCGTCATATCTTAAGGAAGACGAATATCAAAAACATCAAAACATGTCTGTTTCATGAGAGGAATAAATTGAAAGAATACAGTGATATTTAAAACAAAAGAAAAGCAGCGGTTACAATTTGTTATCCCTTGGTTCTGATTCAAACTGAGCATCGAAACCAATTTTTTCAGTGTATATTAACAACTATGCCAAAAAGCAAATAACACAAATGTTCGACAGCCTGAGCGTTGAAATATTCGAAGGCGCATACATACGAGTATATTTAAATGTGACTCCTAACGGCAGACTATGAAACCCCAAGTATAAATATTGAATGAGCTTTTAAGGGAATCATATAGGACCGGTTGTTGCGTTTTCCCTTTTGCTGCTGCCGCAGGCCGCCGCTCATCAGCAAACAAATGGCTGCTTGCACTGTTTTAAATACGTAAATAGTATTATTTTTTATATACTAATTTTTTGCTTTTACGCTTTTCTCAATTCATCCCTACCAATTTTACTTTTTGCCTTCGCGCCCAATGCAAGTCAAACAAATGAAGTATCAGCGGATTTTCGGCAGTAAATTAAAATTGACGTGGAAAAAGCACAAGAGCAAAACATCGCTCAGGCAAATAGCGCTGAGTATAAATATGGATGTGTGTATATGTGGACTTATCACCGGAGTATCACGGCATTTACGAATATTTACGAGTAAACCAGAAATATATTCAAACTTCCTGTCGCACTGGAAATATTTTATCACTCTTAATTGTTGCTATTTCGTTTTTTACTAACTGATGTGGCACATAAAGTGCATGATAAATGAATGCGAATGGCTTTTCAAGTGGAATCAACTTGTTTGCGTAGGTAAGGCGTATATGTGTGTGCAATAAATTCTGACATATTTGTATTGGACATTATGTATTTATAATTTGAGATCAACGCCTTTTAGTGAAAGCAGTATCAACACTGGCAAAGTAACCTCAATGTTATCTGCCGCTGCTGTGTTACGCGAGAAAATCTTGATTAATTTCGCCTGTAGGTATGCTATGGTAAAATGATTACTTTTTATGCTGCTTTGATGTCAACTAGTTTGCTGACTAAGAGAGACCGAAAAACGTTGACAACAAAAGCGGACTTAGCAACCAAGCAAACGACAACCAACAACCAATATCTCGACAAACACGTAATCATTTGGACCCACTACTCTGATCAATACAACAACAACCAAACCCGAGCACTATTAAGAATCGTCTCAATAGCGACAAATAGGAAAATCATTCCTGAAACACATATGTATATATGTATACATATTCCCTTGTTAGATATTCACACATACGTGTACGTATTGAGGAGGGGTAAGGCTTGTCAGAGAAGGACATCACACTATATAAAAGTAAAAAAATCAATTTCTTTGGTTTCGTTTACTCTTCATTACTTAATGATGAACCATTTTATTGAATATTCGCATGGTGTGAGTTCTAGACATTATTACTATATATCCAGACTGAAAATATTTAATACGCTTTATGTATGTACGTAGAAAGTGCAAAAATATCTAATGCTTAGTTTTGTCCTCCTTTTTCTCTTATAAAATTGAAAATCTATTAAAAACAACATATATATAAAAAAAATACTATTTCAGACCATCTGCAGTAGAGATAAAAATGGACGAAAGAATTTTAATATTTCTCTGTACCTATTTACTATTCTTCAATACCTCCTACGATCTCTCCCTCAGATTTAATTTAACTCTATATGATTCCTAGTGTCCTCTGCTTTTTGTATCTTCAATACTGAATGCCTGTTGTATTCTTATTATTCCAATTAACGATCACCCAAATTAGGAATGGGAACAATGAAACAAACAAGCTAAGTTTGAAAGTCAAGCCGGCTCTTTCTCTGCATCCGAAGCTGCCGAGTTAACCCTCTAGTCCTAAACAGGATCAAGAAAGGAAGGATGGAAAGGAAACAATCTATCAAATGGATTCAAAACTCGTAACGGTTACATCCATATTTAGCATCTCATTAACTTATATTATAGTCATATTATCACTTAGTTTCACTAATACATATTGCTTCATATATGTAGAGAACATATTTATATAAAAATCAACCTAACTAACGCAAATCACTACATTCAGCATATTAGTGCTGCAGAAAAGTACATGCCAATATCCATAATTTTTGTTACCAGATGACATGATGCTAATTAAAATATTCTCCCTTAATTTAATTGAAATATCCTCCATTGAGATAAGCTCAACTAAAGGGACGAAGTTTAATATGATGGGTAGATGAGAGAAACGTAAACCACAAGGTGCTCAAGAAAAAATTTCCACTAATTTATTGTATTTAAATATCAAGCATGCTGATCTAAATAAACAGTTCAAGGTCAACTAGAAAGTCGGAAATCACTATAATAGGTTCTTAGGGGCTAGGGTAAGTAATTAACCGAATTCATCAATTTGTAATCGAGTTATTATTATGCTCTATGAATTTCACTAATATATCTCACAGATTAACCAGTATTTTCAGTATCTGGATGCTTCAAAATTTATTGTCCTATTTCGTCTATTTGGATGTGAGGTGGCATAACTTCAAGGCGCTATATGTACAAGCTTTATTCCATATCTTAACTGGTGCTTGATTTATGTTCTATAAAGTGAAAGTATCAGATGGAACTTAAAATTATGGTATATGGGATGTAGGAGTGGTTGTAGTTCTATGTCGCCCATTTTCATACAGTGACATTAGAATGTCATGATAATTGTACGCACCACATTTGGTGCGTTACACCCGATTTCACCAATTTACACAGTTTAAGAGGAAGACTTGTTCTCAGCGAGCTTTGTTTATTTAGCTCTAGCAGTTTGTGAGATTTGTGCACTGTGCATTAAAAACTTATATAGTTCAGGTAACCTGACCTTCTAACATTTCAAACTTACAGGTCCTATAAAACGTGGAAAATCAACTATTTTTATACTCTCGCAACATGTTGCTAGAGAGGGTATTAGTTTTGTTCACCTAACGGTTGTTTGTAACACCTAGAACTAATCGAGTTAGATATAGACATATACATATATATAAACGATCAGGATGAAAAGACGAGTTGAAATTCGAGTGACTGTCTGTCCGTCCGTCCGTCCATCCGTCCGTGCAAGCGATAACTTGAGTAAAAATTAGGATATTTTGATGAAACTTGGTATACGTGTTCCTTGTCACCGTAAGACGGTTGGTGTTGTAGATGGGCGAAATTTGATATCTGCCACGCCCACAAAATACCATTAATCGAAAACAGATAAAATGCTATAACTAGGCAGCAAATTAAGATATAAACGTGTTATTTGCTAAAGAGGATCCTAGTGGGGCGGGGCATCTGTGGGCATGATTTCTTGTAAAAATGGGGATGGCCCCGCCACCCAATAGGTTTAATATATATATTTCTGAAACCGTTAAAGCTCTTTGAATCAAAATTGCTTCGAGTAAGTCCTTCTGGCATCTCCTGAGATTAATTAGTAAAATCGGATAATAAGCACGCCCACCTCCCATACAAAAGTTATATTGAAAACTACTAAAAGTGCGATAACTCGTTGAACAAACGCGTCAGAAATATTAAATCTTACAGAAAATATGATATGAAGCAGTTGCATAGGCATACGTGTAAAGAGTTGATGATAGGCGTGGCATCGCCCACTTTTGGGAGATATCCCATATCTCAAGAACGCCATAGCCGATTTCAGCAAAATTTGGCACGTGACATTATATTTGCATTCTTAGGTCATACTGTGAAAATGGACGACATCGGATAAACACCACGCCTATGAAAATAAAACTTGGTGCAAATTGTGCCTTCAGCATACGCCATCTTATGCGTAAAAGTAGACGAAATGGGATCAAATCGAGTAAGCACTTCCCCTAGCCCCACGTACCTAATATACGGAGTCAACCACTGGGTAGACTTTATACCATATATTTCGGTCAATATGTAAGATATCTTAGAAAAGAACGTGTAATATCAAATATACCATAGATTACTCCCAAAAGTGTGTGAAATTGGTATACGAATTATCCCAGCTCATATATACTACATATAATGATTTTCGCTATTCTAGCAGACTTTATGCCGAATATCTCAGTCACTGGGTGAGTTGCTTTCACAAACTTGCGTGAAAACATGTTTCCTAATATACTTGAATAATGAAAAGAGTTAATGTGATCAGTGCAGATCTTCCTCTATCCATCTTTCTATCTGACTTTAAACCGTTTATGTTGGTCAGTATGTGTGATATTTTAATGAATTTAAGTGGATATGTTTTTTTAAACACAATGTGATTTCGTGCTAAATATAAAAGAAACCGGTCTAGATCATGGTCTAAGCCGCTTATTACTCATATAACGATTTCCTTTTCTCTGGTTGACTTTTTCCTCATGTATTTAATATATTTATTAAACCACTTTGGTTGAGTTTATATCGCATATATCACTTTTGAGTTAATTTGGAAGATTTAAATATAAATATCTCTGACACGAAGCAAAATATAACAATGAAAGTACATGAGTCTATGGCCTGTAATATAAGTTAATAAGATAGCAAATATGATTGCAATCCATTGTCAATTTCGTCGAATAATGAATGTTAAACTCTTCCGCAACATTTTTTAATAAAATGTTACGCCAGCACCTGAAAGCGTTTCCCCGCCTCTGATCCTTGCACATTGCGAGAGTATAAAATGTTCGGTTACAACCGAAATTTACCCTTTTTTACGTGTTATTTTAATTATTGGTAGGCAATTTAATTTTCAGTCACTCTGGCATCTGTCAATCCGTTCGTCTCTCTGCCTGCTTATGGCTGATATTTGGCCATGAGTATATGATACTTGTAGCCTCTCCATTACCCAAGCACTACAACTAAATGCCCAAAAATATAGAGATTTGAACACAATATTAAAATTTTTTTTAATCATATCTGCAGCCGCTTTCTTTACAAACTCAAAAACCTATTTAGCTAAAAATTGAATTTTATGTATCTAAGTGTACACGTTTGCATATATTTTCGAAAGTGCTTGTACTCACCTGCTTGCACCTGCACGTTGCGGCTCAGCACAGTACCAGCTTCGTTGGCTGCTCGACAGCGATATACCGTCTCATGCACGTCCGTGCGATAGTATTGCGCCAGAAATGGAGGGAAATGCAATGTGCCATTCCCAGTAATTTTCCTGCAAGACAACAAGATTGGCCAAACAATTTTAAAATGTGGTAAATTTTATTTTCTTTTCTTTTGTGTATTAGTAGTACGAAATATATGCGGAAATGCACATAAAAGCGGCAACATTAAGCGCCAGGAAGTATTCTTATTACCGCTGTAAAGATTTGTATGCGAGATACATATTATGTACTCTTATTGGAAATGCATTTAAATTTTAATATACAATATTATATTTATAATGCGCACTAGGTAAGTTGAAAGCGAGAAATAAAACCAAAGTACAAGTAAAAAACATTTTGGCCCAGAATAATGTGGAGTGTTCGCTAGAACCCTCGTTTGGCATCGTAACTAAAGTTTCAACAAGACCAATTCTATATTGGTGCTTTTAAAAAATATCGGTATTTTTCGTTTGCAAAAAAGAAGAAATGTTTTATTCTCCAGTTCCTTTATTCTCAATTATTGGAATCGAGTTGCTTTACGGTAAGAAAAAAATGGGTTACGGGCCACAGCGGAGTCGCCGAATGAACACGCAAGGAAAAGCACCTCGGTTTCGCTATCAGTAAAATGGAGACAGTTAAGAGCCCCACTGTCTTCTTGCTGTTTAGCCCTGGATGGTTCCCAAAATCCTTCTGGCTTGAAGTAAATTGTAGGGGATCTAGTGAACTCTTCGCCTTTTCGTAGCTTTAAGGGTTTTACCTAGTATTAGCCAAATTGGTGTATATGCGGTAAAGTTAAAAATTTTATCGGATGTCAAATGTAGAAGTTTCTTGGAAGAAGATAAGATTGAATCATTTCAATGCTTCTTTAAGGACTGTACCGTCTTAACTAATTTAGACGGCCTGCGGAGTTTAACGCCTAAGCTGATTTGTAATTTCGATGTCTTTACAAAGCAGTCCAAGAGTGATCCACGGCGCGGGAATCAGCCATAGAACCAAACCAAATTTAACATATTTTTAACAGAGTGGACCTTATTAGAGAGTCTTTAAACCAAATCAGCCATAGAACCAAACCAAATTTAACATATTTTTAACAGAGTGGACCTTATTAGAGAGTCTTTAAACCTGTGAAGCGACTGCTAACCAAATTTTCACCAAATGTCAAATATTGTGTATTGCTCAGTAGTAAAAGAACATCATTCATCATATATTTGTGGACTTTAAAACCACTTTAGACTGCACGAAAATGAAGGCCTTTACTCCGTTATGTGCGAATTTGGCATTCCTGCAAATATACGTGCTTTGATAAAAAATAAGGTGTGACTACCTATTTTACAATAAAATATTAGCTTAAAAAAAACATATATTATTATTCCCAACAAATGCTACTGCTACTGAAGGAGCAGTTAAGAATTACGGTTCTCTCTAACACTCTCCTAATAAAAATCATGACAAAAGGTGTGAAGGCGGTCTGGCTGTGGTGGACAAAGGTATCCAAATTACTAACAATTTTTTGAATTTTTAATAGACATTCTCCACTCAAAAATAAAGATGTTTAAGTTTCATTATTCATAAAAAGTACGCTATCATTATTTTTAAACAAATTCGAAGGTATCGAGCCTATATAAAGTCGAAATTTGTATGACACCTATGACCCACCGATTGGTAAAAATATGTTTGCATTTGCATATTAATACGCACTGATTAACCCTGTTATTTGAACCACTTGTATACACATTCTGCAGAAAATATCAAGTATCAAAGAAATCATTTCAACTTAGAATTAAAAATATACTTGCAAGTTAACATCATATAGAAAGATGAGCTTTCCACTTGTGATTCTTGTCTGGAGAAAAGAGATTAAGTTGCAAACAAATGAATGATATTTAAACTAAATTACTTTAAACTAAATTTGTATCGCTCTCCTAATATACTACGGGTATATTGCTTACAAAATTTTTGATGATATACATACGTCAGCATGCTATCAACAAAATTGAATTTTAATATGTACAATGTCTAGAGTAGAAGTGTTTTTTACTAATTCAAACAAACGCATGCACAGTAATGTTAAATGTTTTAACGCTACATTTATCAATGGCAAAAACTATGTATCATATACCCGGAAGCACTTTATTAAACCATTTTATATTTTGTTACACAAGTATTTCTGCTTAACAAGTAAGGAATGGCTACGTTCGGGTGTAACCGAACATTTTATACTCTCGCAATTTGAGGCTAACAGCCGTTGACAAAACTTCAATACATATGTTCACATAATTTTGCTAAGATAGCTAAGATATAGACATAATGACCAATATATACGGAATAAAGCAGACCGGAAGTTTGAAATTCTTATATTAGGTATTTGGGGCTAGGGGCTATTAACCCTATTTTATCCACTTTTTGCATTACGGCATACTATTACCAGAAAAATATGTTCCCTGAATTTCATTATGATACCTGAGAGATTGATCAATATATTATATATGTTATAAAGTCAAGCGAAAGTATGAAAATCTTTTTATTAGGTGTATTAGGGGTTTTTATTTACTCGGTTTATTTTAACGATTTTTATTTACACGATTTTACCCACTTTCGCACACAAACACACTGTTACCAAGAAAAAAGACCTCTGAATTTCATTAAGATACCTTACAGATTGACCATTATATACTGTATAAAGTCAACCGGAAGTTCCAAAATCTATATATTAGCTATATGGGAGTTTTGGAAAGTATTTACTCGAGTTTACCTATTTTTGACATGAGAGTAAAACACAACTAAAAAGAACAGTATCATCATGAAATAATTTTCTTGGAATTTCAATAATATATCTCACAGATTGATCGATATTTTCGATGAAAAGTCAGTCACACGTACTGGGGTCCACATATTCGGTATTTCGGGACTTGAAAAGTTATTATCCGATTTCAACAATTTTAGGCGTGAAGTGGACCTAGAATAGCTTGAGGGCCGTATTTGCCCAAAGTTTTATACCGATATATTAAAGAGTGCATGATTTATATTCTGTCAACTGAAAGAATCAGAGGGAGTTTAAAATTGTGATAGGTATGCTTGGCTGTACTCTGATTTTGCACATTGGTTCAAATTTATACAGCAGTTCCCGAGATTGAGGATTTCTTCTAAAGGTAGGCGCCACACCCATTTTTATAACGGTTCCTGTGAAGTCTTTAGGTGCCGGCTTGACTGCGAATTTTATTGGTTCTGGCGTATTTACTTAGTGAATTATCGCACTTTAGTGCGCGTGGGCGTGGTTATCATCACTTAATAAAAAATGTTGAACTGAAGATGTCCCTTCCTACTGCAATTTAATGTACTGAGTTATAGCTTTGTATCTTAATTTTTGGCTTAGTTATGCCTTTTATAAGTTTTCATGTAACGGCTTTTATGAGCGTTGCAATTGTTCAATTCCGCCCAAAAAAAAACCCAGCTTCTAAGAGAGCTAATTAACATAAGCACCAAGTTTTATTAAAATATCTTAATTTTCACTCAAGTTGTCGTTTGGACGGACAGACAGGCGGGCAGATGAACGCATAGGTGGACGGAGACAGTCTCCCTGAATTCAACTCTTCTCGTCATCCTGATCATTTATGTATATATAATTCTATATTCTTCTCGATTAATTTTATGTGTTACAAACAACCGCAAGTTGAACAGAACTATTGCAACAAGTTGCGAGAGTATGAAAAATATTAGTCGAAATATGTCGGCTTTCATGTTGCAATATTACATCTTATCTGCGTTTATTTTAAATAATCTATTGTGAGAAACAACTTTAATCATTGTGTAATAAAAAACAAGTAAGGAAGGGCTAAGCTCAGGTGTAACCCAACATTTTATATCCTCGTAACATGCAAGGATCAAAGGAGGGTTTGCTTTCGAAAAGCTTTCAGGTGCTAGCAAAACTTCATATTAAAAAATGTTGCATAAGAATTAGCATTCATTATTCGACGAAACCGTGAATTATTAACTTATATTACACGTCCATAGACTCCCGTACTTTCATTACTATATTTTGCGTCGTGTCCGAGATATTTATATTGAAATCTACCAAATTAACTAAAAAGAAATATATGCCATGACACGATTAGACTTATCAAAAAGGAGCATCATCTGAATTTCACAGAAATAACTCACATATTGACCGACATTTTTGGTATAAAGTCTACTGGAAGTTGGAAAATAATAATATAAAGTATAACGGGGTTAAGTGAAGTGGTTACCCGATTTTCCCCATATCTAACACAGGAGCATATTATTATTATGAAAAGAAACTCCTCTAATTTCATCAAGATATCTCACAGATTGACCAATATTTTCGGTATAAGGTCAGCCGTAGGCAAGGTCAACAATAGGTCCATATAATGGTTATCTGGGGGCTTGAAAAGATATTTGCCGAGTTCAACCTGTTTACGCATAAGATGACATATCTTGAAGACACTATTTGTACAAAGTTTGATTCCAATATCTTACTTGGTGCTTGTTTTATATCCTGAAAAGTGAAAGAAACGAATCGAAATTAAATATAACACAAATATAGGAAGTATGCGTGGTTGTACACCGATTTCTCGCATTTTTACTGTAACTGTAACAAAAATATATCAGAGTAATGCTATGCACGAAATTTGATGGAAATTAGTTAAGCAGTTCAGCTAAAAGTGATTGGTGAAAAGCCAATTGCACGATTTTGCACAACTGCTGTGGAGTTCATCCGTACTATCTTTATTGTAAAATTTAATGCTTCTGGCTTGCTTCTTTCGTGTGTTATCGTACATTCAGAGGTTTTCAACATAAACGTTATATGGGGTGGGTGTGATTATAATTCTATTTCGTCCATTTTCACACTGTATGAGGAGGTGCTGGAAGGGCTTATCGTTAGCAAGTTTAGTTGATATAGCTTTTATGGTTTGTGAGATATTTACTTTAATCCATTGGATAGCAGGACCATATATACTTGAAAAAAAATTTTAACCACATATGTCCCTTCATGCTTCGATTCTCTTATCTTCTTTTATTAGTTGCTTCGTTGTAGCACCTTATAGGTTTTCTATTAATGGCATTTTGTGAGCATGGCAGTAGTCCGATTACGCTCGTCTGTAATACCAGCCTTTTTATAGTAACAAAGAACACGTGTTCCAAACAATCGTCAGATGAACAAAAGTTATATACTTTGTTGCAGCTTGCTGCAATAATAATATCATTATTCAGCAATGGTATTCTTTGAAGCCATTACTTTTGCTGGTAAAACATAGGTGAGCAAAAAAGAATAGGAGCATCATGTGCAATATACATATGTTACGAGCTCGATTTTCGATATTTTTTTCCAGCCTTTTTTATGTTATGAGCAGGTAAATGTCGGTGTGGGCCATTTAAATTAGGTCTTTAACTATATTCGTTCCTTTTTTTTCAAAATTTGAACGTTTATTTAAGAAAAACAAGTACAATAGTATTATTCAATGTATTGCCCTTCTGAGGCTAAACATTTTCCCATCCTTCCGCCAATTTGTGGATTCCATCCACAATATGAATGAATATGAAGAATGAATAAAGTCTATTTTTGTTACCATGTTCTGATATGAACCACTTATCTCTTCTAACCAGTTAACCGCTATCAATTTATCGAGTTTAAAACCATCTTCAACATTACTAACAGGCATCCTAATAAAACTCACCCGATTGACTAATTTGGAACCAACCATACATCCTTGAAACTAAACATAATATATATAGAATATATAATGTTTATAATATATATATATAAATTTTCTAGCTAATATATTACCGAGATCCGATTAATTAGCGTTTGGTGTGATCGAAACAAAGATTTCCAGAAATTCATAAAAATTTTTGTCAATTCGAAGAATGACCAAATAATACAATGCCTACAAAGCTAATATAAAATTCAAAGGATTCAAATATAAACTGAAACTCCTAAGGACATTAACTGGGTCCCTAAGTGGGGTCGAAATATGTAAAACCGAATATATAAATAATTCTCTCCTAGGCCCTTACAAAGCAAGAATCCACTACTTTTGAGTGAAGTATTGGCAGTTGAAACTCCAGTCTCTAAATTATATAAGATGCATGAACAAGATTTCAGGAGCTCAACTCATTTGCGCGCATCTTCGTCAGAAGTTGTCAAAAACACTTTCGGACACAGGCACCGTCGCTGAACCTGTATTCAGCAACTCTTATCAGCTCGTTCCCCGTTCTGCTCCTCCCTTCCTCATCTATCTATTTGAAAGAGCTAACGCATAAACAACAGCCAGACAGAAAACATATACATTGGTGACGTTTTAATGTTCTTAATAGTCATGACAGCATAAATCATTTAACCCCACCACACACTTCAAATCATCCACTCGACATTTCAACTACACATTTTTACGCCAACGAAGGGATTCTCCTCCCCAAAGCCACATCCAGCGCACATGCATCGCTAATAGTCAAGTCCTCGCTTTCAGGCTTCATATGAATGTGGGGTATGTGGTGTGAGCAAATGTATGCAAGCTTTAAGTAACACTCCACGTGTATACATTGCTGCACAGGATATCCACTCGTTCTCCCGTTCGTGGCCTACCGGGGCTTAGCCTCAGGAACAGTCAGGCAGCCGGTTCATTGTTCTGTATTACCGTTTATTCATGTCTTCTGTCAAATGAATGTTGCATTTTCTTTTCTCGCTAGCAATGATTTCTTTTTCCTTTTTCAAAATTGCAGCTATTCGGTACAAGAAAAGTAAGCAGTCCTTTTTATAACTGCGTTCTAGTGTGAATTTATGTTTGTATGTGTTGGCTTTGTGTGTTTGACTTTTTTATCTCATTTTTTGTGTCATACCGCAATATCAAACTCTCAACATTGATTTTGACATGCTTGCCTGTGCTCCTTCTCCTCCCCACTTACCCTTCCGATTCCTTTTACTTTTTATCTATCATTCCTAAGCATAAATGCTTAGCACATTCACGCCCGTAAATCTCTACTCTCACAACTTCATAGCAGCAGTTCTTCTTATGGCAGAATACTCTTTAGCTTTTAAAGTTTATTTGTGTAGCAATGCGGTGAGCAAAGTAACGATAACTGTATGATATCCCTGTATCCTTTGGAGGGGATCGCTTAAGATTTCAAACTTTTGTCTGAAACACGCACGCAGAGAAAGGACTTTTCAATGCCCTGCATTTATCAATGTGTGTTTGTATGTAGTGGCGTTTTTTACTACTTTGTTAACTTTTTTATTCACGAAAGTGTACATTGAAACCTCAGCGCTTTTAGAATATTTGTTTGGAGTTGTTGATTTTTTTCTAAAAGTCTTCGTCGCTTATAAGAATTGTGGTTTGCACCATACTTCAGATACACCCACAACCGCATGCAGCAGTTACCATGTTATGAAACTTTAATGCATCACAAGGTTTATTACAAGGAAGTTTATTCAAAGTTTATAAAAAAAATCGTCCTACTTTATTAAAGGTTGTTAAACATATTTTTTTTTAGAAAACGTATCTACATATCGTAGAAGCAATTTGACTGCATTTGCATAGAAAATAGGATATTTGATGTCACTTCAATTAAAGACTAACTCTGTTTCAATTGATAGTAGTGCACCAAAAACTTAAAACTTTGTTTTACAATTCAATATTAAAGTCAGTCTATATATTTCTATGCTATATCCATTTACGAAGTTTCGCATTCAATTTATTCAGATGCGTTTTGAAAATGGTGGCAGAGAAGAGATTCAGGTAACGATTTTAACTCAGTACGAGAAAGGAAATTTGACCAAAAGGCTCCCAACATTGACCCGACCTCCCAAGTCTTGTCAACCATTTTAGACACCGAGGTCACTAAAAGCCTCAAAGTACCTGAATATTATATAACATTACGTATTCATTTGAGTAGAAAGGGAGTAGGCTGCCGAAATGAGCCATCCTAAGCATCTTAACCGTCTAGGCCAATTTCGATATTGTAAGAACCGAAGAAAGCAAACAACTTATTTAAGTTTTCGTTCAGCGATAGTGTAGTAAATATAATCCTACCGCCCTAAAATGTGTCTCCAAGATCGGCCCGATTCGGCCATCGTTTATTATGTCAAAAGTGCAATTTGCCATCCCCTTTTCATAAGCTGTAAGACAGCTCCAAATTACATCTAATGCATGACAAACATGTTCCCACACTCACTAAGGCCTTATATGTTCATCATGGCGAAAGTGACAACTCGAAATTACTGTCGGAAAGTTACCGAATATTAAATAGTAAAATTATAAGAATTTCAATTTCCCTAACAGAGATTGAAAACAATTTGGTGATATTTAAAAAAGTTATAAAACATGGCTAACAATCCTTTCGAGTTTGCTTTGCTGAATATCAATAAATAGGTGACAGCGATCTTTGGTCTATTGTGCTCTCTTTCCCCACATCCTCATTCAGTCTCAGTTAACTGAGTAAGACTAACAACTCATCCCACATAAATCAACCAGATTATTTCACTCACTTTTCAAATGTCCATTTTATACATGGTACAATTCAGTCTGCAGTAGCCGCTATCCGCTACAAACAGTTTGAAATTTTCTCTGGGGAGCTAATAACAAGTCTGAACATTCTCAAGTTGTGTCCTCCGGAAATAGATTCGCTTGCCGAAGTTCAGACATTTGTAAGCAGTACCAATTAATTCTCATGTTATTTTCTTCTTCCGAATGAGGTGGAATAAGGTGTGGACCTACTGCAAAAATTTGCTCCGGTCGATTCATCATTTATATATAAAATTCCGCAAAGCTTGGGGTTTATCTTATGAGTGTGAATATTTGTAAAAGGTGCGAGAAGACAAAGCCCTGGTTTCGAACTTTTAACTTCAATGTTAATCATTAGTTGTTAAAGGTCTCTCCATTTTTTGGTTAACCTTAATGAGCAAACCACAAGAAAAATGAGAGTCTGGGTCAAGCATTTAACGACGTAAATGCGGTTCTTGTTATGGTTAGAGGCGTGGTTCAATTTTCCAAAAGTTTGAAGAAAACCATAGGCGTGGCTCTAGCCTTATTTGCAGAGAAGAGTAAAACAGTAGTGAGATATTTCGTTAATTTTCATTGAAAAGTATTTTCTATAGATCATGAGAACATATATCAGTTACAAATCAAAGTTAAAATAAATTATGTGTTGGGATTTGGTACCAGATATCGGCAACATTTGTCCGTATGAACGTTCCATAAATTTCAGTTTAAGGAATTTTTTAAATTGGAATTAAATATTTATTTAAAAAAAATGTTTATTTAATCAATTCCGGGATGAGTCCGCGATTAGTCGCAAAGGAACATCTCACTAATGGCATTTTTGATCTTTCTTATGTGGATCGAACTGTTCCCTTTTGCGTGAGCATATCCTATGAAGAGAATAGTTGTACCATTTTTACCCGAAGGCCTATAAAAAAACTAACCGTTTTCAAACTTTTACGGACTAGTCACATGTTAAACCTTAAAAGGAATGGAATGAGTCTCTAGTCTCTTTTTATACAACTAATCCACATAGAAAATAAACACTATTCAGTTTTCTTATTTCTTTATTTTTTATGAGCTCGTTTGTAATCATTTATTACATTTCATTTAAACAAAGGAAACATTTTAAATTCAGCTATTTTTTTTTTTTGTATAATTAGAAACTATAATACCTAAAAATTTAACTTTAAGTAATAGATTAATTTTTCTTTAATACATCTTCTTAAAGTGTTTCCTCGTCTCAAAATATAGGCCTTTTCTAGGGCATACGTCCGACGACAAACACAACCTCCGTTTGAATAATTCGGGAAAATTTTTTTATGTTAAATTGCAAAACAAAAGAAATGGCATTCTCTTGAAATAATAGTATAAGAAGTTAATAGTATTATTATGAGAAAATCAATATTAAATGTTTTTAGAATAAATAACGTACTTAACCTAGTTATGCACTTCCATCACCTCTTGAAGCGGTCCTATTCTGATATTTTTCAAATATTTTTGTAAAAGGTCACAATGCTGACAACATACTGCTTGTTTTGATTTATCTTGGAAAGGTTCTGAAAAAAGTAACGAAAACTGTAAATGTTAATGCATTACCTGTTATATTGCTCCTTGTGCGATACTGGTTGTTGATCGTACCCATATGTTTTTATTTTTTTTAGTGGTATTGAACTGTGTTTGAACTCAGCGAACCATATTACCATATTTTTTAATAGCAGCTTCAAAACGGCAAAATGTTAGCAGTGATCTTCATAAATAATTATGTAAATATATTTTTAAACAATTTTACACAAGTGTGTAAAAAAACGATCAGAAAAATTTTAGAAATTTGATTCATTGGAAAAATATTTTTAATCTCGCCGGCTCTTACGAGTTGTGCAGAAGCACAAACCTCAACGCTGAGTGACCTCAAACACTGCCAGTTCTTTTCCCTTTCGCTCCTCAGTTATCTTCTAAAGTGGCGTTTGCTTACATTACTCATTTTAATCCATTTCCTGGATGGATCCGTTCGTCCGTCCGTCTGTCCGTGCAAGTGATAACTTGAGCAAAAATTAAGATATTTTGATGAAACTTGGTGCACGTGTTGTCACCATAAAAAGGTTGGCATTGCAGATGGGCGTAATCGGAAATCTGACACCCCCACAAAATGCTATTAATCGAAAACAAATAGATTGCTATAACTAAGCAATAAATTAAAATATAAACGTGCTATTTGGTATAGAGGATCCTACTAGGGTGGGGTATTTGTGGGCAAAAATCTTTGAAAAGTGGGCGTTACCCACCCCCCAAACGGGTTAAATTTATGTATCTTCTAAACCGTCAAATCTATATCAATCAAACTTACTCCCACTAAGTTTTTCTAGCATCTCTTCATATACTGAGAAAATAAGTGAAATCGGATATTAACCAAGCCCATTTCCCATACAAAAGTTATGTTGAAAACTACTAAAAGTGCGATAACTCGCTGAAGGAACACGTTATATATACGATACGGAAGGATTGCATAGGAATCCCTGTAAACTTTGGGCGATGGTCTGGCACCGCCCACTTTTAGAAGAAATCCCATATCGCAAGAACCCCTTAACCGATTTCAACCCAATTTGGTACATGGCATTATATTCGCATGCTTATGTTACTTCGTAAGAATGGGAGAAATCTGATAAAAACCACGCCTACTTCTCATATAACACAATTTTAAGTTTCATCTGATCCTTTCCCTTTAAAGTATATAAATCGAGCAACAATCAAGCTAAATAAATAGTGATTTCAAGATATGCCATCTCTTGCGTAAAAATAGACGAAATCGGATTATAACTTTTCAAGCCACCAGATACCGAATATTAGAACCTCAGTGCCTCTATCTGATTTTTTGTCGAAATATCATGAAATATGTAAGATATTGTAATGAAATTTGGGAATTATCTTTCCATGATAGTATTGTTGTCTGGTGTAAAAATGGGGAAATTGGATAAACACTTCCCCTAACCCTCATATACCTAATATACAAATTTGAACCTTGTAATAGACTTTATACCATATATAACGGTAAATATGTAAGATATCTTAGCAAAATTAGTGAACGTGTAATATCGGATATATCATAGTTTATTGCCGAAAATGTGTGAAATCGCTGCCAGACTTTATGCCGAATATGTCGGCCACCGTGTGAGTTACATTCACAAAATTGCGTGGAAAATGTCCCTAGTATACTTGAATAATGAAAAGAGTTAATGTGATCAGTGCAGATCTTCCTCTATCCCAAAACTGCCAGACATAAGAATTCCCGACTTTCCACCTGACTTTAAACTATTTATGTTGGTCAATATGTGTAATATTTTAATGAAATTAAGTGGATATGTTTTCTTAAACACAATGTGATTTCGCGCTAAATATGAAAAAAATCGGTTTAGATCATGGTCTAAGCCGCTTGTTCCTCATATAACGATTTCCTTTTCTCTGGTTAAATTTTCCCTCATGTATTTAATATATTTATTAAGCCACTTTGGTTGAGTTTATATCGCATATATCACTTTTGAGTTAATTTGGTAGATTTTAAAATAAATATCTCAGACACGAAGCAAAATATAACAATGAAAGTACATGAGTCTATGGTCTGTAATATAAGTTAATAAGGTGCCAAATATGATTGGAATCCATTGACTATTATCCAATTTCTTCGAATAATGAATGTTGAATTCTTCCACAACATTTTTTAATATAAAGTTATGCCAGCACCTGCAAGCTTTTCCCCACCTCTGATCCTTGCACATTGCGAAAATATAAAATGTTCGGTTACCCCCGAACTTAGCCCTTTCTTACTTGTTTATTTATAATTTTATATTTATTTTATAATTTTTCTCCAGCGCGTACGATTCTCAACAACTTCAAATCACGCAATATAACAGAATTTACTATTGCAACTATGGAAGCAATGTAAATTGCTTTAAAAATTTCCCTCAATTTAATAACCTATTTTTTAAGAAAGTCATCATGTTTTGTTTTAAATTTATATTAAATATTATTTGTAATGTAATGATAATATGTGTGTAAATTATATGTATATTTCACTTGTATAGAAAAGATAAACTTCTTGAATTTTTTCGAACGTTTTCCCCCTTATTCGTAAACAGCTGTATAAAAGGGTAATTTCTTGTAAATAGAGCATTGAACAGAAATGCAGACCTAGATTCAACTAATCTATCCAACCCCTGAAGATTGGAATTGGAATTGATTGGAATAGATTCGTTTGGAACTAATTAGTAAATAGTACAATAATTAGTTATTAAGATAATTAAGACTAATTCATTCCCAATTGTACCCTATAGAGTGTAATCAGGGTGTAGTTTCTTGAAAGATTTCTCGCACAATTTTTTGCAGAGTATTGAAGCAGCGTGTATCTGTGTACTAATATAAAAACATACGTATCTAGAGCGGCAACACAAAGAAACCGCAGTGTTATTGAGGCAGTGGTCCGGCCACTAGCACGTTCATGTCAACAATCACACCCACAATGTAAACAGCTAAATATACGTATATGCATATTCATGGAAGAGACAGTATGTCTACCAACTATTAGCAACTAAAGTAGAAGAGCTAGGAGGGGAGAATTAGCCATAGAAAAGTTTAAAGTGGAGCAGAGAAGTGACGACAGAAGTAGCAACAACCACTGCTGCAAAACTAATGACAACAAAATCGTGTTATACAATAAAAATTATGCAAAGCGCAATTGCGGCATGTTAAGCATATAACTTGTTGCATGCTACTCGCAGTGACCAAAGTAAGGGCGCATTCACTAGCACAATGCTACATATTGGTGAAGGCAAAAAGTTGCTACAAGAGCACAACACAAATGTGACAGCGTGCAGTTCCTGCAAATTGTTGGTCGCCCAAGCACCAGTAGTAAGAGTATCAACCGAACGGCATGTGGTGAAATGCGATGAGAACAACGGCAAAACACTATTCGCACACACCGCTGAATTAACTAACAACTGTACTATTGAAGTGTCGCAATTACACCGCAAAAAAATAGCAACAATAACAATTCTAAATATAAATATGACTATTACCACCTCGGTGTAGCAACGGCCGCAACTGGAGCAACAAATAACATCAACATTGCAACACGCTACAAGTGTAAAATTGTAATCCTAAGTGCATATACATATATTAACGACTGTGTGTATAGTAACAGGGTCTTTTAGAAAGAGCTCTTCAATTGTGTGTATAAGGAGGTTAAAGATTTTAGAGATCTATACAGGGATTTAGACAGAAATAATACAGTCATAAAGATCGAAAAACGAATATTTCTATTTGATTTGATTGACTAATCTTCTATTGTATTCTATTCTTTAGAAGCTTTATAAAATGTATCGAAAACTTGTATAATAGAGTCTTCAAATAATTTTAAATGCTATTAATTACACGTAAGAAAGGACTAAGTTCAGACGCAGTTGAATATTAGATACTCTCGACAAAATATCTTTAGTACCGTATTGATTTCGAACTGAGGTAAGTTGCTCATATCTTCTTTAAAGACAATCTGACTAACATATATATATACATTCTTCATTCAGTAAGGTATGGAGCGATTTCATCTATTTCAGATTGAAAAATATCGCATTAAATTATTCGAGTTATTCTTATTTAAATTTCAATAAAACATCTCACATATTGATCGACTTAAACGATGTAAGATCAAACAAAGCGACGGATGTACACATATTCAGTGTATGGGGATCTGCTAGTTTTGCATTAAAGTCACCATATGTCGGGAGCACTATTTATGCGTGTTATTACTCTACTATTCTTGATTAATGTGCTATATATTGCATGGCTGAATAGGCTGATGACATTCAAAAACAGAGTTCAATTACAGGGGGCGTGGTTTTAGTCTTATTTCTCCGAGTTATAAACGGTAACAGTAAGAAGTAATTGGAATTTTCATTCGAAAGTGTCCATATCAAAACCCGTCTTTATTGGTATTGATTATTTCTTTACTTTACCTATTGTTCCACTGCAGAATTCAATACTGCCGTGAAAATGGTTCCAGTATGTAAATTTATTCTAACCAAGCTAAGCGGCGGATCTACACCAATTGAATTAAAAATTAGCCAAATTCAAAAGTGACCAAGGAGTCAAATTTCGTTTGGTAGCTTAGGTAGTGATCGAAAATCAATTCATCCAGTCATATTGGTCTTTTTGATGTATTTAAACCATATAAGTATTTTTCTCGATTAGATTCAGGTGTTAGGAGGCGTTAAAACCACAATGAGAATAAAAAAGCACCTCTGTGGGAAACGAAAGTCCAAGTCGATTATGTATAAATTTACCTAATTTTCCCCTACCAATGGACCCTTTATAAGTACCTATAATTCAAAAGGGTGAATGTAAGTTATTACTTGTATTTACAACTTCCGGCACCATTGTACCCTTGTTTGTGTGCTGTTATGTGTTTAGTCAAAGTAGAAATAAAGTTTTCGACCGCTAATTAAAAAACATACACTAGCTGCAACAATAAACAGCATAAACACTGGCAACACAAACCAAGCAGCAAACAGAATCCATGAACAACGTCACCAACAACCGCAACGATATCATTTATTATACCTTAATTATGAAACAAAATGCACAAAATCCTTGTGATGACAAGAAGAAAAAACAAAAACAAAGCTCATAAAACAACAACACACAAAACAGGCTAATACTCGCATCAAGTTGAAGTATTGAAGTTTGCAATAGAGGAGTTCGTAACAAATCTTCAGTCATTTTGATGACAGCGCTTTCCACAAACTTTGCAACAACCTAAAGAATTAAATCACCCAAAGACGCAGCAAAAAACAAAACCCACAAACCCTTCTTATCACATTTCGGTAGATTTCGCTTCCCTTACGTCCATCACAATGCACCGAGGAAATGAATTTTCGCGTTCTTGCCCTCGCCCGCAATTTCTTTCACTTTCTCACCACCTCCCCACCTTAATTTTGCGAACTTTAACGGAAGCCGCAGCAATGTGACCCTTAATCGAGTTAATCCGCACTTGGTACACACGAGCCACTCAAATACTCGTTTTCTAACTCACCTGAGTCCTGGCACTTGTGTCGCCATCGTGCCATCCTTGAGCACCCACGATACCACCGGCGGCGGATTACCACGCGCTATGCAGCTGAGCTGAGTACCGGTGTCATTGCTGAAGAGAAGACGCGCCGGCGGTTCCTGCATGATAGTGGGCACGCGTAAGCCGCTTGTGGCTTTGGCAGCTGGCGGCAGCAGCAGCACCACCAGCAGCACTGCCAACAATGGTAGTAGCAGCGATGACTTGGTTGTAGTACCTGAAACAAAACAATATTATATTTGCACATAATCATAAAAACATATGCACATAAAATACACATATACGTAAATATATACATATATAATTTTCAAATATCGGTATGTTGCACAAACTTGAAATGGTTGTGGCAAACCAAGTTTTGGCAGGATGATAAGAACTCAACTTGTGGGACATGTGTGGTAGATTTTTGGTTCACTTTGGCATTTAAGATTAACATTTTTAATATTTCTTTATAATTTAGGTTTATTTTAGAATCATTCTACAATACATTCTGCTAGAGTTTCTCTCGCAATATAAAATGAGTTAAACGACTGGCTAAAATTAACTTGATTATGAAATACTTCAAAAACGGCAACACGAATAAAACCTTTCAAGCCATTTAAAAGTTTTAGGAAGGTGCTTCAATTGCAGAAGGGCGTCGTAGCCCAGTGATCCCAAAGATCTTTAACGGGTATATAATACATAAAAAATTGCATTATCAACACTAAAGACCATTTGATAAGAGCTCGTCTTCAAAAAATTATTTGCAATTAAAATTTCTACATTCAGAAAAAGTACTGACCTTTGAGTTGAGAGACCAATAAAAACTTCACATAGAGCATCATCTTTTTTAACCTATGAGTACAGCGAGAGAAATAATAATACTAATACTAAACTAAAGAGAGCTAATATAACTTGAGTGGTTTGTGAGATATGTACATTAGGGTTGTTAGGGGATATATTATTACTAACAACACTAACTATAACAACACGAAACTGTTATTTAGTTGGCATTTGTGGTTTAAAACTTTTTAAAAAGTGAGAATGGTCCCGCCCCCATAGGTTTAATATACATATCTCGGAAACCGTTAAAGCTATATCAAATAAACTTGCTCCGCGTAAGGTTTTCTAGTATCTCTTCATATACTGAGAAAATGAGTGAAATATAATAATATCCATGCCTACCACCCATTCAAAAGTTGTGTTGAAAACTACTAAAAGTGCGTTAACTCCCTGAAGGAACAGAATCCGATGTGATTTACGTGGGTACCTGCCGTTGACAGCTCGACTGCACGGTGTTCAAAAACACAACGGATCAATACAATGCGTCGATCAGCGCCCCGTTAATAAAAGCTTTCGCTAAAACCAACGGTACCGATCGGCATTGTGGAATGGCACAATAACCACCTTGGTGGAGTTCGAGGCCTACCCAAAACCTCTGCCTTTCTTTGGGTCGGGCACCCGGTTGCGATGCAACTCCACATTGAACTGTACCGCCCCAAACAGTTCTACCCGCATTCAGGTTTTAAACCACAGCCATCACGATACTCCCCGAAGGGCCTACCGCAATGAGCAGGATGGAGCAACAAGCAACTCCACCGGGCCCCTGCTCCCCGTGGCACCAGATTATAGTCTCCGGTCAGACCTTGTAGCCCGAAGGCTAATACCAGTTGAGTTACCCATTCATCTCGACTGGTGGCATTTGTATCTTGAACTACAATGCCGCTTTAAGTGTTTGCATAATACATTTAAAGTGATATAAACTCAGTTCAAGCTAAGTAAGATAGCACTATTTCTGACATGGCTAAGCCTATAGATTGAGCAAAGTCTATTTCAAATGCAGTGCATTTTTTTTGGATTTTAGTCGCCTCGTACGACAGGCATGCCTACCGCGGGTTATTCTTATCCCCCGACCCGCAGGGGGGCCCTGAAGGAACACATCAGAAACATTAAACCTTGCACCAAATATGATACCTAAGGGTCGCATAGAAATCCGTGTAACATTTTCGTGTTGGGTGTGGCACCGCCCACTTTTAGGAGACATCCTATATCTCAAGAACCCTTAACCGATCTGAACAAAATTTCGTATGTGACATATTTGCATTCTTATTTTACATTGTGAAAATGGAAGAAATCAGATGAAAACCACACCTACTTCTCTTAATACACAATTTTAAGTTTCATCTGATACTTTCACTTTAAGGCAGATAAATCGAGCATAAATTTAAATATTGGAATAAAGCTTTTCACGAATATTACGTTCAAGATATGCCATCTGATGCCCAATATATGGACCTTAGTCCCCCTATCTGTCTTTTTACGGAAAATATCGGGAAATCTGTAAGATATCGTAACGAAATTAGAGGATTATCTTTCCATGATAATAATGTAAATAATTTCCCTAACCCCATATACCAAATCTAAGGACTTTCAAATTTCCTGTAGACTTTATGCCATGCAGAACGGTAAATCTGCGAGATATATTAGCAAAATTAAATGAACGTGTAATATTGGATACCATTGTTTAATGCCAAAAATGTATGAAAGCGGTCAAAGGAATTATCCCAGCTACCATATACTACATATAATGATTTTCGCTATTCTAGCAGACTTTATGCCGAATATATCGGTCACTGTGTGACCGTGTGTGTTACATTCACAAACTTGTGTGAAAACATGTTCCCTAATATACTTGAATAATGAAAAGAGTTAATGTGATCAGTGCAGAGCTTCCTCTATCTCAAAAATGCGCGATATAAGAATTCCCGACTTTCCATCTGACTTTAAACCGTTTATGTTGGTCAATATATGTATTCCCTCTTCTCTTGTTGACTTTTTCCTCATGTACCTAATATACTAATTAAACCCCTTTGGTCGAGTTTATATCGCATATATCTTATTTCAGTTAATTTGGTAGAGTATAATATAAATATCTCTGGCACGAAGCAAAATATAGCAATGAAAGTACATGAGTCTATGGTCTGTAATATAAGTTAATAAGATACCAAATATGATTGTAATCCATTCACGGTTTCGTCGAATAATATAAAGGTATTATTACTTGTTATTATTTAATAATTTTATATGTGATCTTGCATGGCGGTTACAAATGTCTCTGTTGCAGTGAACTGTCAAGTTCGAGTAGATGATTACTCTCTCGATTTTCAGTGACGTGATAGTTGTACATCCCTTGTCACTGATCAAGGTGTTTACAGCAAATCGACAATCAACGCGGTCTTGAATATAACAAATAACACAGTGCTAATCAGCAATATAAGAAAAATTTTATCGCCACAAAAAACATAATCAAAATCATTTGGATTCCAGAACATGCTGGTGTACGAGGAAACCAATATGCAGACGAACGGGCCAAGCAAAAATAGAACCACTATTTTTGTATGCACACTTTACCTTAAAAGTCATTCGCAACATGGCAAAACAAAGTTCTTAACGCGTCAACAGCTAAAACTGGTCAAACTATCATCACAACTACAAAGAACAAAATCCTGCCGGTTCCAAACCAATTTACCCACCTGAGTGCTCTTTATCAAGACCAAAGAACTTTTGTGCGCCTCAGGAGAGACAACACCTTATGTTCACACTGCTACATGCTGAACAGAGCCGAAAAACCAAACTGCATACATTGTAATCATACAAACCTAACAGTTAATCGCATATTGGACGAATGTCTGAAATCCTTTACATCAAAAAAAGTCAATTACATTTGGTAGAGGGAAACCACCCAGCCTACTGCAGTCAACCAATACTGACAACATCACAGCTGGCTATCAACAAATTTCTCAAATTATATAAAATCTGAAACATGTAGTATAAGTTAAAAATATACATTAGAGAATAGTAGTAATAGCAGCCAGTGCTTTTTTTAGTCGATTAATTACTCAGAATTTGTTCTCTTGTAAAATAATAATAAGATTAATTATATAATATAGAAAATATAGAAAATAATAATAGAAAGGGCTAAGTTCGAGTTCAACCTAATATTTTATACTCTCGCAATTTGCAACGTTCAAAGGCGGAAAATACTTTCAGGGTTTGGAAAAACTTTATTTTAACAAGCAGTATGTTGTCAGCATTGTGACCTTTTACAAAAAAAATTTTAAGATGATAATATCAAAATAGAACCGTTGCAATGACCGGTGATGGAAGCGCAGAATCCGTTAATTATTTATGCAAAGCGGGAC
This sequence comes from Bactrocera minax, assembly GCA_021498325.1. Lineage (NCBI taxonomy): Eukaryota > Metazoa > Arthropoda > Insecta > Diptera > Tephritidae > Bactrocera > Bactrocera minax. The sequence goes on from JAKEEE010000137.1 coordinate 187,651, forward strand.
AGAAATTGACTACTGAGCAGCTGATGCGTGAAAAGCGAAAAACGGCATTAGAGATAAAATATTTTCCGATCTGTAATATATCAACAGTTGGAAGACGTAATTACGTCTGTGATATAACCATGATATAACGTACGTTATTTATTCTAAAAATATTTAATATTGATTTCCTTATAACAACCCTTTTAACTTCTTATACTATTATTTTAGGAAAATGCCGTTTCTTCTGTTTTGCAATTTAACATGAAAAATTTTGCCGCGGATTATTCAGACAGAGGTTTCGTTTGACGCCGGACAAGTGCCTTAGGAAAGGCCTATATTTTGAGAAGAGAAAACTTTTTCGGTGTAACCGAACATCTTAAACTCTCACAATATGCAAGGATCAAAGGAGGGGAAATTATTTCAGGTGCTTGCAAAACTTTATATTAAAAAGTGTTGCTAAAGAATTCAACACTTATTATTCGACTTGAATAGATTATAATCATATTTTGTATCTTATTAACTTGTATTACCGGTCACACAGTCGCGTACTTCCATTACTATAGTTTCCTTCCTGCCCGATATATTTATATTAAACTCTACCAAAATAACTCCAATGAGATATATGCGATATAAACTGACACAAAGTGTCTTAATTAAGTATATTGTTTATATAAGTCAACCGGAAGTCAAACCATTATATTAGGAATAAGAATTTTAGACCACTGTTTGGACCGGCTTCATTCATATTTAACGCGAAAACATGTTATGTTTCAGAAAATCCTCTTGTATATATATTCACACAATTTCATGAAAATATCACACATATTGACTCACATAAAAGGTTTAAAGTCAGCTGGAAAATCAAATCATTATATCGAGTATATTTGAGCTAGTAGAAGGCGTAGACTGATTGCTTTATCTTTTGTCTTTACTCAAGTACACTGCAGAACATGTTTGCAAGTAATTTTGTGAAGGTAGCTCACACACTGACCGACCTATTCAGTATAGACGGAATAACGAAAATCATTATATGTAGGATATGTGAGCTGGGATAATTCGTTAACCGATTTCACACATTTTCGACGATGCACTGTGGTATATTCAGTATTACACCTTCACTTAATTTTGTTAAGATACCTTACATATTGGCCTATATATATTGAATAAAGCCAACCGGATGTTTGAAATTTTTATATTAGGTAAATGGGGACCAGGGAAATCTTTACCCGTTTTTCCCCATTTTTGACACAAGAGCACATTATTATTATCGAAAGTTAGTTTTTTACTTTTACTTTTACCAATATTTTCGGTATAAAGTCAGGCGGGTATAAAGAGGCACTGTGGTGCTTATATTGGGTATATGAGGGCTTGAAAAGATATAATCCGATTTCGACACGGCACTATTTGTACAACGCTTCATTCCAATGTCTTAATTTTTGCTTATTTATCTACTTGAAGGTCAAAGAATCAAATTAAATTTAAAATTCTGTTATATGAGAAGTAGGCGTGGTTGTTATGTGATTTCGCCTATTTTCACAAGGTGACATAAGAATGCAAATTAAACTTCATGCACCAAAATTGGTTCAAATTAGTTATAGTGTTCTTAAGATGTGGGATTTCACCTAAAAGTGGGCGGGGCCACACCCAACGTATAAAATTTTCACGGAGTCCTATGCAGCCCTTTCGTGCCATATTTTCTGTAAGATTTAATGTTTCTGACCTTTTTCTTTAGCGAGGTAATGCTTTTTTAGCAGTTTTCAACATGACATTTGTATGGGAAGTGGGCGTGGTCATTATCCGATATGCAATACATGGGAGTTGGGGTAATTCGTGTATCAATTTCATTAATTTTTGCCACTAAACTACAGTATATTCAAAATAATACGTTAACTAATATTATTTCGGTAAGGTATTGACATATTGACAGTTTTACACGGAATCTTTAAAGTTATCATACTAGCTAAATGGGGGCTGCAGGAAGTATTGGCAAGATCTTATCAAATTTTGGCATCACAACACATTATTACTAGGAAAAGATGATTTCTGAATTTCATTTAAAAAATATCTTGCGTATTAACCGATATACCACTCCAATTGTTTAATTTTTACACGAATTCCTGCTCACCTTCCATATAATATTTGCTCTAAGATTTAATGTTTCTGACGTGTTTCTTCAGCGAGTTAACGCACTTTTAGTAGTTTTCAACATAACCTTTGTATGGAAGGTGGGCGTGATTATCCGATTTCCTCATTTTCCGAGTGTAAAAGGACATGCTTGAAACACTTGTTCTGAGCAAACTTGGTTAATATAGCTGCAGCGCTTTGTGAGATATGTACGTTAAACCAAGGGGGGCGGGCCCTTCCCACTTTTAAACACAATTTTTAAAACAGATGTCCTCCGTATTACGATTCCCTGTACCAAACTACAAGTTTGTGCTTTAATTTGTAACTTATTGTAGTTGTAGCACTTTATAAAAGTTCGTTTTTCTTATAGTGACAGAGAACACGTATGCCAAGTTTCATCAAGATTAATTTTTACTCAAGTTATCGCGTGCACGGAAGGACAGACAGGCATGCGAAATTCAACTCATCTCGTCATCCTGATCGTTTACATATATATAACTATATATCTATCTCGATTAGTTTTAAGTGTTACAATAAACCGTTAGTAAACAAAACTATTATGCTCTATTAAAAGAGAGTGTAAAAAGAATCGATTTCCCATTCATTGTTAAACACGGGTAGCGTACTGTATATGCTTTATGCTTTATGATTGGTAAATGGATGAGGTCTGATCAACAACTGCTGAACGATCTGTTGTGTATATATGAAAACAGAGGATATCGCTTCTCTCGAGAGCTTAATGCGTACAGCTTAAGGAGACATATGTGCTTTAAAATGTGGATTATTTTTGGAAGCAAGTAATAATAAAAAATATAATGCAAACATTTTATTTATTGTAATAAAAGAGCCAGTAAAAAATTTAGTAAAAACAATAACACGTGTGTTTATTTTATTAGTATATAGGCAGTTTACAATAAAAGTAAATTAATGTAGCTTAGGTAATGTGGCAATCAATACAATAACAACATTCAATACACGTAACTTATAATACACGTTTCTAGCACTCCACAGAATATGAATAGAAAGTAGAAGATATCCAAGTTGAAGATAGATTCACTTTGAGAATTAATTGATGACTTCTCCGCAACTTTCATAGCGTCATATCTATCACCAAGGGAGCGAGGCTAAAATTATCCATATCAACCTCTTTCTGAATGTTCATTTATCAAATTTTCATTTTTCAATTTCCAAATGCAATATATAACGTTCATATAAAGAGATAAAGTTATCGGTACATACTTCGATGTATTTGGATATCATGAGGTGCGAATGCTATCTTTATTTACATAGACTTCACATTTTCTTTGTCTGATTTACTTTAACTAGTCAATTTAGATATATACTGTTCGAGAAATCCGTCTTAAAGTTAACAGTAATTTCAAAAATCATAACATTCGGTTTATGAGAGCAAGAAGAAGATATCATCCGAATTCACACATTTTTGAAATCAAATGTGGAAATATCAATATGTGTCTAACTTTTTTGGTACCTCTTTTGGTGCTAGAGTTATCTATTGTATGCAAGGTCAAATAAACTCAATGGCGTTATATTGAAAATAAACGTGGTTACACTTGAATTAATTTTTAAACTCTGTTAACAGGGAATGTTATGAGTGAAATTTAACTGAGATAAATTTAGTACTTTGTAAGATATTTTATTTTTTTTTTTTTGAGAAGCAAGTGGGAATATGTTCATCTAAACATCTTGTTTGCAAGTCCGATGTTCGACCATATCTGTTAAATTTGATGTCCACAGTCTTATACCAATTTAATTGTAACCGTTCACGAACAGACCGACAGACCACAGTCTATATAAATTTTGTTAATGATTATTCATACTCTTAAGGTGATGCAACAAATTAATCGAAATCGTAGACCGAATCGTATTCTCTTTGAACACAAATTCACAATAGACTATGTCTTATCATATATATCATAAAAATTATTATTTAGTTCCTAGATTTTCCATTCTCAAAGCCTTTTTTAAGTTAGGTATTTCACTAAAGTTGATCTCTTACAAAATGTCAAATATAATCCTCCAAACTGTAGCAGTTAAGCTTTAATTTAATTGTTCATTATTTCTCTGTTGTAATACACCGTGAAGTAAATATTTTTAACTCTAATTTGTGCCCTTTTTATCGGTACTAATGAAGAGACTCACTCGGTCGAGAGTATGCTATAGAATCACCCCTTAAATTTTCGTAAAAAGCATAATGAAGCGGACAAAGATCTTGGTAATTGGCAAACAGTTGCTGCCACTACAAATTACAACTCATGGATGAACTGCTACACTTTTTGTAAATTGAAGCAATTATTTTCCATTTTATTTTAGATGCACAATGTATAATTTGTTGTGTTTGTAAGCTCCCGTTGTTACATTTTCGGTAATATGTTTGCATTGTGCCGCAGACATGAACTCCATTCTACAACAGGCCGCCACTCAAGTACGAGTTAACATAAAAATTAGTACCACTCCAAGTTTGACTCAAGTGCCCTGTGTACTACTAGGCAAACACATAGATGCAACGTATGCAACTCCACAGACAGACGAAAGCAGCTTTCTATGCCACATGCAGAACCTCGGGTAGCAGTCAGCAGATGATGCATGTGACAGCCACAAAAATTTCGCATTCCTTGTTTTTACTGCTGTTCCTTCGCCCACACGCGTGTTTTTTTTTTCCTATTGGGTAAAGCTTATATACATTTGGCTGGGTGTATGTGTGAATTGTTAGGGTATCTCCATAATATGAAATTGAGCTCAAGTTGTTATTAATGTCTACAAGTGCGTTGCGAAACCGCCGTTTCAACAACGGGCTTGACAGGCAGTGGTACGCTGTCTGACATAGAGAAATATATTTGGAGTATATTCAAACGGTCTTACTTACATAAATGTGCACTTCTGTATGTACATGTATTCCATATATATATATATATATATATTTGTGGTATATGTACGAATTTTCTATATACTGAAGAATCAAACTAGCCGGGAAATATCCAGTACAAATATGAAATTTCAAGATTGAAATCGAACTAGCCCGAAGATTACTAGACCTATTACAATTCTAAAACAATTGAATATCGTTTCTTTTTGTATTTCTACGTTTCTACGTTTCTATATTTACTTCAAGCATAGGTCAGAAAATAAAAAACCTGAAGCTAGCAGACTAAAATTTGCATTATATAAAGTTGCATATAATACAATAAAATTCTGTGTCGGAAAAATTTTTTTGTTTTACATATTATTTTTAAGACAGAAATGCACATTTTGTTCCACGGCTAACCAGATATTTTTTCAATTATGAAACAATCTGGGACTAATTTATTTCTAACAGAAACAGATTTGGCAGCACGCCGAAGAGATCCGTTGGTTGTATGTGGAGAAGGCATTCAGCTGACTAGTTCGACATGCACTTCATGCTATATGTAAAGCGTTTTAAGCCAGCTGATTTCACTGAGGGGTATATATTATATAACAGGACACAATAGTGTTTATATATAAACACATGCACCGCATATGCACTGTTGCATATTTTGTAATTTCTTGAAATCTAACTTACCTTTTGCCTTGAATACAGCTAACAGCAACACGCACATCCTTGTTCACATAAATATGTTCGCCTCCTTTCGATTTAATTTTCTTCTGTAGCGGTACAACTCGTGCCGTTTTTCGGTTAACTTGAGTCCTTTACTGCAGTTTTACTTTCAATTATTTGGCACCTTCTGTAATTTCGTATAGTGCTGAAAAAATACAGATGTAATTATTTGGTTGTCAATTGAGTTTTGTTATTGAGAAGTTATTATTAAATAAAACATAAAAAATAATACAGATGTATTTATGATGAATCTAAAAAAATACAGATGTAATTATTTGGTTGTCAATTGACTTTTGTTATTGGGAAGCTATTATTAAATTTGAATATGTATGGTGATTCTAAAGTATGCAAATTTGTTTTTGAAACATAAAAGCTTTAATTTTAGGTCCAAACTTATTACAAATAAAGCGATATCAGGACCTTTTATAGTCTTTAATGTTCTGAAAATAAAAAAAACTCCTGGCAATGAGCAGACGGGATAAAGATGATGGGATCTCACGCTAACCAATTTTTACCTTCTATGGGAGCTCTTATTTGTTACTTTAAGTAATTTAAATAACTGAACTGATCTTCGTATATTTTTCATTCGCCCGAAGTGAAAACTTATATCGTAAGTTTCTAGCGAAATGAATTTCACTTCGAAACAGCTGATGAATTCGAATACGGAAATAATAAATCTATATTTGTTTACAAATTGTAACATTTCCTAAATAAGCGGAGACAAATATTTATTTGTAATGAAATGAAAATTCAACACACAGCTGGGATGAACTTTAGAGACAAACACAATCACCTGCTTAATGATCAATGAGACAAACACAATATCCTGATTTAAAATGAAGTATTACGGAATGAGGAAGTATTCAAATATTAGCTTGGTGTATTAACCTAATCATTGTCATCATGTAGTGATCAAAATTTTGATTTTCCTCTAGTAGTGAAGATCAACACATAACTGCGTTTTTTCACTGAAGGTATGTGTTAGCAACGATTTTGAGGTGGGTCAAAAAGTGTTCAGTCGTCTTTTAGTCAAGTCCTTTCAGAAATTCTAGGGATTTTCGAGCCCATAGCTAATAAAATGGCCAACTGTGGAAGTATAAGGGAATCATTCACAAGACTTTTACGCAAAATTTAGAATTCCTGGCGTTATAGGTTACATAGATGAGACTCATGCATATATTATTTCCTCATCGACAGACAAATTGGTTTTTGCTTACAGTGAAATAATTTCGTTAAAATAGTTCTTTATAGGTCTTTTCTCACTGAATTATAGGATTAAGAAAAAATTATGTTTAAAATTTAAATTATGCTTGAATCTTTCTTGAATTATTGAAACTTTCAATAATTTTGTAATATTTCTTACCAATATTTAAAAAGCAATATTTCATTTTGCTGTCACTTTTGTTGGATTGGTTACAGAACCAGTTTCAAGATTCTATAAAAAATTGTGTTTGGAAGGTTTACTAATCTTATTTTCAGTATTAGAATGAGCTAAAGAAGAAGATTGAAAGGAAGATAAAGAAGATTGAACATGACATTTCTCAATTAAAAGGCATTTCTCGTGGAACATTTCAAAAATTTCTATTTAGCTTATCAGGCAAAATATACATCTCTTTCACAACAGGTTTCGTTTCGAGTATCGTATAAAATTGTGTTACGAAAATCTGGACTAAAAATAAACATTCATGCAAAAATATATTTTTCGGATCCTTTACATATGACATTTAGGGAGTACAAAGATTCAACTTGATGTAAGCTCCTGCTAAATACAAAAACCACAGTTACATAATTTTTATTTTCTGCGAAGAGTTCTGATATATATAATATTTCTACTCTAGTATATCCAACCCATAAGTTTCCTACAAGAATTACCCTGTTTATAAAAATTAATGGCATGTTTTGGGCCAACAAATAATCACATTAACAATTCCTCTTCGATTACATAGTTACTTTTACTGATCCACATATAATCTCTTAATAACACGCATTCAAAGTAGCAAAATTAATCCGCGTCTTTTCAACTAAGAAAGCTGTCAACAAAAGCTGTACAAAGTCATGAAAAAGTAATAACCCGAGTAAAAATCTACGTAAGTGAAATGTTTAAAAGGCTAAAATGCCTCGGCAACACACATCAAATGTCAAATTTGTTGACAGACAATTTGAGGAAAACAAAAGGCGACTGAACAACAATCACCAATACGCACAGCAACACAATGAGCTGATAACCACGCTACACGACCGTATACATAGATATATACACAAGCAACCTAAAAGAGGTGAGCATCAATTGAAGCTGTGTTAAATGAAAACAACAACAGCTCCTGGCGGAGGCGAAAGTAGAAGCTGCAAGTGACGAAGCATGCGGAAGAGGGGAAAGAGCAATAAGAACAACGAAAGCAATAACAACCTTATATGTGCTTGTATATATGTATGTTCCCTTGTAACACCAGCAACAATAACGACTGTTAGAAAAATACGAGCTCATTAAAATTTACGCAAATAAACAGCCGAGTCTGACATAGTGTGCTTGTAGGCGCACTACAAATGCCTGCATGTAGAGCAGGCACCTTTTTTACACAAGACTGCTATACAATATTGCTGAAGGCGAAAATTTCAACAAAAGCTGCGAATGTAAACAAATCATTTGAAATTCTCAATTAAATACATACATACACACATACACTAAGTACTCACACATACACACATATTTTCAATTCATCCGACTTCATGGACGTTCAGGCCCCAAAAGACGACAGATTTGCTACTCAAAGGCTAAATGGGTGTCAGGATTGCGCACTCATCTAGACACGCACACTCTCGCAAAAACACAAAGTAATGAATAAATAAAAAACCCACCGGAAATATAAGTATATGTGTCTTTATATAAATATGCATATATGTAGGTCTGACGGGTGTCATGATAATGTTTGTTTTGCCGCTTTTAAATTATGAAAAGAACGTTTTGAAGTTGAATAAATGTGTTAAAAATATATTAAGATATACATACGAGTACGTACGCACGTACCCACAAACAAAATCACAACTCCTTCACTGCCCCGCGTTTATTTTGCTTAACAGAGAACAAAGCGAGATGCTGAACTTCTAGTTCTTTTTTATTTCCCTCTGACGATTTTACTTTATTTAATTTTTTGCTGAGAGTTCTCGAACCTAAAATTTGTTCATGAGGTAACATTATGTTGACAATCATTATCATTACGTGCATGAGGCATGTAAACTCACGCAATTGCTGGACGTTTATTCGAGAGTGTGAGAGCGACTTGGTAAGTAAAAGTTCATTGAGTTATCCGTATAAAAAAAGTTTAATGACACCAAATTTTATATATTACGTATGCAAGAAACAAATATGTTGACAAATTAGGAGCAAAAGCCGTTCAGAGTTTTTTAATTCAAAGAGGAATAGATGAGGAGAAGATGAGTAAGTCAAAATCCGGGCCAATAAACGAAATCTAAGAATAACCGCAAGATATCCTTTAATTAATACTAAATAGAGAAAAAGACATGGAAAACCACACAACTTTAGCTTTTTGTAGATTTAGTGGCATTTCTATCACACCAAGGGACTATAGTACCATTGTAAGAAAGTAAGTAAGAGAAATCAAGTAACAAAGGGCTAAGTTCGGGTGTAACCGAATATTTTACACTCGAGCAATTTTCAAAATAAAAACCGGGGAAATACTTTCAGGTACTAACAAAACTTTATATTAAAAAATATTGCGTCTTTATTCGACGAAATCGTGAATGGATTATAACCATATTTGATATCTTTTTAACTTATATTTTAGGTGATAGACACAAGTACTTTCATTACAGTATTTTGCTTCGTGTGCGAGATATTTACATTAAAATGATATATGCGATATAAACTCAACCAAAGTGGCGTAATTAAATATATGAGGTATATGAGTTAAAAGTCAACCAAAGAAATGGAAATCATTATATTACGAATAAGGTCCTTAGACCACGGTATGGACTGGTTTCGTTCAAATTTGATACGAAACCACATTATGTTTACGGAAACATATCCACTTAATTTCACTAAAATATCACACACATTGACCAACATATAAGGTTTAAAATCAGCTAGAAAGTCGTAAATCACTATATCTGGTATATTTGGGCTAGGAGAAGGTCTGGTATTTGGCATTACTCAACTATACTAAAGAACATGTTTCCATGCAATTTTATGAAAATAATTCACATATTGACTGCCATATTTGGCATAAAATCTGCTAGAATAACGAAAATCATTATATGTAGTATATGGGAGCTGGTGTAATTCGTTAACCGAGTTCGTACATTTTCGGAATTAAACTATAACATATCCAATATTATACTTTCACTTAATCATGCTAAGATATCATACATATTGCTGATATATACCATAAAAAGCCAAAGAAATATGAAATTCTTATATTAGGTATATGGGGGCTAGAGATAGCATTGATCCCATTTTATTAATTTTTATAATCAATACATATTATTTTTAGGAAAATATACTGTCTCATCTTCATTAAGATACCTCATACCCATTATTTTGAAAATTTTTATATTAGGTATATAATTGTTATGTTAGGTTATATTGTGTTTTAACCCAAGAACACAATATTCTCAAGCAGAAATTTTTTCTGAATTTCAATAATATATCCCACAGGTTCCGATACTTCCGGTAAAATGTCTGCCATATGCACTCGATCAACATATTCGGTATCTGAGATCTTTAAAAGTTATATTCCGTTTTCGACATTTTTTGGCATTAGATAGCATACTATTAAGGTACTCTTTGTGCAACGTTTTGTTCCAATATCTTTAGTGGTAATCGATTTATGTACTGTAAAGTGAAGAAATCAGATGGAATATTATCATATGGAAATCATATGAATATGGAAAATTGTGATATATGGGAAGTAGGAGTGGTAGGTTTCTTATGCCGCCCATTAACACAATAATAGCTATGAAAGTTAATGGTTCTGACATGTTTTTTCAGCGAGTTAACGCATTTTCAGATATTTTCAATATAATCGTTACACGGGGAGTGGGCGTGCTTATGATCTGATTTCACCCTTCTTCCCACGGTCTAAGAAGTTGCCGAGGGATTTGTCCTCAGCAAGTTTGGTGTATATATATATCAATAGTGTGTGAGATATGTACATTAAACTAATTAGGGGCGGAGCAGGGCGCACTTTTCAAAAGGCTTCAATCCACATATCCTTTCCTACTGTAACTCCATATACCAAATTGCGGTTTTATATCTTAGTTGGGAGCTTAATTATAGCACTTTTTCTATTTTCGATTAGCTGTATTTTGTGGTCGTGGCAGTTATCCGATTACGCCCATCTGTAATGCCAACATCCTCAGAGTGCAAGGAAGCATGTGTACCAAATTTATCGAGATATCTCAATTTTTACTCAAATTATCGCTTGATCATTTATATATTATATATATAACGCTATATCTATCTCGTCGAGTAGTTTTAGGTGTCACAAACAAGCGTTAGGTGCACAAAACTAATATACTCTCTTGCAACATGTTGCTACAGTATATAAAACGCTGCGTAAGAATTCAAAATTTATTATTCTTCGAAATTTTTAAGGGAATGCAGCCCTACTTTTACTTTAGGTTATATACTCATAAAGCCAATGTGACTATGCCAATTCGTTTATGTATATTCATGATGTTAGTGCTGTGGGAAGGTACAACAGCCGTAATTTCTATTACCAAATGGTATGATATTATTCGAAATATTCTCATTTAATTTTGTTAAAACATCTTCTATGGAGGTTTTGTGACATGCACTCAACCAAAGGGACTAAATTTAATTTTTGTGTATATTATCAAAAAATCAACCAGATGGATGCAAGTCATTATATTGGAGGTATAGGGTTTAGACCGATTTCATTCATATTCAGCTCTAAACCATATTTTGAGAAAGAAAACAGTCAATTTCTTTAAAATATCAAACATATTGACTTGTATAAACGGGCATTACTTGTAAAATATGGGGTCTGCGGTAGCATATTCAAGATAATGCATTCATTTCATTTTGCAGATATCTTAAATATTGACCACTATACAAGGAGTTTTTAAAATTCTTATATTAGGTACATTCTGGTAAGGGGAAGTATTGGCGCGATCTTATACTTTTTTAGCACTATTTCTGGCTCCAGAATACATTATTACCAAGAAAATACGTTCTCGGAATTTTATTAAGATGTCTCACAGATTGACCGAAATATACGCTGTATAAAGTCAACCGAAATTTCTAAACTTCTTAATTTAACTACTTGGGAATTAAGGGAAGTATTTGCCCGATTTACTAAATTTTTGCCATCAGGATACTTTATTATCAAGAAAAGGCGTCCTCTGAATTTCATTTTTCATTTAACACTGAGGTCCACATAATCGGTGTCTGGGGGCTTGACAATGTTGTCGGTGTCAACTTGATTGCTAAAATCGTTCCTGACAAAAGGGATTTTAATGAAAGGTGGGTGGTGCCACACTTATTGTCCAATTTTTGCAAAGATTCCATGCATCCCTTGCCTACCATATCCACTGTATGGGTTAATGTTTCTAACGTATTTTTTCAGAGAGTTAACAAACTTTTAGTAGTTTTCATTATATTTGTATGGTAGGTGGGAGTGGTTATCTTCCGATTTCACTCATTTATTTCAGTGAAGGAGAAGATGCTAGAATGACTTGTTCTGAATTTGGTTCACAAAGCTTTAGTGGTTTGGGGGATATGTACATTGAACCTATTAGGAGGCGGTTGTACAAAATTGAGGTTTTATATCTTAATTGGGAGCTTAGTTATAACATTTTATATGTTTTTGTTGCTTAACGGTATTTTGTGGGAGTGGGAATATAGTGCTCTTATAGTTCTAGGGAACACATTTGCTAAGCTTCATGAAGACGTCTTAATTTTTACTCAAGTTATAGCTTTAATGAACGAATGGACGGATTATACTCTTTTGCAACATGTTGCGAGCGTATCAAAACAGCATCGTTGTAAGACCACCTTGTGGAACACCTGATTCGATTGATTTGGATAAAGTTTCTCTAGATATTAATCATTGTGTTCCGATAAGTCAGAAGTTTTAAAATGAAAAATTTTTAATTGCAAATCAATAATATCAATGATTATAACTGAAAGTTTAAATTGAAAATTAAATGCTTCACTAAAATAAGTGTATATAACGGCAGTATACTTTGTATTCATCAAATCTTATATGAACTTCAAATTTCATTCGGGTCAGGAATTTTGAAATTTTAGTAACAATAAAAGCATAAGACTATTAGATATATGCACATCGTTCTTTTAAAACTTGTTATGCAATCGTGCAACTTGTTGCACAGAATATAACAAGTTTATTCATCTAACGGATGTTTGTAACACCTAAAACTAGTAGAGATAGATATAGACTTATGTATGTCAATGTGGTCAGAATGACGAAACGAGTTTAATTTCGATTGTCTGCCTGTCCGTGCAAACGGTAACTGGAGTAAAAATAGAGAAATCTTAATGACGATTAATTGCTACGTCCACAAGGTGCCATTAAGCGAAAAATTATAGAGTGCTATCTAAGCCACAAATTAGGCTAGAAAACTTAGTACAAAGGATCACAGTGGGGTGGGGCGTCTGTGGTCGAAAACTTTGCAGAGTGGGCGTGGCAACACCTCCTAACAAGTTTTAAGTACTTATCTCACAAACTACTAAAACGTACCAACTAAGTTAAAAAATATTAAAGTGCATTAAATCGCTGAACAAACATGTCAGAAGCATTAAATTCGACAATAAAGATGGGTCTGCATGTGAATCGGTATAAAAGATGAACAACAACGCATACTGTCCTTATAAAACAACTTTAAATTTCATCATATTAACTCACTTTGCAATGTATAAATCAATGCTTCGCCTAGATCCTTTACCATATTTTATACATTTATACAGTATACATCAGTCAATATGTAAGATATCTTAACAAAATTTTATGTTAGGTTGGATATACCATATTTAGTCCAATCGGTCCATGAATTACCTCATCCCTTAATTTCGTGAACTACACGCCGAATGTTCCGGTCAATGTGAGGGTTATCTTAATACAATTCCTTCGAAATATGTCCTCAAACATAATTTACTTTAATACCACATAAAATCAAAACCCATCTTCCTCTAGACCCAAATTTACAAGTTGACTTTACACCGTACATATCTGTTGAGTTGTGTGACATTTGAATGATATTAAGTGGATATGTCTTCTTGTCCACAATATCGTTTAACCTTAAGTATGAATACCGATTTCAGACCAGACTTTTATACTTTTATACTCAATATACTAATTTTCGTTCCTTTGTTTAAGTTTACATCACATATATTGCAGATATCCCAATTAAATTAAACACGAATATTTCAATTAGCATTATAGTAAAAATTATGGGTGTTTGGTATATACATTCCGACAGCAGTAATATGATGCATATAGTGTGAGTTTGATATTATATGTTGATTTTAATATAAAACTCGGATAGAAAGCAAACTATATGTAATTATGTGGGGAAACGAAATGTGATTGCAATCCATTAATCAGTTTGTCAGATAATGGATATTGAATTCATATGCAACATTTCCGTCCACTAAGTTCTGTTAATATATCCTTGAAGTTTGGGACATATGAATATATATCACAGTATATTTCGTAGACACATATCGATTTTCCTCTAAGTGTACGTTGTCTAGAAAGGTTAGATTTTAGTTTTTAAAGCAATATGTATTCGGTTAACAGAAATTGTCTATCTCACCAGTAAGTTCAATTAGTAAATTCAATCGCCATAAAATAATTTTGGAATTCCATCAAGAATAATCATTTTGCGCTAGTAGTTGCTAATCCAACGTGAAACGAAAAATTACTTTTCCTCTGTAGAGTATTAAATACGCTTAACTCAACCAGCAACACCTGAGTGCCACACCAACAACTCCAAAGCAATTGCCTCGACACTTCAGCACTTCCACGCCCATCCACGCCACAAATAACTGAACCGCAAAAACTTTTCAACTCTAAGTACACTTATTCAACATCAACAATCTTACCAGCACTCACACATACAGGAAGTTGGACGTGTGGCAATAGTCAGCACGCGCAGCGTGCACCAATGTGCATGCAACTCCATTGAAATATACTTAGATACAAATATATACACATATTTGGCACTTAAATGTTACACATGTGTGTGTATGTGGCCAAGCATTAAGAAAAGCAGTGATGTTGCCAACTCTTTGCATTCACGCTTATAATATGCATACACACTTGCGTACGTGCAAATAAGTGAAAGCACTTCCACACAAACACAGACGCAGCCATTGGTACAACAGTTTTATCATTGTAGGCGTCGGATGCACGCCACACCAAACACAATGGAGCAAGTGCAGCTATAAGTAGACTCCCAACTCCGTGCAGCCATGGCGCTATATGGGATTAATCGAGTGTGTTCCTTGTAACAGTGCTTGAACGCGGCATGCGGCATGCGACGTGCGGCGGTTTACTCGTAAATGGATTCTTTTGGGAAGTACCGCCGTTTGGCCGCATATTGCATTCTATTCTCTAAACCGCACACGACGCCCACAACGCTTATAATGCCGACCGCAGAAGTAATGCGCACATACATACATACATGTTTACATATATATACATACGCATATTTACTCGCTTTTGTCAGAGAACAGAGAACGAGTATTCATTTTGAATCAGCATACTGAGGTCTTCCATTTCAGTTAAGAGTGAGTTGAGGCGAGCTGTTGAATCATTTCAATTAACATTACCTTTTTCGCTAAATTGTTTACCGTTAAGAGCATACTCCATTGTAACTACTTTAATAGCTGCTGCGAGTCAGTGCTGGTGGCATACGGTCAAAGGAATGAAGGAATACTTGAATCCCACTTATTTTAA
Organism: Bactrocera minax; assembly: GCA_021498325.1. Lineage (NCBI taxonomy): Eukaryota > Metazoa > Arthropoda > Insecta > Diptera > Tephritidae > Bactrocera > Bactrocera minax. The sequence continues at coordinate 203,308 of JAKEEE010000137.1, forward strand.
TCAACATAAACACTGGATATTATAAAATGAAAGAATGCACATTAAGTTATGTGTAGAAATACAAGTGTTTGTGGGTTTGTAATAATAACAATAATTTAGAACACATTACATTAACAGGGGATCGCCAAAGAAAAATCGCTGGAAATAAATTATGTGCCTCTAATATTTTCTGCCAGGATGTGTTGAACGTGGTATATATGTTTGGGTATTGAACATGTTACAAGCTCGTATGTCACATAAGGATAGCCGTCGGCAAAAATAAAGGCACTCCACTGCTATGTGCTCCAAAGCTGCAATATTTGAAGTAATAAAACTTCGTTTCGCCACAATAATTATTATTAAGATATCTCGTATTCGGACCAATATATGCGGTACAAAGTAAATTTTAAAGAAAATCTTTATATTGAATATACGAGGACTAAGGGCAGGGCTGAACTGATTTCATGCATTTTTGGTGCTAAACAAATCTACTAAATGTTAAAAAAAAAATTGGTCTCCGTAATTTCATTAATATATCTGACATATTGACCGACATACATGGTGCGTTCAAAAATACTGGGAGTGTTCATAGACTGTGTTCTTCGACTTTAATGGCATAGTGCTTCATGAATTCCTGCCTCAAGGTCAAACGGTCAATAAGGAGTACTACCTACAAGTTCAACGCCGTTTGCTTGAAGCAATCCGAAAAAAACGCCCAGATTTGTGGAAAAACACTGCACACAACTGCTAACACTTCGTTGCTTGTTCGGGAATTCTTGGCCAAAAACAATACTGTAGCGATGCCTCAGCATCCATATTCGCCGGACATTGCTCCGTGCGACTTCTTCCTAATTCCAAAAATAAAGAGAACCTTAAAGGGCCGTCATTTTCAAGTCGTTTTACAAGACAGAGCTAAAGACTATCCCAAAAATCGAGTTTGAGGATTGTTTCGACGATTGGAAGAAGCGTTCACATAATCATATGGAACGAATCATATGGAACTTGTGATACATGGGAAGTAGGTGTGGTTGTAGTTCGATTTCGCACCTCACTCTGTCACAATAGATTGTCATGATAATATGATATTCCTAATTTGGTTGAAGTTGGTAAATGGTTCCTGAGATATATGGTTCACCTAAAGTTGTGCATTGTCACACCCATTCATATCATACACTGATTCCTATGGAGCCCTCAAGCAACATCTGGCAGTAAAATTGAATGCTTCTGACGTATTTATTTAGTGAATTATCGCACTTTTAATAGTTTTCAACATAACCCTTATATGGGGAGTGGACGTGGTTATTATCCGTTTCACCCATTTTCGCTCTGCCGGAGGAGGTGACGAAAGGATTTTTCCTTAATAAGGTTAGTTGATATATCTTTAGTGGTTGATGAGATATGTACAATAAAGACATTAGGTGGCGCGGTAATGGTTCGGTTCCACCCATCTGCAATACCCACCTTCTTATAGTGGCAAGGAACATGTGTGCCAAGTTTCATCAAATTATCTTTATTTTTATTCAAAGTCACCTGGAATTCAACTCGTCTCGTCATCCTGATCATTTATATATATACATAACTATATTATTATATATATAACTATATTTTATATCCATCTCTCTCAATAGTTTTAGGTGCTACAAACAGCCATTAGGTGAACAAAAATAATATATTCTGCTGCAACATGTTGCGGGAGTATAAATATTGTAATGTTATTATTAACGGTAATATCCAAAAAAGAACTAGTTTATAAAATATTGTGGAATACAGAATTATTTTCGATGAAAATTCTTACATGTAACTATTCTTCTATTTATCAACTAAGCTGATTCGACATTCGACCTTCACTTTTTCGATTGAGACTCAAAATGCTTATTAGCGTTTTATTTTTTTCATTAATGTGTTCTTTAAAGCCAAAGTAAATGTCTGGATTATTGCACGGGTTAAGACAAAGTATTCCTAAAAAAATAAAGTCCACTTTTGCGTTTTGAAACTTTACTGATTTTCAAAAATCATTTCACACTTTGCAATCAATATACGTCTACGCTTACGTACTTTCCTTTATGCTACGAAGTATTTGTTGCCCACTCAACTAACACCTTTTTAAGCACTTCAGTGCACATTTGCCCTCAACAAGAATAACAAGTAAGGAAGACCGAAGTTTGGGTACAACTTAACATTTTATACTCTCTTTATTTGTGAGGCAGTGATATATTTTCAGGTGGTAGGTTAAGTTCGGGTACAACCGAACATACTTTCAACTGTTGGAACAACTTTATATTACAAAATGTTGCATAGGAATTAAACATTGATTATTTGACGAAATTGTGAATATATTACTAATATATTTGGCATCATATTAACCTATAGCAATACTCATAAAATCTCATATCAATATACTCATAAAATCAACATAACTAACACAAATCATCTATATTCGCCAAACTAGTGCTGCGGGAAGCCACAACTTTACTAAATATTAAATAAATTTTTTCGTTTTATTTTGTAGAAGCATCTCTCTTGAAATATAGTACATGTGTCATAAAAAACCAAAGAGAAAAAATTTAATATATTGGGTATATGAGAAAAAAGTCAAGCAGAGGGAAATAAGTCACTATATTAGAGTTATGGATTATTAGAATTATGGATATATAGAGTTATAGATTTCATTCATATTCAGCTTAAGAAAATACTTAGTTTCTTTTAAACATCACACAAATTGACTTATATAAACGGTTTAAAGTCAGCTGGAAAGTCGTAAATCAGTACAGCGGGTATATAGGGGATAGAGAAAGGTCTGAACAGATAACATTTACTTTTGGCTTTAAACTAAAGCTCTGCTCTATGCTATGCTCTGGAACATATTTCTATGCATATTTAATCAAATAACTCATAAGTATAATAGTCCACTAGAGTTACTAAAGCTTTATATGTGGTATATGGGTGCTGGTGTAATTCGTTGATCGATTTCATACATTTTTGCCACCAAACTATAGTATATCCAACTTAATTATGACTTCACTCTTGTGGTCACTTAATTTTGTTGAGATACCCTACATATTGCCCGACATATACGATATAAAGTCAAATGGAAGTTTGAAAATCTTATATTAGGCATAATTCTTTACCCATTTTTGACATCAGGACACATTGCTATATTCTATTTCGCAAACTGACCAATATCTTAGGCACAAATTCAACAGGAAGTTTTAAAATCCCTATATTAGGTATGTGGAGGCTTGGGGAAGTATTGACCCAATTTTATGCATATTTAACGGCTCAATGTTATCAGAGAAAGATATTGTCTAAATTTCATAAAAACTGGTTTCATAAAAACAGACTAACCATTATTTTCGTGAAAAGTCAGCCATAGGCATTGAGGTCCACATATTCAGCATCTGGGGGCTTATATTCCGTATTTGGGGGGATATGAGGTGGCATACGTTGAAGGCACTTTTTGCGGGAGGTTTTATTCCAATATTTTCATTATAGCTTAATTTATCTACTGTAAAATGAAAGAATCAGATGAAATTAAAATTGTGGTATATGGGAAGTAGGCGTGGTTAGATTCGGACTTCGCCCATTTTCACACTGTGAGATAAGAATGTAACTATTATGTTATCTACCAAATATGGTGAAATTGGTATAGTAGTTCCTGCGGAATGGAATTTTATATAAAAGTGGGTGGTGCCACATCCATTGTACCAATTTGACACTGACTCCTATGAAGTCCGTCCGTACTGTCATTACTGCAAAATTTAATGTCTGTGGCATGTTTCTGTAGCGAGTTATCGCACTTTCAGTAGTTTTTAACCTAGCCGTTATATGAGGGGTGGGCGTGGTAATTATTCCATTTCGTGAATATTTACACTGTATAAAGAGGTGCTAAAAGTATTTGTCTTTAGCAAATGTGATTAATACACCTTTTGAAACATTTTCAATCCACTGATGCCCCCTCCCTACTACGATTCCCTACATCAAATTACAGTTTTGTATCTTAATTTGTAGTGTAATTTATACCAGTTTTTATGTTTCAGATTGATGAACTTTTTGTTGGCATGGCACATCTACATAACTCTATTATTTTCAGGTGTTATAAACAACCTTTAGGTGAACAAAACTATTATACTCTGTTGCAACATGTTGCGAGAGTATAAAAAGTAAAAAATAAGCAAGCAGGAGCGACAACAAAAAACAACAACGCCGAAAGGCTCTAAACAATGTAAACAAAGGGTGTCATTTCCGCCTGTAAATGTAAAGTCCACCTAACACCAACCGATCTGCCACCACCACTAACATTTTCATCCATCATCTTTCATCATCTTAGTAATTTCAGTCGTGGGCACCTAACTTCAACACCTTTCAATGGCCGACCTGTGGGGCAAAAGGCCAGTGCTATTCACATCAAAAAGCAACCATTACAGCATCACTTTTTCTTCTTCTTCTCCTTCAATATAGGCCCCTCCTTGTTTTCCCGCTCCTCGATTCTTATTGTGTGCTACTGTTTACACAGCAGCAGCAGCATAGGCAGCGGCTAACAAGGGCTCATTCATCATACAATGCGGCTCACGCTCCGCAGTTCGTTGTTAAATGGCAAGAGTTTTTACACTGGTGAGCGTAATAATTGCAATTGCAACCGAAGTTGCAACCCGAGAACAATGCCGTCTTTGGTCACAGCGCCCAAAGGCATTTCAAAAGGACCTAGTAATATTTGCCAGGATTTATGCACAAATACTTTGCGAACATTATTAACTGGTTGACGTAGCTGGCAAATCAAAAGGCCACAGCGGAAAGTGACAGCAGTGGAGCAGCAGCTGCGTGGCGGAGTGTTGTGTAAAACTTTGCAGCCAATTTTGTTGTAGGAAGAGGTGAAGAGGCTGGAGAATAAGAAAAACATAAATACAAAATCTAAAATACACAAAAATACAAACGCATACAGACCGGAAGACAGCAGAAGCAAGCGGTAGGAATGAATGGTGCCGTGAAAAAATGTTTACGGCTTTTTATTCAGGCTTTGAAAGAAAGAGTCCAGTACAAACATACTAATACACCAACATAGAGTATGATTGGGGCAGACACCACCTAAATAACGGGTGTGAAAGTAAATATTTGAACCCTTTTCCAAACAATAATATTATAAAATGGACTGCAGAATAATTGGTTTAGTTATCCAATGAAAGTGTTTAAGTAATGAGTCTATAAGCAGATTTCGAATGCTATCTCAGTTAGAGTAAAATTTTATAAAAGCGGAAAAGCATTTGTGATGAGACATCAATTTCGATCACGACAAACAAAAAAAGGTATGGCATTTTAATTAAAACCTAACCCAGCTATGATAACTGTTAATAAATGTTATGTTGATAAAGTGTATAAAATTCAAGTACTTCAATAGCAATACATTTGTTTTGACGAAGCTTTGTATTTTACTTCATTGGTTACACCTGGATTGGTTCACTTCAGTAAAGCTCCTACCTACCTTTATTCAAAACAAATCGCAGAAAACAAAAAATAAATTTAAATCCATTTAGCAATATTTGTAATCTTTCTACTCTCGTAACATATTGCACGGAATATAATAATTGTGTCAACTTAATGGCTGTTGGTAGCACCTAAAACTAATCGAGATAGAACGAACTGCAATTTCAAATAAATTTAGTCCATAATATTAAATTAATATATTTATGGTAGAAATATGGTTCGAAAATACTACTAATACGCTAATACTGCCTTCAAGGTATAGCACCTCTCATTTAACCATCCGCTGTGTAAACGTTTTGTATCCCTTCATTGTTTGAAATGGCAACTTAACGCCACTTAAAGCAAAATGAACTTAAGGCGAAGAAAAGTGTGGAAATGTATATAAATATTTTGAGAAGTAGTATTGATAGATTGATTTATAGATTTGGAAAGGAAATTTATTTTTCAAATTAAATTTATTTTTTGTATTTTTAATAATTACCATGAGGTATTCATGTACAATATAAAACTTAAAATAGAATATAAAAACTGTTTATATAGTTGACGGTACCGAGACGTTGCAAGCGTAGGTTTTGCGTTCCGCACCGTAGATTAGGCACATTTCATATTTGCAAATGTGGCAGGTAAAATGGCGTGTGTAGGCACACGGAGTGGACAATGGAGTTGGCACAATGAAGTGTGTAGTTGGAACCCATATCTCTAAGATAATGATTTCCGTCTCTGTGGTGAACTTTTTCCTCATATAACTCTTTTGGTTGGGTCTATATCGTATATATCTCAATGGAAAATGTCACAACAAAATTAAGCCATAATATTATATTTCGAATATCAATTATGTCATATTGGCTTGTATTAATTAAGTTAATTTCAATATGTAAATATTTCGGACATTAAGCAAATATTGGTAATGAAACTAAGTGAGTTTATGACATATGTAAAATTATAAGTTAATACCATACCAATTATAATTGAAATCTATTCACGAATTGGTTTGATAACGAAATAAAATAGTTTTGTTCAACTACACTAAACTTGAACTTCACTATGAACTACACTTTGTAACTAAAACTAATCGTCATAGATACAGTTATATATAACAAAATGATCAAAATGACGAGACTATTTGAATTTGCATATTTATCAGTCCCTCTGTACGTCTGTCCATCCCCCCTTCCGCCCGTTCAAGCGATAACTTGAGTAAAAATGAGTATCTGATGATGAAACTTGGTACACAAACTTGAAATTTTGCACAGCAAATTACAGTGGAGAAGGGCATTTGTGGTTTAAAAGTTTTTAAAAAGTGTAAATGGCCCCACCACCTAATATGTTTAATGTACATATTTAAAGCTAAACCAACCAAACTTGCTTGGAACAAGTCTTTGTAGGGCCCCCTCATCCGCTGGGTAAATAATTGAAATCGGATAAAAACCACGTCCACCTCCCATACAAAGTTTATAGTGAACACTAGTAAAAGTTCGTTAACTTAACATGTCAGAAACATTAAATAAAAAACATTTGATACAGTACAGGGTAAAAGTGAGCGAAATCGTACTATAGCCACGCCTACTGCCCATATAACACAATTTTAAATTCAATCTGATTCTTTCACTCTACAGTCTATAACTCAAGCGCCAATTAAGACATCGGAATAAAACTTTGAACAATTACCTCTCCATACACTTTTCCACTCCCCAGATACCTAATATGATCCTATATAATAATACGTTACCTCAGTTTCTATGGATCTTAATTAAAGTCAGAGAGCGTCTTTCTCTGGTAATGTTAAAAATAGGTAAAATGGGGAAAATACTTCCCTTAGCTTCCATACACTTAATATACGAATTTTAAAATTCCGATTGACTTTATAGCGTGTATATCAGTCAGTCGGTGAGAAATCTTAATAAAATTCAGATAACGTCTTTTCCTGGTAATAATATGTCCTGGAGCTAAATTTTATGGTCCCCTAGCACCCATACATCCAATATGAGAATTTTCAGAATACCGTATTTAGGTATCAAAATATAAGATATCTTAGCAAAATAGAATTTATAATCTTGAATATACTACAGTTTAGTGCCAAAAATTAGTGAAATCTGATATGTTTTCTTAAACATACTGTGGTTTACCATTGAATATGAATGAAATCGGTCTAGACCTTGATGTAAACTGCATATCTTTAATTGTATGATTTACGTCCCTCTGGTCGGTTTCCTTATAATATATTACTACTACATTTCGTCCATTTGGTTGAGTTTAAACCGCATATATCTCTATAGAAGATGTCTCAACAAAATTAAAAGAGAATATTTCAGTTGGTAATAAGTTAATATATTATATTAATAATAATATGTATAATAAAATAGATAAATTTTAAAAATAATATGTCATTCGGTAATAAAAATTATGGCTGTCAAGGACAGACAACTCAGCAACAATCCTCAAAATTATTTGGGGAATATTTTCTGTTACTATAACCAAAACAACATTCGCGATATGATAGACTGTAACCCACCACAATAGTAAATCTCTACAAAATATCGCATAAAATATTAAATTAAACAATGAACATATTAGAAGAAAAGAAAACAAAAATTCAAAAAATTATTAGCTTGATTGGTCATGTTAAACTAAAATTCATACATAATTGGCTAAATCACAACCACTCCAACTGCCCATTTAATGCCTTTTTGCATCCCATTAACTTACTTAATTTTACAACATAACTCAATAATTTTGAAAGAGTTCGAAATTTACAAGCAATATATTATATATAACAGGAGCCATGTGGCAACTCCACACCAAAAAGAGATGAAACCTGTTTGTATCGAAGCTTCGTATACCAATTATTTCATTCCTGTGAGATGTCTTTATAAAATGTATTAGAAATGTGTATATCTTCTATTGGCTCCCCTTTTCGAATATCTTTTTTTTCTTCTCTTTGACTGATTTGTAATCAAATCATATATTTAAAAAAATAAATTAAATTAATGTCGCTAGGTGGCACCTGAACCTTGCTCTCCCTTACTAATTGAGCTTGTTTCGGATCGTCGCCTTTTTAGAAAAGATTCGCGTGAAAGGATTTGCGGGAATAATGGAAATGAAATGGAATTTATAATATATTTACATTCACAGATAAACTTTTGTGGGAGAACGGAGGTAAATATTTGTTAGTCAGACGAACTCTTAAACCCTTTTAATGAAGTGCGAACAAAGTGGCAAAGTTTAAAACTTTTAGTAGTACTTAACTTAACTTAAGAAAAACAAATTTACGTCCTCTAAAAGCATTATAATACACATGTGCAGTTTTGTAAAATGTATGGTGATAATTTTATGAATTAAATGGTTTAGTGCTATATCTGGCAATATTATTAGACGTTTAAATTAAAATTCTTAAAATAGAGTAATATTTGTTAAATAAATTGTATGCCACCATAGAGAATGTATCAAACTCTGAAACCAACTAGACCAACAGATAATTACTTGGATTTTAAATCGTTATAGTAAATACCTAATCAATATTAAATTCCATCAATGCCAACGACGCTTTGGAAAACTTGTATACTTACTTATATATAATGCTTGTTCGTATTGCGTGGTTTTTATTGCGAAAAGCCAAATATTGGAAAGCCGAAGTGAATAAAAGGGATTTCATGAGTTAATGAAATGTTTTTATATGAAAAAAATAAATGCTACCGATACGAAGAAGTGGTTAGATGAGTGTTATCCAAACTCTGCCCTGACGAAGCAACCCTTCGTAAGTAGTTTGCGTCTGGCAATCAAGACAACGCACAGAGTCTCAAATCAATGAAAATTATTGCAAATTTGCATTGTTGCATCCATATTCTACGGATCTGATCCCAGCGAATTATTCTTGCTCTCAGACCTCAAAAAAAAAGTTCACTTGAAGGAAATTAGATTTAGTTTGTAAAGTTAAACTAAGGCCTATTTTGAATTCGTTCTAACAAAATGATAAGACAAGTTGGAAGATCACTATAATCGGTGGGTCATCCTCGCAGAAAATTATTTTAAATAAAAAATCGATGTTTGCCAAAAAAAGGTTTTTACTTTAAAAATAATACGAACTTTTCAGCCTGCCGGTTAAACACCCTGAAGATTAAGGAGGTTGACTATTTAGTAGATGGTCTTTTAACCCATTGGTGAATTTTCCTTCAAATCTTATTTTCAATCTTTGAAATATGACAAACCGACATTTGATATATTCACATGTCTGTCCAGCAAAGCTCGGTCATGCAACAGTTTAGCGAGCGCGTTAAGTAACATATTTCCTTTTATGCTATTTATGCCACAAAATTACTTAATAATTTCAAAAATTACAAATCACTTGCTGGAATTAGCTTGTTATCTTTGCTGCATTGCCGAAGCAGACCATCAAAAATAATCGTCATTGAAGAAGAAAAAGTGAGCGCATGGGAAGAACATGCTTGGCAAAACTTGGCGCTAACTATGATTCTATTATTTTTGGCAAATGGCCAAAACAATTTATCTGCTTTGAAACAAAACCCGCTCGCTGGCACGAACAGTCACTCACAGGAGCAAACCAATAAACACACACACACCCAATCACACCATAAAGCCCAGAAAGCAAGCTAGACAGTATCGGAGCAGAAATGAATGCACAACCTGCCAGATTGTTGCATTTCAGCGCGCAACGTGCGCACAGTGGGGCCGTTGTCTATTGAGTTGTCACACACGCGATGCCACTGTCACACAAAACGGCGAGCGGATGCGACGCAAATTGGAAATGCATATGCCAGCAATGGCCGAGCTTTCGCTGGTATCTGGGTGAATATTGGAAAATAAATGCATCCGTGCTCATGCAAGTGTGTCGACTCGTGCATGTTTTGCATGACGTGCTGCACTGTTATCTTCATTCGAGTATTTTTCTGCCCTTTACTGTGCGCCCTCTGATGACTGATTGCGAAATTTTGCCAAAAATCGCTGACAGCGGAGTGAGCGTTTTAGAGAAGAAAATCGAAAAATAGCACATGCATCTATACATTCATATTGTTATAGTCATTTACTTTTTCACTGCATGCAATGCAATGAATTTATTACTTTTATTTACATATGCATATGTATGTAAGAGCTTAAATACCTAGAAAAGTTAGCATATTTCGAGGCGTCTGCCACAAATTGTTGCTGCTTGGATTACAGCACGTTCGGTATAGAAAATGGAAATTATTTTACTGAATGCTATTTTTTGTTATTTCTGTTTAGATTTTATTTGCCTTCAACTGACACCCAAACGAGAATTCTGAGAGTGAACTTTTATGAGCAGCATTTTTGGGCTTTTATTGTTATTTCTGCTGCTTTTGTCGCCATTCTATCGCAATTTGATAATCGCCAAGCACATCTTTCAACAGCAATTCAATTTTCTCGCCATCGCTAGTGCAAGGTAGCACTGCTTTGCACTCAATAAATTTTCATGACAGAGTCTATTAAAAAATCCCTTTTTGCTATCAAAAATTTACATATTTCCTTCGGCATCATACTTCCTTACCATTAGTGGCCCAACATAATTGTTGTGTAGGTGGATAGTCCTGAAGAGATAGTGGATAGGCGTTAACCGTGCGCGCCGCCTAAAATGCTGCTGTAACTTTTTTTATTATTACACTAAACATTTTCCGTGCTTTCACATCCCCAGCTCAGTAACAATTTGTCGTCGCACAATTTAGAATTTCGCATCTTTGGTACGCCGTAATTCCATTTACACTTTTACATTCACTTATTTGCTTTCAACTTCGTTTACCTATTTTGGACTTTTCAACTATTAATGGTTCAGCCTCCCGGAATTTTAATTTGTTCACTTTTTTTACATTTTTACTTTTGTCCACTCAAAAGCACACCTGCTTCTAACCTTGGCTGCAAGCACATCACCGATGCTCACTGCGCTATCCGTTATAATTTAGCTACATTTTTCGCTTTAGTTGGGCTTGTATTTGAATTTTTTATAAACACATTTGTGGACGAAAACACCAGGAAAATGGCGCTGTCGGCGAAAATACCAAAATACGGCACTCAAAGCAACTTGTTTTACGAATCGACCCGACCGCGCACTACTCTGCTGCTTTTAAACCGTTCGCTCCAACACGTACCGCGCGCAAACCGTTAACTTCAATTTAGCACTACTTCAACTAGAACTGTACGGCTCTAAAATAATGTGTCATAGTGCTAGGCACTACGCAGCATATGCGTGATGTCAATTCTGGTTCCAGGCACGTGTGCGTGTGCGTGTGACGCACTGAAACTTACTTAAATGCCACTTTTTGCCCGCATCGTTACATTAAAATACCCAAAAGTCATTTGCAGAAGTGTGAGTGTATCAATTTTATGTAAATGTAAATCCTTTTACACACACGACATGCCTAGCGCACACACACACTATCTAAGTGTTAACCGACCACCAGCATCAGCATTGCCACCTCCGCCAATGCTAATGCCATTTAATATCAAATAGTCACACACCCGAAAACCTAAAAACGACACAAAAACACACGCGTGCACAACGTTACGGTAGTATTGGTGGCAAGTAAGATGGTGTGGGGACGTTGTTGTTATTCACCACTGAAAGGCAATATGTGTGTGCTTTAAGCCAAATCAAATCCCTACTAACACACAGTGGTCCTCAGTTTATTATAGCCTACTATGTGTTTGCTTTGCTTCTATTTTTGGTCTTCTTCTATCTCTCCTATCTCTATTTGTTTCGCTATTATCCGCTAAGTACGTCCAAACTGTTCGAAATGCCGGCTATGACTGCCTTCTAAAATCGCTTTCACAGCTTTGTATCATCTTCATTGCTCGTTTACCAAGCACAATGCCACTGAGACTGCAACAGCGACTGCGACGGCGACGGCGGTGTTGTTGTTCAGTGCAATTCGTTGATATTAGCATTCATCCTAACCGTCATTCTTCACCACAACGTGTCGTGCTGTTATTATTGTTACTGGCTTTGTTTTTGTCACCGCTTGCTTTGCTATTCTCGGCTATCAGCTGTTGGCTTCGCTGCTGCTGTCTCCGACGTCTCTGTCTTTTTTACTCTTTTCTCATTTGCAACTGTTGCAACCGACGATCCGTAGGAGCACACACACACTCCACTGAATACTTACAACATTAGTAAACACCCTATTCCATGCACCAACCACTTTGGCCCCTTATTATTTTGCACTGCTCTCTTACCATCGCGCCCATTATTCTAATTGCTCTCTTAACACAACAGTCCACTCTCTTTAATATCTGTCTGCCTTGTGTTTTTCTCGTTTTTGCTCAGTCGTTGGTGTTGATTTGCTTTTATGCGAGCGGACACACACGATACCCTCGCAAACGAATACTTTTTCTGGTTTGTTTATAGTGTGCAAATAGGCGCAAAAGCTCTCAGCTGACCACCAGAGTCGGTTGCTCGTATGCGTATGCTATTAATAGGATTGGCATACGGCTAGTGCTTATTCATATAAATAAACAAACTAGCAGACCTGTCCACGCGTTGTAGTAAAATATTCAATATTATAAAAATTCACAGGGTCGAGATTTGAACTTGGGGTCAAAGTAAGACGCAAATACTTCGAAGAATGACTGGCAAGATATGTCGGTAATAGCATCTTTATTCCGCTATTTTTTATGTCACATATTCTGTTATTTTTTTTGTGTTGTTGGTTTGTTATGAATGTCTAACGGCAGCTTGTTGCTAATATGTTGTGACCGTATCTTGGCAAGGAGGAACTAGGAGGGTAATCAGTTGATAGCATACCATAATAATTAAGAAGTTAATTTGAAATTAAAATACAAAAATATTATATCAACACTAACGCTTTATTATACATCTCTGGCGTGTAACGTATTTGTCCGACCCATTTAGACGGTACAATATGTCTTCCATTATAAAATTTTTGTATTTTTCCCGCAAATATCCTAGATACTTCCAAATAGTTGACGAATGTTTTTCGGCGTTGATGTCAAGGCAGAATCGGCAAATGTTAGGGCCCAATGGTTATCGTCTTCTACCAATAACAGTTCACGGTATACATCTTGGTATGTATTGAATACTTGCACATTAACTACTCACAAAAATGCAAAAAACATTGGATCGGCGGCATCCACCCCTAACAAAATAATTAGAATTCACCTTGTTTTGGATGTAGCTCGTAAAGTCTTCCAAATCGCTCTTCTTTGAATATGCCAGTAATGGAATAGTGCGGTTTTCTTTGGATACTTACTTAATCCAGCTAATAATCTACCTTACATCAACATCTATCACAATCTTATGGAACTCATAGATAATTACAACCTTTTGTTCCATAATAAACAAACAATTTGCAACTAAACAAATAAGGAAGGGCTACATTCAGATGTACCTGAACATTCTATTTTTCTGTTACGCAATATGCAAGGATCAAAGGAGGGGAAATACTTTCAGGTGTTGGCAAATCTTTATATGATATTAAAAAAATGTTGTGCAAGAGGTCAACATTTATCATACGAAGAAATTTTGAAAAGATTGAAATGATATTTGGCATCATATTAAGATTTACTCATATACTCATAAAGTCAATCTGACTAAGTCAAATCAATATATTGACGATATCAGTCCTTTGGGAAGGACATCAGCCATGTTTTTATTACTGTATCATTCAGTATTATTTTTAGTATATTATATAATAATAACCGAAATATTCGGATTTCATGGAGATATGTTCGATCTAAACTCAACCAAAGGGACGAAAATTAATATATTTTGTTTAATAGGAAAAAGTCGACCAGGGCATAAGTCATAAGATTAGAGGTATGGAATTTAGAAAAAATATTAACCCGATTTCATTCATATTCAGCGCTAAACCACATTATGGTTAAAGAAACGTTTAATTCCTTTAAAATATCACTCATTCTGACCTATATAAACGGTATAAGATCACCTGGAAAGTCCGAAATTGGGTGTGTTGGGGCTAGGGGAAGATCTGAGCAGATAACATTTACCTTTGGCGATAAATTCAAGTATGCTCCAGAACATATTATATTTCCACAATTAGAGTGATATATTCGGCGGAAAGTCTACTAGAATAATGATAATCATAATGCGTAAGCGTATAGTACATAGTTACGTCACGTTTTTGAATTGGATGCAACTGGTGATGAAAACTGGATCCACTACGATAACCCTAAACGCAAAAAATCATTTGTAAAGCCCGACCAACCAAAACAGCGGCAAAAACGAATATCTATGGCCCCAAGATAATGCTCTGTATTTGGTGGGATTAGAAGGGAGCTCTGCATCATGCCATCATGCAACCATTAATGTGTAATGCTACGGACAACAACAAATTCATCAAATTGAAGTGAGCGATTGCGAAAATTGCGAACGAAAATAATTTTCAATCAATACAAAGTTTGACAACAGTTCAAAGTATTTCCTAGCCTTTGGACCTCACAAATTGTGAGAGCATAATATATGCGGTCACATCCAAACTTAGCCCCTCCTCGTTTGTTATACAACATATAAAAATATATACAATTATAAACAAATTATAAAAAAATTATTAATTGTTTTTCGTACGTAATTCTCTGAACAGCTGAAGAAACTATAAGGGGAAATATGATTACCAGGTTAGTATTGGATTGTTCGGAAAGTCATTTCGTTTTTTCCCGCCAGAGGACTTAATTACGTTTTTTCGAAACTAACTTAACACTTAAGCCCCATAACCATTATATGTCATGAGAGCTGATATTGCAAGGCTTGTGTGTGAAAAAGTTCTATTAATTCTACCCAGTAGTTTTTGGTTGGTGCCTTTTTAAATATGGAGAGCAATAAGCAGCATTTTCGTCATATTTTACTTTTTAACTTCATAAAAGGTAAAAATGCTGTCCAAGCGAGAAAAAAATTGACGGATGTGTATGGAGAAGGCGTGTTAACAGTACGCCAGTGCCAGAACTGGTTTGCAAAATTTCGATCCGGCAATTTTGATGTCGAAGATGCTCCACGGTCTGGAAGGCCGGTCGAAGCTGACAAAGATGCGATAAAGGCATTAGTTGATGCAAATCGGCGAATCACCACACGAGAGATCGGTGAGAGGTTAAATTTGTCGAATTCAACTGTTTATGGCCATTTGAAAGGCATGGACTTAACCTCGAAGCTCGATGTGTGGGTGCCCCATGTCCTTACCGAGCGAAATTTGTGTCGTCGTGTTGACGCGTGTGATTCGCTCCTCAAACGTCTAGAAAATGATCCATTTTTGAAGCGGATTATTACTGGGGACGAAAAATGGGTTGCATACAACAATGTTAAACGCAAGAGGTCATGGAGCAGAAAAGATGAACCGGCTCAAAGCGTGTCAAAAGCCAACATTCACCAAAAAAAGGTGATGCTCTCCGTTTGGTGGGATGTCAAAGGAATCGTTTTTTTTGAGCTTTTGCCGGACAATACAACGATTAATTCAGAAGTCTATTGTCATCAGCTGGACAAATTGAATGATTCACTTAAAGAGAAGAGGCCCGAATTAATCAACAGGAAGGGTGTAGTGTTCCACCAGGATAATGCGAGACCTCACACAAGTTTGTTCACTCGCCAAAAACTTTTACAGCTTGAATGGGACGTACTGCAACATCCACCATATTCTCCAGATCTGGCGCCTTCCGACTACTATTTGTTCCGGTCCCTGCAAAATTTTTTGGATGGCAAAACCTTTACCTCAAATGAAGATGTCAAAAACCACCTGGACGAGTTTTTTGCCAGCAAGGACCAAAACATTTATGAGAGGGGAATTATGTTACTGCCAGAAAGATGGCAAAAGGTGTTGGACCAGAATGGCCAATATATAATTTAATAAAATATTTATTCATTATACGAAAACTGTCTTTCATGTTCCCCAAAAAAACCGAAATGACTTTCCGAACAACCCAATAACATTGATGTTGTTGATGAGTTGATGCAATCAAATATTAGGCATAGAACTCCGAATTCGGTAAGTATTGAGAGAGCACGAAAATTTTGGTTCGGCATCCATTAAACAAATAAAAATGTGGTAAGTTCGGGTGCAGCAAAATTCAAGGTAATTCCTCCTCTCTCGCAATTAGCAGAATAGTTAAAATATTTCGAGATGTTTGCAAAAATATATGAAAATAATGGTAGCGATGAATTCAACAAACGTTAAGCCAAATTTTACACAAGTCTCTCTAACTTTTTTTATCTACTAACTTGTGACATGTACCATATGGCCCCCTAGTTTCATAAATACATCTTGTTTAAATCTGAAAATGCAAACTAAAAAAATTAGTTCTGAAACAGATTATTGACTCATATCACTCTATTTTTGCACCGAATCACTTTATGCTAAGAGAAGCGTAAGCACAACCAATTTTCTAAAAATTATTTAACCAATTAAGGCCCTCCCTAGGTAGAAATGTGTACAATTTTTTGTCTTATTGTTAACTTATTAATGCATAAATATAAGAGTAACAAGAAAACTACAATTTTAATTCATGTTTTAATTGAACAAAACATAGTATAATACAGAATATAAATCAACAAAAAACTACCAAAATACACGTTAGTGGATTTTCAGGAATGTACCTTATTTTTAATACTAAATAGAACTTTCCTATCGTTTTACTTTCTGCCAAAGATACTCCAAGTATTATCATGTGTTCGATAATGTCTCAATATTCCCTTCTCGATTGACCTCATATCTTCCATCGAATTGAGATCGCGACTTTGTGTTGGCAGTTTCATCACAGTTTCAGGATCTTAGTTCGGGTAACCATCATGTTGAAATATAAATACGATAGATGCTCAGAATAGACACTCCTGCCTACGGTAATGGAAACTTTGGTCTGCTAAATGTTTTGGTTTTTTTCTTATTATTCCACACCGGCTCTACTCTCTTCTTATAGAGTCAACCGTAATGAAGGATTCGTTGCACAACAGGACTTATCAAAAGTGTATCTGTACAAATTCATCAACATTTTCATGTTCCTAGTGCAAATCTGTATTGGAGTTTGAAAATTGGCTCCCTAAACAATTCTTCAATATTCTCAGTGGCTAAGCCCTGGAATTCGGGACATTTACAGCAATGATTTATGTGCGAACTAAGATACTTATATTAAGATACACCTAATAGGAATATCGACAGTTAGATGTGGGTATATTGAACAGCATTTGAATTATAATTACAATTACTTTTCTTTTTTTGATTTTCATTTGGTCACCACTCTGAAGGTTAATTAACGAAATATAAATGAATTATTACGCAACTCATTTAAAACTAGTCTCAAAGAAATACAGAAGCCTCATTACAAAAACAAAATAAAACAGTTAAATGACCAATAAACTAATTGTGACAGCGATATTGAGTTTTATTTACTGACCACCTGTGAATGCCAAACAAGTGATGCACACAAAATATGTATGTACGCAGATACACTTTTTCTCCATTAGCATGCAACTATCCAGTGCAACGGCCACGGCAACGGCCACGGCAACGGCAACGGCAACGGCATATTTGTATGAAACTCAAACAATGGCAAGCGTGCGTGTCGACTTTTGCCCCGCGATTTGGTATCCATATCACGTATTTATGTATTTGCACAGTTGCAAAAAACAACATTGCATAAAAAAAATAAATACGCAAATAAAACGAGAAAAAGATACTCACGCATGTATTTGCATTTGTGTAGCGGCGAACTGCACGGGGTTGACCGGCGAGTGCTGTGCAAACAAAGTGCGCCAAAATCAACAGACGGAAAAAATGAATGAGATAGATGTGGCCCCACACACAAACACACACATTTGCGCAGTTGCCTGCCTACAGAAATTAAAGCTAACGCTATTTTCGTGTAAGCCACCGATTATCGACTACTTCCTGTTCTCATTTTCCACGTTCACATGCTCATGCTCAATTGCATTCGCAATCGTTTTCACATTTGCATTTTGTGCGCTTATCCTTTTCGCTTCTATTTACCGCCTCCGTGGCGCTTTCATTTTTTACGCGCTTCAGCCAACTTTGTTTACATCCTTTGGCGAAGCGACAAAACACGTGGCCACACGGTGTATACATATTCATACTCAATTACATTCATACACAAATGTAATTTCATATGTATATGCATACCTACAAACATGTGAGCATTCACAATATGCCCATAGAACGATCTCTTTGTTGACGCTCTTCAACGCCTGCGCAGCTCTTGCGCGATGTGCTCTTAAATACCCCATGGGTTGTCATACACCTCCTAATCTTAACCAAGTAAACAACGACGATAGCAACAGCCAGATGACGACGCAGCGTCAGCTTTGGCTGCATTAGCCTTAGCAGCAGCACCGGCAGCAGCCAAACGATTTTGACTTTTGAACAATCCCTGACCTATGATACTACAAACTCAACTGTATGTGGCTTGCAACTAACGAATGAGCCGAATTGACGTAACAAACTCCGAATGCACTTGAATGTGCGTATGTGTGTGGCATGTATGTATGTTAGATATATGCACGTATAGAACTGACTTGACGACAAACTCTCACAAACTTCCGGTCAAAATCCATTTTCCAGCGCCATTTCCCTTCTGCTCTACCTCCATGACCCTCACATTTTTCCGGGAATCCACCATCAACTGATTAGTGATGTAACGTCCCACTCGATAAGGCCAACAATAAATCTAAACATTGCATCCTTGTGTGGTACGCATGCACATAGCTAATACATAGCTATAACATTTTCGAACAGGGTGCATCAAGAAACCTTTATAATTGGTAGTTGATTTCATTTTATAGATTCCTGGATTCATTTATTAGAAACGATTTTAACCAAATTAACTCTTAGGTACTCTTTTCGAGTTAAGGCTCATAAAATGTTGAAGGCAAAAAAAAGGGATAAAGAAATAGAAAACTTAAACAATTCTCAACATTTTTTTATATTTATAAATATGATTTCCTTTCACTTTCTTTATGCTCCCTGTTCCATTTCTTACACCAACTGTCAGACAAGTACGTGGATAATGAACTGATTGTAGGCACCGTAAGAATGTTTTTGTAGTAACCGGTGATAAGTTATACAGAACCTTGAAGATAATAAGTAAACGTACCTTGTATCTGTATCTTGCATCTTGTATCACCTTGTATCGCACCTCCAGTATCGAGAAAATTTCTCACATAATTTTTAACAACCTTCACGTTGAAGTAAACAGCAGAGGCTACTTTGATCGATGTGAATGATCTGAACTGGAAAGCCCATCATTAGTTTAAATTCACCATAACACCTAAGCATTTGTCAGATAACATACAAAACCATACTGTAATTATAGAGAGAAGGCAATTTATACAAGGCGTAAAGACCAAACAAGATTTTTTGTAAATACAAAATTCCTCACAATTTTATAACCTAACATTCAGTTTCGTCCTACAAATCGTTGAGAAATTGCCACTTTGACCTTCATAACCATGCAAACTTTAAAATGCCTCTACTATTTGAGGCTTATTATACTCTCGCAACATGTTGCTATAGAGTATATTAGTTTTGTTCACCCTTGTTGTTTGTAACACCTAGAACTAATCGCGATAGATATAGACATATATTATATATATATATATATAAAAAATATATATATATTTATATATATATATATATAAATGAGGAGGATGGGAAGACGAGTTGAAATCCGAGTGACCGTCTGTCCGTTCGTCCGTCCGTGCAAGCGGTAACTTGAGTAACAATTAAGATATTTTGATGAAACTTGGTACACGTGTTCTTTGTCACCGTAAGACGGTTGGTATTGCAGATGGGCGTAATTGGACATCTGCCACGCCCACAAAATGCCACTAATCGAAAACAGATAAAATGCTATAACTACGCAGTAAATTAAGATATAAACGTGTTATTTGGTATAGAGGATCCTAGTAGGGCGGGGAACTGTGTACAAAAATTTTCTAAAAGTAGGTATGGCCCCGCCCACAATGGGTTTAATATATAAATTTCAGAAACCGAAATCTGCAAGATATTGCAATGAAACTGGAGGATTATCTTTCCATGATAATGGTGTATTTTGTAATCAAGAATAGTGAATATTGGTTAAATACTACCGCTAGCCCCCATATACTTAATATACGGATTTTCAACCTCCCAGTAGACTTTATACCATCTATTATATATCGGTAATCGTATTGGCAAATCTCTAAGATATCGTAATTAAATGGGAGCATTACCTTTCCATGATAATAATGTGATCCGATGTCAGTAAAGAGGAAAATCGCGCAAATACTTCCCCTAGTCCCATATACCCAATATATGGGAGTTTAGGAGTTAGGCTTTATACCAAATATTTCGCTAAATCTGTAAAATATTGTGACAAATTTGAGGATTATCTTTCCATGATAATAATGCGCTTTTGTGTCAAAAATGAGGAAAATCGGGTAAACACTTCCCATAGCCCACCTATACTTAATATAAGGATTTTCAACGTTCCTGTAGACTTTATACCATATATAACGGTGAATATATGAGTTATCTCTTTGAAATTCAGAGGGCATCTCTTTCTGCTAACAGTGTGTCCATGTGCCTAAAGTGGAAAAAAGCGGGTAAGCACTTCCCCTAGCCCCACGTACTTAATATACGGAGTCAACCCCTGGGTAGACTTTATACCATATATTTCGGTCAATATGTAAGATATCTTAGGAAAATTAAGTGAACGTATAATATCAAAATATAACATAGATTACTCCCAAAAGTGTGTGAAATTGATATACGAATTATCCCACCTCACATATACTGCATATAATGATTTTCGCTATTCTAGCAGACTTTATGCCGAATATGTCGGTCACTGTGTGAGTTACCTTCACAAAATTGCGTGAAAACATGTTCCCTAATATACTAAAATAGTATATTCCCTATGTTATAAATATGTATATATGTTCCCTAATATACTAAAGAGTTAATGTGATCAGTGCAGATCTTCCTCTATCCCATAAATTCCCGATATAAGAATTCCAGACTTTCCATCTGACTTTAAACCGTTTATGTTGGTCAATAGTAGATATGTTTTCTTAAACACAATTAAACACAAAGAAATCGGCCTATACCATGGTCTAAGCCGCTTATTCTTAATATAATGATGTCCTTTTCTCTGGTTTACTTTTTCCTCATGTATCTAATATTTTCAATTAAGCCACTTCGGTTGAATTTATTTTGCATATATCTTATTTGAGTTAATTTGGTAGATTTTAATATAAACATCTCTGCCACGAAACAAAATATAACAATGAAAGTACATGAGTCTATGGCTTGTAATATAAGTTAATAAGATACCAAATATGATTGGTTTCCATTCACTGCTTCGTCGAATAATGAATGTTGAATTCTTCCGCAACATTTTTTAATATAAAGTTATGCGAGCACCTGAAAGCATATCCCCGCCTCTGATCCTTGCACATTGCGAAAGTATAAAATATTCGGTTACACCCGAACTTAGCCCTTTCTTACCTGTTTTTCAAATTATAATTGATTGGACATTCCAGAATATTCCAGAAATGGCTGAGTTCAATAGCCCCATAAATTAGGCATCTTAATCAGTGTTTTCCTCGATATTTGTAATGTAAGAATTATATATTTTTACGTATCTTATGAAGAGGTATATGATTTCTATTTAAACGTCCCGGTAGTTAGCTAAAGTAGGTAAAAGAAAAAAAATCAAAACTCAAAATCATTAAAGAAGAAAGAATTTCAACAAATGGCAGTAACTCAATTTGGGCACCCAGTATTTCAGGATTTTGCAGCATAGCTAAGAAGTATACAGCAGCCGAATGTATATGCAAGAAGAAGCTTTCCGATAACTCCGAATATTCTCAAACATATGCATATGTATTTATATAATTATGTTGGTATGTGTGTTTTTATGTTGACGTACGCTTCCATATAAAGTGCATTTAATTTTGTCTTCATCTTACTCTTTTGTCAGCAGCATCGCTTCATGATATATTTACGCAATTTTCTTCTAAACGAAAACCTGTTTTGAAATATAAATGCAAATATAGTCAAAATCTACTCACGGGCATACCTTTGGGAAACACAGACGGAGATGACCACCCACTTTTGAAATATTGTATCTACATACTATTCTATGTCTGGATGTTTTTACTTAAAGCTTTGCATAGTTAGAAATGCCCGTGGCCAATCTTCATGAGTATATTCGGTCTACTTGCATATTTGTGTGCGTGTATTCACACTACACTCTAAATCCCCAACAACAACTCAAATGTATCAATGTTTGCATGAGTACTCAGTTGAGTTTACCCAGCACAATTTATATTTGCATTTATAGTTGAAAATAATCGATCTAACTACATTGGGGATAGCTTACAAAATATTTTCTATACAGAAATTTTTCAAAGAAATTTTGGATCTCCTTTTTTACATTTTAACATTATATCCCAATATATCCCATTATATCCCAATCGATAAACGCCCCCAAACTTAACAAATTTGAAACCGTCAAAAGCGCAGCTTTCAAGACTAAAAAGAAAATTAAGTCTCAAAATGGAATGGATATAATGGCAAACTTAGTGAGTAAATAAGGCCTTCGGTATTCTGGTCATTCAGCATTCAAATTATATGTTATATAGTTAATCTAAAATAAAAGGCGCAAAACGCAGAGGTTATCGAAGCTAATCAAGCGTTAAAACCTGAAAAGTTTACCCAAACATTTTTTGTAGACTTCATTGTAGATACGTAGTGATTATAAAAGTATAATTCAATTAATGATGTAATAGAAATTATAGCAAAGAAACAAGAATTTGAACGAAAAATTAGATACCCTAAAAAGGACCTTTTAAATTAGGCTAGCTAGGTATTTTCTGTTAGCTGGGTAGCTGGATCCATGAATATGCAGTCCGCAATGAAGCTCGTTTCAACGCCAATCACACACGCGATGCTGCACCGTACCCTTTGCCTCATTTACATAAATTCAATTTGTGTAAGCATTGGAAACGCTCTTAAACACAGCATATGTGAGTGTGAGATTGTGTGTGTTCCTTTTTATGTAAAATCTGATAATTTTTCCGATTTTAAAAGATTACAGATTTGTCATTCGATGTCAATATGAAATGACACTTAAATTAACACGCCCATGGAATGCAATTTGGTAGTACTGAAGAGGTGCAATAGATAACTCAAACGTTAATTAAGATATCGAAACAATTTTGATTCATATAGTACCCCTGAAAATTCGAAATTCCCAATTCAAAATTCTTTGAACCTTGTCTCCGCTTTTTATTAAGAGTTAGTGGTAGAAACAGGGAAGTTATATGAATAACGAATAGACATTGTGAAAGAGTAATTTGCCGTTCGTAACTGTTAATACCCACAATGTAATTCGAAATTCACTGTTATCAACATGGTTTAAGACAACAATTAATAAGTAAATATATTTGGCAAAATTTAAGATAATATGACAAAGGCAAGTATTTGAATGGTTTTCTGGAAAATCTACTTGAGACAGTTGATCAAGTAAATAATAGATTTTACTTAAATGCCTAAATCTATTGGTTGTAGTGATTTAGCTTTCCGTTTTGGAAACTACCAAATGCCACTTTTGTGATAAGTATCTAAAATAAGTTTAGTATTTTATCTAAAATTAGGATTTCCGTGTTTATTTTTACTCCCACCCAATGTTGTCAATCTATAGTACATTCATATAGAATTTAATGTAAGTATATACGAGCATGCAACTTCCGTAAGATTGGCCGCATTCCTGGAACGGAAACCCTAAAATATCAACAGCATTCAACGAGCATTCGACATTGTCAGCAAGGCTCGTCATTCTGATAGTCAACCGAGCGTGCAACACCAACCCAATCACAGACAAGAAAGAGCAGACCCACGGACACACATAAATATCACAATTGCTGGTTGCTCGCCATCCCCACTGCCGGCAGTTTGCAGTTGCCGCAGCTGATGCTTTCATAGTCATGAACTTGGCCATTATTATGATTACCAACGAATGAATTTGCCACACATCATTGGCTGCCTCAGTATGCACAAACAATCAGAGAGGAGGCAGTGTGACCGATTATTTTTATGGATATCTGCATATCTCGCCCACCAGCGGCCTGGCCACGTGCCTAACGTATGGGTAGATGCGATCATTTATGTGCTGCTTTAAAATAAATTACAAAATTATAATAATTTTCTGCCTCAACGCCGGAGCCAACGCTGACGTTGGCACATCTTTGCGGCAATTTCTTGTTTACACTCTTAGCAACCTATACACAGTCGCACACACGACCCAAGCAAACTTAGTTGCCGCAATGAAAAAGCGGCTATCGGTGGCTCGTAAGTCTTAAACGAGGCAGTAAAGCAACAGGACGCAAATAGCGAGTGAGTTGGTTATGGAGTAATAAGGTTGCCGCTTTGGGTGGATAAACACAATACTAAAGCCTTTAGCTTTGGATGAGCTGAGAAAACGTGCGATGGTAATGATGAATACCCCTGCTGCTGTGTTGATGCGGCTGACGCGGCATATTTCAACCTATGCGCGTGAGCGTACAAGCCAACACCGTACAGCAATTGGGCTTAGAGACCTCATTATTATCGTTATTATTATTAATATACATTCAACTGGTATTTTGTAGCCCCTTATGATCACAATTTTGTTGTTGTTATTAAACAGTAGTCTTTTGTGTGTGGTAAATGCGCACAAATCCAGCGGCAACACATTTCTCTGGTTGCTATTTAGCCAAAACCTTCCTACACCTACTTTACCATATAATAATTTACAGCTTATAAATACTGCAACATTTTTACGAGTTCATAAATTTTCCCCAGTGAAATAAAGCTCAAAACAGGCTATGAATTCCGGAGCGCAATTGAAAGTGAAATAGTGTAGGACGGAAGTGATGATCACACCATATATTTTTAAAATGAACATTAAATTATTTTATCGAACCTAAACGAAATCGAGCCCTATATATTTACCTTGATAGTTAACCAGGCCCATCTTTTTCCTAACTGCATATCGCACTTAAGGTCGTATGATAATGATGAGTAGCAATTACTACGTTCAATCTTTTCAAAACTTGTATAAATTAAAAGAGTAGAAGACTTAAGGCCAGCCAGTCAGGTTCCACTTTTGACTGGACTTTCCTCGCCCCTTGTAGTTTTCAAAATCACAAGCCGGATTCCACACGGTTTTTGCCATATTAACATCAACAATTTCTTGTTAGATTACTTTTTACTATTTCTCATATTATGGAATTGATGGATTCAGTAGAAATTCAATTAGTATTCAAACAATATGGAACATTAGCATTATTATTATTATTCAATTTTAAACTCAAAATATAGGAAAAAGAAACGAATGCGGAGAAACAAGTATATGCTTTCGATTGGGATGGTTTTTATATGAACCTATTAAGGAAAAATTACTCACACATTTTAAAATTTGAAACCAAAACCATTGTTTTACCTTAATATATTACAGACTTTTAACACATTATATATATTCGACTAACACTTTGAGGCCAACATCAGGGCTCAGAAGCAATTATGGAAACTTTCATAAAAATATCTCAATATTGCTTCCAGGATAGATGGATCTCCAAACTGAGCGTTGGAACTGAACGAGTTATATTCTTTATTCAATAGTCTATATTTCAATTACTTAATGAAAATATTATGTTCTTACCAAACGTCGTTTAGTTAGGCATGACAAGCGGAAACGTACGTGTAATATATTTAACACCCAAAACTACCCAACAGAGAATTCGTGACGCACAGAAAAGGCAATTCGGAGTATTTCAAAGCTGAAAAGTGTTCTATTGATTAAAGTAACAGCAACACCATTTTGAAGAATGCAGCCACAATTTGACAGCAGGGTTGGTACTTACCCAAATAATGTCCCTAGCGCATAACAATTTACATTTAAAATTAGTCGAAATCGATCATACCTTATCTAGTTATACCTAACTTGAGGATCTCGGTCGACTTTATATCTGAGATATTAGTCAAAATGTGAGTTACATATCAGACGATTAGTGACATATTATTGAAGTTAAAAGTAAATATTTCGCTTAGCGTGATGAGATTTGGTATCCGGAATAATTGTAATCGGTTCATACCTTATTTCAAAAGTAATATGATGAATATACTATGTTATGTCAGTTAGTTTGTTAGGTTTAAAGTAGATATTTTAGATATTATTTATGTGGGCTAAAGCAAAAGTTTATTTGCTACTACAAATGGGCGCCATATTTTTTAACTTTTTGTAAACAACTCAAAATATTTCAGATTCCTTTCATTTCGACAATTGACATTGACATTTTGACAATTTCGAACAATCAAATGTTCGGAACTGAACCCTTCTGAAATTGTTCACTTAAGTGTAACATTTACTTAATCCTTTAATCGTAAACAGACTAAACTTTCAGTAAAATCCCATATCAATCATTTTCGCATTCAGTTTTTAAATTTTCAAGATTTCCAGCTGGGATTTCCATACTTTTAACTCCCTTCAAAGATACACTCAAATTTGCAGAGGGAGTGCAAAAATATCCAGAACCATACAAATTCAATTTATAAAGTTAGTTTTTATTTTATTTACTTCGCGTTTCAGGCTATTTTCCTAGTATTTTAAGCCAAAAACTTTGCTGACTTTGAAACTGAAACGTTATCATCAGCAAAAGTTCAGCGGCATGGCGCAAGGAGACCTCGAAAGTTGAGTTGCTTGATGAGAGTAAAGTGTAATACTACTGAATGCTAAGTCACCATTTCAACACATTATTCTGCCCGTTGGACCTACCTTGCCCTGCGACAACACACTACGTGGCATGAAACTGGAATGGAGACGACAAAAAACGACGAGTATAATAATCATCATTAAAATTTTAGGCGCGTAATAATTTAAAGATGAGGAGTGGTTAATTGAGTGAGGGCTAAAAGCCTCTAAACGAAAATTTTAATGAAAACAAAATAAAGATATGCTGAGTTCGGTTTAGACAAGCATTACATTCTTTCTCAATTTCTATAAAATAAAAGCGTGTGAAATATTTCAATGTGTTTGCAAAATCTTAAAAAAAAAATGTTTTGATACCAGGTTAACTTGTGCTAAGATATCTTGAGGGCGAGGAGAAGATGGGCCGTTAGTCGTTTTTGGCGTCATTCTTTAGATAGTTATAGCGCTTTTAGTAGTTTAGTATACAACCTTTTTATTTGTTTCACCAATTTGAAGCATATGAAGTGAATCCGGAAATAAATTCTTCTCGCCATCTTGATCATTTCGATGTATGTATATATATTTTATCATTTCATCTATCGTTCATTGTATTTTACTGCTGCGTTGTAAGTGAGGCTCTAATTCTCAGTCAGCCTTCCTTTTCAATGTTCCACGATCATTGTGCAAGGCACGAACTTCTTATATGAAGATATACTTATAAGATCTGGTTCCATATTCACCATTTATACATATAATTCGTCATTATTGTTTATAAGAGCAATATGGCTTCAACCTAGGCGGCTGAATTAGTTTCATTTAGGCAGCATCCAGCATTTCGTATAAAAATTAATTGATGATATTTATCACCTTCAATTACGTTTAGGTGTTGGAAACAACCATTATGTGGACGAAACTGTTATACTCTGAGCAATAAGGTGCAATGGTATATTAAATCCGCTCACAATCACAATGTGCTGTTTTCCCGGTGTACCGATGGAATACTATGTGACTATGTAGAGAATTGATTGCAGACGCTAATGATGATTTAGGTTGGATGACGAAGAATGGCGAAGAATGGCACGCCATGAAGCGCGACATGAAGAAATGCAACGTTTGGCAAAAATAAGCGGCGGCAGCGATTTCAGGGGAAATACTTATCCCAAATACTACCTTTTCTCTAATATATTTGTATTTACTTTGCATTTCCGTTGAGCGATTTACTAGTGTACAGCATTAAAAGTTGAAAACACTCTAGCAACTGATGGACTCTATGCCATAGATGCGGATACAAGCAGTACATATAAAGCACGTGCAGTGGCGTAGTGGACCATCAAAGCTTTTATCACGTTACTCTCTTAAGGATAATAAAAGAATCGTGATGCATAAAATAAAAAGCGTCAAACATACGACACTGAATATATTCAAAAGGTTAAGTAAATTATTGTTATTCAGAAAAGGTTAAGCAAAGGTAAGCGGACTGTGCTACATAGAGTTTTAGCTCATAAAAATGTGTAATCCCGCTGGTAAGCAGTTCGAAGCGACTAGGCCAACGTAATATAATGAGAAACTGAAAATGAAAGCAAAATGGGAAGAGCAAGAGGAAAAAGGACGTGACGCGCGAACTATGAAAATTGAAATGAAATTGACTTTGCCGTTGAGGCGATAAAAGTAAATTAACATAAATTTAATTTTTTTATCTGCTTATTCCATTTCTTTTTTATTTCGTCGATTCCGGCACAACGCAGTATCTTCACACAAACCAGGTAAAATGAGAAAAATTGCTTTCGCCGCAGACGTTTATGCAAAAAAAAAGTTCTAAATTAGCGTAATTTAAGCATCACTACGTGGTAGCCGAGCGGTCGGATAAGGAGGATGGATAAGCATTAGGTCACGGATCAAAATGAAAGAAAAATCAATTACATTTTCTAGAGGATTCATCGAGCTTCGGTGAAAATATATTTGCGGTGCTTTAAGTAATGCGATTAGAACATGAAATACTAAGTTTCTCAAATGATTTGTTGTGCTAAAATCATTTAATGGAAAATATTTAAATTAGTTTCTAATGCGAATAAATAATTAAATTTTAATCAGACAGTGACTAATCGATTGCTGAATAGTTCAGAAGCGATTACTGTGCCTTTTGCAATTCTTCTTCGCGTGTAATAATCTTTTGATTTCATCTCAAAGCTCTTATTACAAGGATGACATAATGCGAAAATCTCTCATTTTCTTCTTAAACATTTCACCTGATTAAGTTGGTGACAGCAAAGTTCAAGGAACTTTGAACAGCTGATATCAGAAAAGCTGGCGGGATGCCAGAAATAAAACCGATATACTTTAAATAATAAACTGTGATACTTTATTATGAAATGTTTTGTTTCTTTGTAATAGTGTTTTTTATGTTTTTATGTTTTTATGTTATTATATTGTATTTTGTTATTTGAAATTAGAAAAATTTGAGTTACTTATCTACGTACTTTTCAAGTATATATTTACTTATAATATATATATACGTATTTGAGTTTGTTTGTGGATGATATATGCCCACTGGGGAACCGAAATATCAAAACTTCAAAATACCCAAAAGTTATTTTAATCTAACTTAACTTAACTTAATCTAACTCTATTTTTTTCAAGAGTAGCGTCATTGGCAATCGTTATAAAAATGTGGATTTTGACAGCTATCATGAAGCAAAGACACCTCACCTTTCTTATTTGTTATAACATAATATTAGTATACATATAGTGAGTGGAGTTGTGCTTTTTTAAGATAACCCGAATCGCCTCCGACCCGAGATTTGAATATCAGCCACACTGATAAAAAAATAGATATTACATATAAGCTGTGAAAAATCACACCACTCTGGAAACAAAAATATTTTATACTCTTGCAAATTGCAAACATCAAAGGCGGGGGAAATACTTCCACGTGTTGGAAAAGTTTATATTAAACAAATTAAATGTTGCCAGAGAGTATATTAGTTTTGTTCACCTAAAGGTTGTTTGTAACACCTAGAACTAATCGAGTTAGATATATACATATGTATATACAAATGATCAGGATGAAGAGACTTGATGAAACCTGGTACACGTGTTCTTTGTCACCGTAGGACCCATATACTAAATATAATGATTTTCGCTATTCTAGCAGACTTTGTGCCGAATATGTCGGTCACTGTGTGAGTTACCTTCACAAAATTGCGTGAAAACATGTCGCTAGTATACTTGAATAATGAAAAGATTTAATGTGATCAGTGCAGATCTGCCTCTATCCCAAAAATCCCCGATATAAGAATTCCCGACTCTCCACCTGACTTTAAGCCGTTTATGTTGGTCAATATGTGTGATATTTTAATGAAACTAAGGGGATATGCTTTCTTAAATACAATGTGATTTCACGCTAAATATGAAAGAAATCGGTCTAGATCATGGTCTAAGCCGCTTATTCCTAATATAATGATTTGCTTTTGTCTGGTTTACTTTTTCCGTATGTATCTAATATTTTCTATTAAACCACTTTAATTGAGTTTATATCGCAAAGCAAAGTACAACAATGAAAGTACATGAGTCTATGGCCTGTAATATTAGTTAACAAGATACCAAATATGATTGCAATCCATTGACAATTTTTGTCGAATAATGAATGTTGAATTCTTCGGCAACGTTTTTTAATATAAAGTTATACCAGCACCTGAAAATATTTCCTGATTCCAATTTCTCGGATCCTTGCTTATTGCGGGAGTATAAAATGTTCGGTTACACCCCAAATGAGCCCTTTGTAATTGTCTAAATTCACCTCTCTCCAGGGTTTCGTGAATCGAATCAAGCTTTTATTTGGATGCATTAATAATAAATGAATATATCCTCTCTTTATGTATACTGATTCCTTTCATTTCATGATCACGAGTGTTGCACAAATTTGTGACGGTAAATGTCAGTGCGTCAACTGCATTAGGTCACAGGTGTCATAAATGGAATGGCTTATCTGCAATACATTTTATTGGAAATTCATAATATTTTTTCAAGAGTTGTGTAACATCGGTGAGTTTAGATTTTTCGATTTGCAAATAACTGAATGCAACATTTTATTTCACAAATTACCAGGCATGATAGACTGATACCCTCAAGCTAGTTCAGTAGCACGAACGCACTTACATGTATTTCTAATAGAAATATGCAGCTTATTAAAAAATAAAACTTGGCAAAATTTAAATTTATTAAAATATTATTTCGTATAGTAAAGGCTTATTTCTTGAATTATACATTAATTAAATACCCAATCCTGATGTAATCGAAAAGTTTTTCACTTAAACCGAACGTAACTTGAACCCTACTTTGCTTTCTACGCATTGAAACCTCTAATGATTTTCTATTGCTTCAAGTGCCTTTTAGCTTTTCGCTTTTCTCTTTCGAAATTTCGTAATTCGCAATTTCGCAAAGTAGTTTAAGCTTGGCAACATTTGTGCTATTGTTTAGTGCTTTCATTTATTGAATCGAAATTAAAACTTTCATTGTCAATTCTACAAGATTTCTGTACATATACCATAGACGTTAGGGTGAATGCGACCGTTTCTAGGTATTTTCAAATAATGATTAATTCAGACAAATAGGGGATAAGTTTTATTGCTAAAGTAACTTCCGGTGTGAACGCCTTTATTTTAATTATTTATTTAAAATTTATAGCCAGTATTAAATCTAAAAAGAAGAAAAAGATTCGGGACATTTATTCATACTCATAATAATAGTTATCCTTCTAGATGACACAGTCTTTAAGCTGAAAGAAACATAAATTATTAATTTCAATATAAAAAAATTTCAATATTCGTTTTTTGGTAAAATCTTCAAAACATTCTTAGAACATATGTTTTTATCTATACGTGGTGTGTTCAAAAAATAACGGGATAGTGAATCATGAATTCTTTCCGCAAGGTCAAACGGTAAATAAGTAAACAAGCTCAACTCCGTTTGCGTGAAGCAATCCGAAAAAACAACGCCCGGATTTGTGGAAATGCAATTCATGAATTTTGCGCAATTCTGCTCACACTTCGTTGTTTGTTCGTGAATTCTTGGCCAAAAACAATACTGTAGCGATGCTCAACCTCCACATTCGCCAGACATGGCTCCGTGTGACTGCCCTATTTCCAAAAATAAAGATGACATTAAAAGCGTACCGCTGACAGAGATAAAGGCTATCCCAAAAATCGAGTTCGAGAAGTATTTCGACGATTGGAAGAAGCGCTGACATAAGTGCATAATATCGAATGGAGACTATTTTGAAGGCGACAACATTAATGTAGACGAATGAATAAATATGTTTTTCAAAAAGCAAAAATTCCCGTTATTTTTGAAGACACCACGTATCTATCTCAGAAAAATAAATAGAATTGGCATAGGGACCTTTCATGTTCAGCGATCTGAAATTAGTTTTTCTAGAGAAGACTACTAGAAAGACTTTCATACTCGTATAAATTTTTAGATAATGCTGTCTTTCTTTTGGGCCATCCTAATGTATAAATTTCAGCGAAAGTTTTGTTTTAAAATTTGTTGCCGATAGCATCAGTGGTGTTGAGTTAATTCACAAAACTCAAACCTTAATTCTTGGAAGCGGAATGTCTTGCTTAAATCGAAAATCGTTTGGTGCAGAAAGTAGATAAAGAGCTAAAAGACATTACACTGTTAGTTGTTAAATGTTAGTTAGTTAGTTAGCTGTTATTAGTTTGTTTTGAGTTTCCTTTGTATTCACTTTATTTTACTCGCACATATCATTAAGAGATTCGATTCTCTATATATTTAATATGCAGAGATAAATTTGTACACATCCGAAGTTGAGTCTATTTATTTCAAAGTTAAAGTCAAACCTAACTATCAGAAGTTAGTATATTATTGCAGGTAGAAGGTAAGGACCGAAATTATTTATTCGAGGTAAGTTAATGTTTGAGCTATTTGGTGTAAAATAAAACGACCTAACGGGATTCAGAATAAACTTCTATTGGATGTGGATGTAGTTGTAGTTTGATTTCTTCCTTTTTCAAACTATGGCAAAAGGATATACCAAGCGGTTATCACTCAATTTAGAATTTCACGCCATAGCATAGAGTGGCGAATCGAAATGTTTCCACCGAATTTGCTTTGCACAGCTATTGTAGGGTGATATGTACACTAAACCTTTTATATATTATCATTATAATCATTATAATAGATCATCGTATAACAGGAAGCAATACTCTGATCATTTTCATGTATATAACTTTATATCTTACACAAGGGCCAAGTTTAGTTATGGTATCTTTCTAACTGATTGAGTTAATTGTGGATCAAATGTACTAATAAGTTGTGGTTAAATTTTACCGAGAATACGTCTTAAATCACGTTTGTTTATACGTTAATTTAGACAGATCAAGTTGTCTATGAAGTATAAAAGAGGCGGGATGTGCTTACATTTCTGCTTGTTGGATGACTAAGCTATATTTAGAGCTCTTTGTTGCCTACAGAGTTGAAAACTAGTGTTGTGTTAAAGGTGTTTAAATTTTCTCCGCGTTAGGATGTGTCATTCAATGTTAGCAATAACTGGTTTAAATAATTGAAGAAAGTGTGTATCTCAATTTTATCATTTAAATGCGATGCTTCTTTATCTAGCTGATGAAGTCCAATAATTTAATTATAAACTAATAGTTTTATAAATGTGAAATAAAATCTTGACTTAAATAAATCGAAACGAAAACCATATGCATGCACGTATGTACACTTCCATTGAAAGTATAAATAGTTGAATTGTAACTAAGCGTATGCCTTAAAAAGTGGTTAAGATGAAATACGAGAAGTCCACTTTAAAAGCACTCACACCTTTTTAAATAATAAAATACGCCCTTAAAGTAGCAGCCACCCCATAACTCTCAATACAGTATTGGTAAAGAGAAGTCAAAAAATAATTTCAAGTCTCTTTCAACTATAGCACTCCTTACTTTGTTTCATAAGGAGTTTCATTTCCATACCAAAAAAAAGTAAGTCGTCAGTTTTGTAGAAGCATGTTGAGTGCCCCCATCAGCTTGGCGCATTGCGACTTAGTGGATATCCTTTACACAGGATATTTTCTACACAACTTCACCACTGAGCTCATCCGCCGTCGCACATACACTCATAGCTTTCTTTCGTTTTACAGTTAGTACCCAGCAAAAAATGTGACTTGTCCGGTATGTGAGCCACATCAACGGCAACTAACTCTATATGAAGACGCTCATTATATTATTTTATTCCCAAATAGGTAGAAAAAAAGATACAAATGACAACGGGAGAACGCTAAATGTGTTAAAAAAAATTAAAATATTTAATACTAACTAAGTACTTATATTATATTGATACCAATAAATTCTCATATTTTTCCTCTATTATAAATTTTTTTACATTCACAACATGTTGCCATAGAGTATAATAGTTTTTTGCCTAACGGTTGTCTGAAACATTTAAAACTAATTGAGATAGGTATAGAGGTGTATATATCAAAATGATCAAGATGACGAAAGGAGTTGAATTCCGGGTGACTGTCTGTCCGTCCGTGCAACTGATAACTTGAATTAGGATATCTTGATGAAACATGAGACACGCGTTTCCTGGTATGTATTCCCTGGCACTATATTATATAATTTCCACTTCTACAAAATGCCGTTAATTGAAAACTATAAAGTGTTATAAATAAGTTCCAAATAACCAAGTTCCAATCCAAGATACAAAATTGTAATTTGGTAAAGAGAACCGTAGTAGGCCGAATAACAAATAGAACGATTTTGTTAAAAACTAGTAAAAGTGCGATTACAGAAACAAGTCAGAAGCATTAAATTTTACAGTAAAAAAACCAAGTTTTAGGTGACATCCAATACAGCGATATACGACTACTTCTTATATAACACAATTTTAAATTCAATATGATTCTTACACTTAACAACATATAAGTCATGAACCAAAGAAGATATCGGAAGAAAACTTTGCACAAATAGTGCTTTCAAGTTATGCCATGTTCAATTCAAAAATAGTCAAAATCGGACTTTAACTTCTCAAACCCCCAGGTACAGAATATGTTGACCTCTGTGCTTATGGCTAACCTTTTTCGGAAAATATGAATTAATCTGTGAGATATGCTGATAAAATTCAGAGGGAATCTTTTCCTGTTAGCAATGTGCTCTTGTGTCAAAAATGGGCAAAAACGGGTCGATACCTTCCCTAGCCCCACATACCTACTAGAAGAATTTTTAATCTTCCAGTTATATAAACTTTATACCATATATATCGGTCAATCTGTAGGTCCGAAGACGTCTTTTAGTGGTAATAGTGTGCTCCCGCGTTGAATATGATTGAAATCGGTTTAGGTATTGTTCTAAATCGCACACCCCTTATATAGTGGTATCCGCGCTAACAGTTACTTTTCCCTCAAATACCCAATATATTAAATTTCGTCCATTCGGTTTAATTTATTTCTCATATATCTCAATAGGAGATTTCTCAATTATATTAGGGAGAGTATTTTAACTAGCTTTATGTCATTCTGTAATACAAATTAAACAAATAAATTATATCGATAGGTACCATCCCACACGACTAATATCATGAACATAGAGAAATGTATTAGTTTGATTGCTTTCTCCCGGATTCCCCCGAAAGAAGAAGTAGTATTTTGATCCTTGGCTGATCCTTGATCCCGGCATTGATCCTTGAAAATTGCAAGGGTATGAAATGTTCGGTTGTACCCGAACTTTGCCCTTTCTTAAATGTACTGTAGACGATAGTCGCATAATCCTTCGCAAGGTATATATTATAATATATAACATGGACTGCGTATGTATATATTTTAGCAAGTTTATAAATGTTTTCTTTCCTGTTTTTCTTTTGTGATATTTTTATTTTCTGTTTCAAAAGCCATAGAAAAAATGCTAAAGGGGTGGGATAAAAATAACCAAAGTGTGTAAGGGTGCCGACACGGATTTCAATCTAACTTTAAGGATGTTGAGAAAGATAATAACACTTTTAATATCAGGTGGAATTGTCTTTGTTGTAGATTATGTTTCATACAATTTTCTCTCTGCACTTGTTAATTTTGTCATTGTTGTTGGCTGATACTTGTTATGCTTCTGATACTTGTATTTTTTCTCTCTGTTGTTTATCGAGGATACAAAAAATACTAAGCCACTCAGTAATGGAAATGAAATTTAAGAACAGCATCAAGCGGTCGAGTGAGCATGTAAGTAAGTAGGTGAGTGATCAATTGAGTTAATACTTTGTACTAAGAACCTGAAATGGAGCAAATTTAATCTTTGAAATTTTATGATAAAATACCTACGTCAACAGGCCTCGAAATCTTTGGAAATGCGAATAAAATAATTATTATTCAGGGCTAGCGCAAATGCTTTCAACATGGATTTCATCACGTTATGCCTAATAGAACATATAACAATAAAGTGCTAAATATTTTGCAACTATTTAAAGCGTATATTTTTATACTGTCGCAACATGTTGCTCAATAGTACAAATTTCTTTTACCTAACATTAAAGGAAATAAATTTGGGTTAAATATTCAGAGTAACGAGTTGAAATGTGGCAGTTCACTTCTAATCGGTCGTAATCGGTCCACAGGTTCCCACACACCATATATACTTATTCTGTCTAATTTATACCATCAAGTTTTACTCAATATCTCTAATAGTTAACGCAATCTTTAAACTTTTTAAGGGTTTACGAACACTTTAAACTATCATAGATCCACACATATCCCTACCTCAAGTATCCCCCGGTGCTAAATCTGTGTATAAAATTTCATCAATATATCGAAAAGGATGGACGGGGGGATGGACAGAGAGACATTCGAAAATCATTTCGTTTCGTCATTCTGATCATTTTGATATATACAACCTTCTATTTATTCTATAAATTACATATTGTATTCGTTTTAGCAAGTTTTTAAACAACCGTTAGGTGAACAAAAATATTATAACAACATGATGAGACAATAATGATATATAATAATTTATTATAAGTAATAATTTTTAGAAGGACCGGTGTGGCATTGAATTTGATTATTATATTTGTGTCGGTTGACTGTGTTAAAAAAATGTGCAAAGATATGTCATTCAATATTCCTGTTGTTTTAAAATAATGTAAAGCCTTATAAAAGGTTAAATTCAGCAAGTAAGAAGTTCCATCAAGTAGCCTGAATTTTTGTTCAAGTTTTGGCTGCACCCACGGATGGAGTGATGAACTGGCAGACATCACAAAATAAGTTAGTATTGTCACCCCTACCATTTTTATGTACGTATAAAACCAAATACTAATCTATTCGATTTTAATGTGTTAGAAACAACTGCACAATGAACAAAACGAATATCCTCTGCGCAACATGTTGCGAGGGTATAAAAATAACTCATAACAAGTAAGGAAAGGATAAGTTCGGGTGTAATCGAACATTTTATACTCTCGCAATATGCAAGGATCAGAGACGGGAAATGTTTTCAGGTGCTGGGATAACTTTACATTAAAAAATGTTGGGGAAGAATTTAACATTCATTATTCGACGAAATTGCAATCGTATTTGGTATCTTATTAACTTATATTACAGGTCATAGACTCAAAGTACTCATTGCTATATTTTGCTTCGTGTCAGAGATACTTATATTAAAATCTACCAAATTAACCCAAAAGTGATATATGCGATACAAACTCAACCAAAGTGGCTTAACTGAAAATATTAGATACATGAGAAAAAGTAAACAAGTGAAGAGGACATAATTGTATTAGGAAGAAGGGGCTTAGACCATTGCCTAGACCGATTTTTTTTCATTTAGTGCGAAGTCTCATTGTGTTTAAGAAAACATATCCACTTATTTCATTAAAATAACACACATATTGACCAACATAAACGGTTTAAAGTCAGATGAAAAGTCGGGAATTCTTATATCGGGCATGTTTGAGATAGAGGCAGATCTGCACTGATCACATTAACTCTTTTCATTATTCAAGTATACTAGCGACATGTTTTCACGCAATTTTGTGAAGGTAACTCACACAGTGACCGACATATTCGGCATAAAGTCGGCTAGAATAGCGAAAATCATTATACGTAGTATATGGGAGCTGGGATAATTCGTATACCAATTTCACACATTTTTGGGAGTAATCTATGTTATATGTGATATTACATGTTCACTTAATTTTGCTAAGATATCTTACATATTGACCGAAATGTATGGCATAAAGTCTACCCAGGGGTTGAAAATCCGTATATTAGCTACATGGTGGCTAGGGGAAATGCTTACCCGATTTTATCCATTTTAAGCACATGGACAAACTGTTATAAGAAAGAGACACTCTCTAAATGTCAAAGAGATAACTCATATATTGACTGTTTTATATGGTATAAAGTCTAAGGTTGAAAATCATTATAATAGGTATATGGGGCTATGGGAAGTATTTATCAGATTTTCACCATTTTTGATACCAGAGCACGCTATTATCATGGAAAGAAAGTCCTCCAATTTCATTACAATATCTTATATATTTCCCGATATTTTCAATAAAAATACAGATAGAGGCACTGAGGTTCTAATATTGGGCATCTGGTGGCTTGAGAAGTTGTAATCCAAATTACCGCTTGCACGTTCGGATGGACGGACGGACAGACAGTCACTTGGATTTCAACTCTTCTTTTCATCCTGATCATATATATATATATATATGTGGCTATATCTAACTCATTTAGTTCTAGGTGTTACAAACAACTGTTAGGTGAATAAAACTAATATACTCTGTAGCAACAAGTTGCGAGAGTATAAAAATAAAGGTTAAAAATGCATTATGAGAGAGCGTTTCTATGAGAGGGTTCCTGCAAAATTGGTTTGTTTCATTCACCCACCATTTTCCATTTTTTCTAGTTTTTTCAAAATAGCATTCCACATGCTGTGCCGTTCAGCAAACATCGAAATTATTGCGTTAAAATTGAAATTATGGACAAATCCTAATTCTAGTGCTAATGTGCCGATGCTATTCAAACACCTTTGATTCTTTTGTGCGAGATAAAAGACTTTTTGGATAGCCTTCAGACCGATAATTTCTTTGATTAAATTGGTACAGATATGTACATCATAGGTCTCGCAAATTGATATTATCTGTTTCTTCAGACCTTCTTGATCGAATTCTCAACATTTTCAGAAAAAATCGAATACGACCTTAAGTGCTTTCAAATCAGCGTCCGGTCATGTCGTCTATCAAGTAATACAAAACATGTTCACATTTATATAAGTTTATGTTCTCACAACAATTTTTTATACTCGATATATGGAAATATATGCAAGACACATATGTATAAATTCAAAAAAAAAATCAGTATTCTTTCAATCGCCTGCATGAGATAGCTAGCATGAGTTGAGTTTGAAGATCGCTCTGGGAATATAAAGATACATTCGACGATGTCAGTCGGTAATCAAGCTCATCCCTCTTTAATCAATAATTAGTTTCTGTGCCCTTCTAAATTTCTTAACAATAAATGATATATCAAAATGAAATTTAGTTGGGCAAATATTACTTTCATCAGGCAACAAGTAGCTACTAGAAATGGCCAAGTGAAGTCCCCAAACACTGTCACCAAGGATTATTTTGTCCAACACATTTTTAAGCTTTTTGCATTCCTCCAACAAGAGAAATTTAGTAGTCTAATTATTAATATTTTCGAACTCAACTGTAAACAAGAGCTAGAGGAAGTAAAAGTTGTAATGAAAAAGGAACTCAATAAATTTGTTTGTATTTGTGCATGTTCAAAAAATAAAAATATCCACTGTGTTTGACCTTACGCTCCTTTTTTATATTTTCCATTGCTTCTATCCATTTTATTTACCACAATTGCCTGTTTATACACATAACCTTCCAGCTACTCTGGTTTATGAGCAGTGGTCGAAAGCAAAGTAGCGATTATGGCTGTAGATGAAGTGTAGTGAAGTGAATTACATAGGACACAAACAGAAACTGTGTATATACAGTTTTGGCGCGTTAAGGCACTACTCCCTCATGTTTCTACCAAAACTCATGACACTCCATAATTATGGCGTAAGGAAAAATAACACACTTACAAAACTTGCACTGATTAGATTGAATTTATGCTCGTAAACGGAAATTCTAAATAGCTTAATAAATATATGTACTAAAAACATCTCTAGAGAGATAGAGAGAGTAGAGATAAGAGCCACACTTATGAATAGCACCAATTCATTTGCAACTTCTGGCATATTTCGCCACCAACCTACCAAATGCGTGTCCGTCTCTCTATGTCCTTTTTGCATTTTAAATTTGTCACTTTTCGTCTAATCGAATTATTTGCCCCACTTCTGGTTATATTTGTCCAACTTTTCAACTTCTATCAGGCAATAAGTTTTCATATCGTCCACCCACACACACGAACATGCTTGCAGGAATGGATGTGCTCTCTGCTGACCACGGCATGAAATGTGACAGTACAGTGAGCAATCAGCAATAAACTCTAATGTTGTATAGAGTCTATAATTCACAATTAGTGCAAAAAAGCTACAGTGCAACAAACTCAGTTTTAGCACGATTCCAGCTCGCGACATCTTGCAACAGAGTGCATTAGTTTTGTTCACCTAACGGTTGTTTGTAAATCCTAAAACTAATCGAGACAGATAGAGAGTTATATATATACACACATATATATAATGATCAGGATGACGAGACGAGTTGAATTTCGAGTAGACAATCACACCGCCACTCAGGCAGTCCGTCCATTTGTTCGAGCAAGCAATAACTAGAGTAAAAACTAAGATATTTGACATAAGATACACTTGTTCTATATCACCATAAGGTGGGGGTATCACCCTGAGCGGCTGCAATCGTGGGTTTACTTATTATTTTATACGTTACTGGTATTAATTGTTTAAATATCTTAATATGATTGTGAATAATAAACCAACCGGAAAGAACAACAAACAGTCAACCCCGTAGAAAAAAAATACAAGAAAAAAGAAAAGATGTTAATATAACTCAGAGATACCACCTCCAAAATCAAATCCTTAGAATATTTATTGGTAAAAGGTTGGTATTGTAGATGGGCGTAATCCACAAAATGCCGTTAATCGAAAACCTATAAAGTATCTGTGGGTAAAAAATTGTGTAAAAATGGGAATGGCCCCGCATCCCAATAGACTTAATGTAAATATCTCACAAAACACTAAAGCTACATCATTCAAACTTGGTCCCAAGAAGTTTTTCTAGAACGTCATCATATACTGGGAAAATAAGTTAACTGCGTTAACTCGCTGAAAAAATACGTCAGAAACATAAAATCTTATAGTAAGTACGTAATACGGTACGGAAGGGCTGTATAGGAATCCACGGAAATTTTGGACAATGGGTACAGCACCACCCACTTTTAGATGAAATCCCATATCTCAAGAACGCCTTGACAAATTTTAACCAAATTTGGTACATGACATTATATTTGCATCCTTATGTTACCTTGTGAAAATGTGCGAAATCAGATATCAACCATACCCACCTCTCATATAACGTAATTTTAAATTGAATCTAATT
The DNA here is from genome assembly GCA_021498325.1 of Bactrocera minax. Taxonomy (NCBI): domain Eukaryota; kingdom Metazoa; phylum Arthropoda; class Insecta; order Diptera; family Tephritidae; genus Bactrocera; species Bactrocera minax. The sequence continues at coordinate 245,044 of JAKEEE010000137.1, forward strand.
CTTGCACTTTCGCTATATACTTTGTGCAAGCACCAATTAAGATATTGGAAACTTTGTACAAATAGTGCCAGATATGCCATTTCATGCGTAAAAATAGTCGAAATCGGCATATAGCTTTTCAAGTCGCCATATACCTAATATAAGAACCACTGTGCCAATTGCTGACTTTATACCGAAAATATCGGAAAATTTGTCAAATTTCGTAATGAGGTTGGAGGATTATCTTTCCATGATAATAATATGATCTTCTGTCAAAACTGGAGAAAATTGGGTAAATACTTCCCCAAACCTCCATATACCTGCTATAAGGATTTTCAACTTTCCTGTAGACTTTATACCATATTTTCAGTCAATAATTTTCGGCCGTGCGCTTAAAATGGATAATATCGGGTAAATACTTCCCCTAACTTCCTTACACCAAATATAGGGATTTTCAACCTTCCGGTTGATTTTATAGCTTATATATCGGTCAAAATGTAAGATATCTTATCAAAATAAAATGGACGTGTAATACTAGATATACCATAGTTTACTGCCGCCATTATTACACATATTACACCAACTCCCACATCCTACATATAATGATTTTCGTTATTCTAGCAGACTCTATGCCGAATATGTCGATCAATGTGTAAGTTATCTTCATAAAATTCCCTGGAAACATGCTCTCTAGTGTGGTTGAGTATTGCGAAGAGTTTATGCAATCAGTCCAGACTTTATAGTAGTGAAAGTGCGTGAACCTATGACCTGTAATATAAGTTAATATTTCCCCGGCTTTTGATTTTTGAAAATTGCGAGAGTATAAATGTTCGGTGACATCCGAACTTAGCCCTTCCTTACTGTTTTTATTTGGGTTTCCATATCCATATAATGGGAGCGATGAAGTTAACTTTATTTACTGTTTAAAAATTGATCATGGCTTTCGTAAACAATAAAAGAGAACACAAATTGCACGGAGGGTATGATTGGAGCCTAACAACAGTTTACACATAAAAAATGTTGCGCTGAAAACCTGATTAATTTATGAAACCATAACACTTATTTGAACTACATCTGCCATGTAGCTCTTTAGATTTTCTTTGGACTAGTTTAGAAGGGAACATTATGTACTTCATAAAAATGTGTGAAACCTAGGCGCCTATGGGCCGTTATCGGTGTTTATTCGCTTATTTATAACCCTAATAAAATTCTCGGCACTAATTTCTTACTACATTCACCGAAAGGATGAATGATTACGAAAGGATTTCTAAATAACATATGAAATAATAAGTGACTTAGATGAATTATGTTGCAAATTATGTCAGAATATATTTAACACTCAAACTAATATTGTGTTACATATGTCAAAAGTCAAATTATCCACCAACAAGCTTCAAAAATGGCTAGACTAACTTTAATATATTCAAGCGTTGGATTTATTGAACTTTTTAAAACTTTTATAATACTGATATTGAGATACTAATTAATTTTTTTACTATTAACAAATATTTATTTACTTAAAAAACTTTATTAAGAACATGTTTAATACCAAATAAAAGTAAATTTGCAAAGACGCAAAACCAGTCTTATGTTAATCGAGAAACTTAATTAATCCCGTCAGTATTACTATACTTAAAAAGCTATACGTCTTAAACAAAAACTTAAACTTCCTTAAAATTTTCAAAATTGCTGAATTTATTTCGATGCGAAGATACGTTTCATCTGACGCGACATCATTATACCTCAAGAGAAGTTAAACAAAAAATTGCGCTATATTTGCCAATACTAAATTAGCATCTTATATATTAATGACATTCTTCGCAGAAAAAATGTAGTACGAAGTATATTGATATAAAAATTTCGCATCAAACGCATATTATTTTCTCTTAAAAAAGAATAAGTGAAGATTTCTCGCATCCGAAGTTTCTTAGAGAGACCTTAGTTAGTGAATATATTATCACTTAAGTCATATTTAACGGTCTTCTAGAATTACTTCTAATCGATTATTTTGTGGTTCACTTATTCTGGGCGTACATAGACTAGTAATTAATAATTTATTTCACAAAATAATAAATACTGAAAGTGTTTCGTACCACACATAAGCAAATACAAACCTTATGATATGCACAATCTCGGGCGCAATAAAGATCTACAGTTTTTGCAAGTGTAGTTTTCTTTCCCTTTTAAATATGATGAAAATCGGAACAGAAGCACAATTTTCAGTAATATTTAGATACACATCTCCCAAGTGCCCTCTTCAATTTAACAAAATTTTATCGGAATGGTTTGACTTGCTGGGTTTATAATAATGTAAGGTTCACTAAACATATATATATATATATATATGTATAATATATCCTTCATATCGTATAAATAGAATCCCCACAGAGAGTGTGTTGAATGATACCTCAATGGGATTCGAAAAAAGGTTGTGGGAACGACAATGGTGTTCTGAAAGTTGCGGACGATAATGTTGATAGTCAAAGTGAATTTACGACATGTCAGCTGTAATAAATTAGCAACTCAATGTAACCAAAAATGTCACTCAAATGCGAAATAGAGAAGAGAGAAGAAAGTGGCAGAATAGAACAACATAAAAAATAGTGAAATTCGTAGTTTCCTGAGTGCAAGGAACGATGTAGTGGTGCAAATTACTGCAAAAGTTGAAACAATAAAACTGGACAACGCAAATTGGCCAGTTGCTGCCACGCAAAATGATGTTTAGGAGCATGCACGGATCGGAGTGAGCCAACGTCCATCTGATTTTCAAACTATGTGTTGTGCAAATCGCTGCTGGCGTTGCACGAGTATTCATTGTTGGCATTAATTTCAATTGTTGTTTTTGCTGTTGCATTAAATTGTCATTGGAAGCTTAGAACGAAATGCGCTTACGAAATTTCGCAAATTTTCGAAAATGTACATGTTTCAACAGTAGTGATGCTAAGTGACTTGCATATATGTATCTGCATATGGTTTGCTATTTTATACATACAGTTGTGTTCATATTAATAGCAGTGTGAGTTGGGATGCATTTAATTAGAAGCACCGACCTCTTTACTAAATTAAAATCACCCAGAATTGAGTTTTTAGCTTAACATAACTTAAATTAGCATTAATTTGGATTTCGTCAATGTAACTGTAACTTTAATTACAAGCACATTTCATATTGGCGGATATTTTTGAGTTAATTGCCGTTGTGTGAAAATTAAAATATAACTCGGGCTTAAAAAAGACCGTTTATTTTAAGAAAACTTGGCATAAATTATCGAATCGTTGTTACTATACCGAAAATATTAATTTAAGGTCATACCCCTATTACTTGATTGCTATTTTACAAAAAGTGAACTTAATGCACCAAAGCCAATATTGGTGGAATCCTGAAAGTACCACTTTATGCCACGCGTGGTGGATATTACTCCCACTTTTCTGATTGGTATCTTATTGACATCTTTTGGCCGCTGTTTTTATTGCTGTTACCATCAACGAAGAAGTAATATGTTAATACGTTGGCATCAGTATAGATAACAGTATAAATAAGTTAGCGTCAGCTTACACCGTAAACGTTATGAATGTTAACTCATACAGGAAATTTTAAAAATAACTGACTGTTCTACGAAATGAAACAACTTCCCTTTCCTAAAACATCCAAATCTGAAAAGGTTAAGGATCAAAAGTATATCCTTAAAAAAAAGTGTTCAAACACGTGTTATACAATATAATATAAAAGCCTACTATGGCCCAGTTCAAATATGTCAAAGCACTATACTTCTATATAATATATAATTATACATCCGTATACAGAGTAACGAATACCACATAAATGAGCCTTTGAGAAAGACCACTGACTAGAAGCATACCAAGAGATGAGCAAAAGATTTCCTTAATGCAATATTGCCAAATTTTCAATCCTCTAACTTGAACCAAATCGAACATATACAATATTTCAGTTAATAATTGAACCTTTTGTTTTATAGTGAATTCTTAGTTTATTGTTTTACTGCTATATGAATACACATTTTAACCTACTTTACATATATGCTAATTCTTATAAAAATTGCGTAAGAAGTTTGAATTTCTATGCCAAGGTATTTGGTTATATCGTATAATTTAAAAATTATTTGAATTCATTTTTCTGATTCCTAAGTGAGCGCGTCTATTACACGTCTAAGCACAACGTGCATAAGTGAAAAATTCAGAAATTGTATGCGTTTTTACTAACATAAAAGTCAATGAAATTGTTCTATTATAACTTGAATGTGAATAAGCGTGGAATGCGAAAAGACATAGCATCTCAGTATTGTGAAATCCTTCTGACTGATTACACAATGAAGAGATATCCTTAATAGAAAATAAGGTTTGTATTTTTCAGTCGCATTGTACGATTTCTGTGACCTATCGCCAAACTGTTATTTTACTTTGTTTATTTTAATAGTTTTTATAGTGTAATATTAAAGTATGTCAACATTTTTGAATTTTGCTAATGGTTCTAAAAGTGTGACGTCACCTTTTTAATTGTAAAGCTTTAAAATACCCAATCAATATGAAATGCCTAAAATAACACTTAATATTTGGATATCACCTGTTACAAATAGACCGACATAACATAATACATAACACATAACATAATAAATTTTGTATATCAGTTTCTCTCTAAGAACTTAAAGAAACTTGGCTTTATTTATTATAGTAATTATTATATTTTTTATTAATTAAATTAATTTAATTACTTAAATTTTTAAAATTTATTAAATTTTTAAAAAAATAAAAAAAATTTAATAAATAAAAAAAATTTTTTTTTTTTAAATTAATATAGTAAAAATAAAAAGTATAACTACTAATAGTAGTAAAGTATATAATAAGTATAATATTATACTAAATTTAAGTATATTAATTTCAGATATTGACTACAAATAATTTATTATTGTACTAAAGAATTGATATAAGTTGCGAGTCATTTTCAAACTTTACTTTAAGAATGATATCGAAGAATTCTATTGAAACATTTATTAATTGAATAATTTGTACGAAGTTATAAAATCTACAGATTTTCAGTTCCAAAAAACAATTTTTTAAACATTACAGTATATGTCACTCACATATAACAACTGAAAAATATATAGGTCTGGTATAAAGAAATCCATTATATTTGTATTAAATTGAAGCTTTTATTTAGCATAGTTAAAATGGTATTGGCGAAAAAACAGTCAAACTGGGACAGTCAATTTTCACAAGCTTCTTTTAAGGCGAATTTTTCACCAGCAAAATCATTCGCCATAGACAAGAGCAGGTAGTAATCACTAGGTGAAAGGTCCGTATTATAAGGTGAATACATATGAACTTCCCAACCAAGCTCCCGGAGCTTCCGGTGAGTTACCATCGATGTGTGTAGCCTGGTATTGTGTTGATGGAACAAGATTTCCTGCCAATCCCACCAAGCACATAGCAAAACCTTCCTGACCGCCAATCCTCGTTTGGCGACCGTTGACCACATATCGAGCTCCTGGGCAATCGAAACGGTGCTTAAACGACGGTCGGACTCGTCGATTTCCATTAATTTATCGATATTTTAGACAATTGGCTTTAAAGAGCGAATTCTTTGACATCAAAATTACCGGAACAGAATGGACGAAACCAAAATTGCGTATGATTGGCTGTTACAGTATCAGGACCAGAAACACTACTTACATTTTCAGCCGCCTGACTTTCGTTTTCTCTGGTGCCCATCTTTGACGCGTGCTCAAGCAATACTGAGTCAAAGTTGTCTGAGAAGAACACCATATAGCGTAACACGATCGCACTTATACAACGCGTGATTCAGAAAAATATATGGAAAAATAATGGATTTATTTCTACTAGGCTTAATACATATTAAAGAATTGAGTCACATATTCTCTAAGGTGCTATTTCGTTTACATATTCTATATGTTTATTGATATAATTTTGACAAATTATGCAATGATAACCAGGATATTAGATAATTGCATTTATTTTCAGAAACGTTGATTGAACTAGTCTTAAACAAGGGATAAGTTCGGCTATAAATTTTCAAATTGTGAATTAATTGCAACCATATTTGGTATCATATTAACTTCTACTTTAGGTCATATTCTTATAAAGTTAATCTAACTAAGGCAAATCGTTTATGCATATTCATGATATTAGTCCTGTGGAAGATACTACAATAATTTTTGTTACCGAATGACATGAGATTTTTCGAAATATTCTCATTTAATTTTATTAATACATCTTCTATGGAGATATTTCCGATATAAACTCAACCAAAAGCATGAGGTGCCACTCAGAGGAGGATGCTATTGCAAATATGCGGAAGCGGACTATTGCCACGCCTACAAAATTCCGTTAAACGGAAAGCTATAAAATGGTAAATTATGCTCAGGGTTAAGATGTAAAAGTAAAATTTGGTACAGGAAATCAAAGTAAAGAGGACAACCCTCTTGAAATGTGTTGAAAATTTAAAGAAAGTAGATGTAAAGTGTAATCGATATTTCGCTAAATAAATACCTCAGAAGCATTAAATTCCAGAGCCACAATGGTACCTAAGCGCTCCATATGAATCGATATAAAAATTGGGAGAAGCACCTACCTTAATGTGAAATCCCCTATCTCAGGAATTATTTAACCAATTTCAACTAAATTCGGTACATACCATTATCCTAAAATTTTTATGTTACATTATGAAAATGGAAATCATAATTTCGCATTCCCTCTGATTCTTTCACTTTACAGAATATAAATCAAACACCAATGAAGATATCGGTATAAAACTTTGCAAGAATAGGGCCTTCAAGGAATAAATCACAATATTAGAAGTATGGGCTTTAGACCAAGATCCAAACCGATTTCATTTATATTGAGCAATAAACCATATTATGATTAAGAAAACACGTACTTCCTTTAAAATAACCCATATCGCTAATATGATAATTTAAAAAAGTGCGTGTATAGCGGTCAATATGCAAGATATCCTAGAAAAATAAAATTAGTTAATCCATAATCTTGAATATATTGTATTTCGGTGAGAAAACGAGTGAAATCAATATACGAAAAATCATGATTTTCATGATGATTTGGCGACACCTGACCTTAGCCTTCCTTACTTGTTCCAAGGTAATTTTCTTTAGCATTGTTCCATTATCAATACATGTTTTTTTCGGTTGCCTGCCAAATCGGGCTATGAACGCATTTTTTGGTAAAAATTCTCCAATTTGTGTAACACTGTCCAAATGTTAGCAGGAGTCTATGTATCATATGCACATTTATACCTATATATTGTACATATGTAGGTCGAAAAGAACGCGGACTGCAAGCATTCGCGATGAAGTCGTTTAAATATTAATTCGACATTTAAAATTTTTATGCCCTCACTACATCTTGCTACACAGTATATTAGTTTTGTTCACCTAACGGTTGTTTGTAACACCTAGAACTAATCGAGTTAGATATAGACATATATATATATAAACGATCAGGATGAAAATACGAGTTGAAATCCGAGTGACTGTCTGTCCGTCTGTCCGTCCGCCCGTGCAAGCGATAACTTGAGTAAAGATTAAGATATTTTGATGAAACTTGGTACACGTGTTCTTTGTCACGGTGAGACGGTTGGTATTGTAGATGGGCGTAATTGGCCACATCTGCCACGCCCACAAAATGTTATTAATCGAGAACAGGTAAAGTGCTATAACTAAGCAGCGAATTAAGACATAAACGTGTGATTTTATACAGAGGATTCTAGCAGGGTGGGGCATCTATGGGCAAAAATTTTTGTAAAAGTGCGCTTGGCTCCGCCCCCATTAGGTTTAATATATATATCTCGGAAACCGTTAAAGCTGGATCAATCAAACTACCTACGAGTAAATTTTTCCACCATCTCTTCCTATATTGAGGAAATTAGTCAAATCGGATAATAACCACTCCCACTTCCCATACTAAGTTATGTTGAAAACTACTAAAAGTGCGATAACTCGCTGATGGAACAGTGAACGATGTGCTTTACGTGGAAACCTGCCGTTGTACAGCCTAACTCCACGGTGTTCAAAAACACAACGGATTAATACAATGCGTTGATCGGCGCCCCGAAGGTGGATAGCATTTGCTAAATACCTGTCGGTACCAATTGGCAGTATGGAATGGACACACTGACCACCTTGGTAGGGTTCGAGGCCCATCTAAAACCTCTGCCGTACTTTGGGTCTGGCACCCGGTTGCAATGCAACTCCACATTGAGCTGACGCAAGGCCAGCTCTTCCCGCATTTGGGTTTAAACCACAACCACCACGATACTCCCCGAAGGGCCATGTCGCATGAGCAGGTTGGAGTGAACTCCAAGGGCTGCTGCTCCCCGTGGTACCAGAATTAAGTCTCCGGTCAGACCTCGTAGCCAGAAAACTACTACCAGTTGAGCTTCCATACAGCTCTAGACTGGTGACCAGGGGCAAAACCCCACCCACTTATGTAATAAAAACCCCACCTATACTCTAATTAGAAACCCTATTATCCAGCTAAACACCTCCGCCGCCTAAACAACTCACGCGCATACATCCCAAACAATCTCAATCTCTCCTCACACTGACTAGTGGAGATCACACCACTCACATCTAACTGTCCGTCAGTCCAACTTATGCCAAAAACACCAAGATTCCTAGTGTCCGAGTACATAGGGCACTCTGCTATAACATGGACATAGTCCTCAGAGCGTGCCCCACACATACATTCCGACACGTCTGATAGGTGCCTCTGATGCAAAAATGCGTTCAGGGGCCCATCTCCAGTGAGCAGAAAACCCAGGCTCAGACAGAACCTGTAGTCTGGGTTACCCTTAACAAAGGTAACGTCGCGTATGTACCCGTAGGTCACCCGACCGTTAGGGCAATTGTCCCTCGCCACACCCATTGTCCACACCCTCGCAACCCTATCATCTAGAAGATCTCTGCTTCTTAGATACCCCTCCCTCTCCACTTCCACACCAGAAGGCCAGTCAACTCGCGGCAAGTACACACTCAATCCCCTTCTTAACCTGAATGTAACAGCACGCTGTATGACAATCAGGTCAAGGGGGTGCACCTAATAGCACTTGCATCGCGGCAGTCGAAACAGTGCAACATACAGGCAAACAGGCAAGCATTATACTGCGCGCTGATGGAACACGCTAGAAACACTAAATCTCTCAGAAAATTTGATACGAAAGGGTTTCATAGGCACACGTGTAAAGTATTGACGATGGGTGTGACACCGCCTACTTTTAGGAGAAATCCCATATCTCAAGAACGTCTTAACCGATTTCAACAAAATTTGCATTTGCATTCTTATGTCACGTTGTGAAAATGGAGAAAATCTAATAAAAACCACGCCTACTTCTCATATAACACAATTTTAAGTTTCATCTGATGCTTTCACTTTAAAGCAGATAAATCGAACAGAAATTAAGATATACGAAAAACAAATTTTGTAGAAATAGTGCCTTCAGTGTATGTCATCTTATGCGTAAAAATAGACGAATTTGGATTACAACTTCTCAAGCCACCAGATACCCAATATTAGGACCTCAGTGCCTCTATCTGCCTTTTTATTGAAAATATCGAGAAATATATGAGATATTGTAATGAAATTGGAGGATTTTCTTTCCATGATAATAGCGCTCTCTGGTATCAAAAATGGTGAAAATCTGATAAATACTTCCCCTGGACCCCATAAACCTAATAAACGGATTTTCAACCTTCTTGTAGACTTTATACCATATATAATTGTAAAAATGTAAGATATCGTAGTGAAAATGGATAATTATCTTTCCATAGTAATAATGTTCTCTTGTGTAAAAATGAGAAAATCGGGTAAATACTTCACCTTGCCCCCATATACCTAATATACAGATTTTCAACCTTCCGGTAGACTTTACACCTATATAACGGTAAATATGCAAGATATCGTAATGAAATTGGAGGATTATCTTTCTATGATAATAATGTGGTCTGATGTCAAAAACCGGAAATATCGGGTAAATACTTCCCATAGCCCCCATATACTTAATAGAAGGATTTTCAACCTTCCTGTCGACTTTATACCATATATTTCGGTAAATCTGTAAAAAATTTTAATGAAATTCGAGGATTATCTTTCCAAGATAATATTGTGCTCTTGTGTCAAAAATGGGAAAAATCGGGTAAATACTTCCCATAGCCCCGATATACCTAATATAAGGATTTTCAACCTTCCTGTAGACTTTATACCATATATTTCGGTAAATCTGCAAAAAATTTTAATGAAATTCGAGGATTATCTTTGCAAGATAATATTGTGCTCTTGTGTCAAAAATGGGGAAAATCGGGTAAACACTTCCCATAACCCCGATATATCTAATATAAGGATTTTCAACCTTCCTGTAGACTTCACACCATTTATAACGGTCAATATATGAATTATCTCTTTGAAACTCAGAGAGCATCTCTTTCTGATAAGAGTGTGTCCATGTGCTTAAAATGGATAAAATCGAGTGAGCACTTCCCCTAGCCCTCATGTACCTAATATACGGATTTTCAACCTCTGGGTAGACTTTATTCCAAATATTTCGGGCAATATGTAAGATATCTTAGCAAAATTAAGTGAACATGTAATATCGGATATACCATAGTTTATTACCGACAATGTGTGAAATCGCTGCCAGACTTTATGCCGAATATGTCGACCACCGTGTGAGTTACCTTCACAAAATGGCGTGGAAAATGTCCTTAGTATACTTGTACAATGAAAAGAGTTAATGTGATCAAATGCCCGACATAAGAATTCCCGACTCTCCACCTGACTTTAAACTGTTTATATTGGTCAATATATATATTGGTAATATTTTAATAAAATTAAGCGGATATGTTTTCTTCAACGCAATGTGATATCGCGCTATATATGAAAGAAATCGGTTTAGACCATGGTCTAAGCCGCTTATTCCTAATATAATGATTTCCTTTTCTCTAGTTTACTTTTTCCTCATGTATCTAATATTTTCTATTAATTCATTGACAATTTCTTCGAATAATAATGTTGAATTCTTCCACAACATTTTTTAATATAAAGTTATCCAGCACCTGAAAACATTTCCCCGCCTCTGATCCTTGCACATTCCGAGAGTATAAAATGTTCGGTTACACCCGAACTTAGCTCTTCCTTACTTGTTTTATTTTTAATTATTACACAAGTCTTACATTATTTAAATTGGAAGATTTCGGTAAGATAGATTTAGGCATTACCGAATTTTTGTTTTATGAAATAAATCGTAACTCTGTTCCAAAACCTTTTCAGCCCAAAACTTTCTAATAATATTATCTAAGATCTAATATTTATTGTGAAGAGTTTATTTTTGCAAATATTTATTTCTTGCAAATAAAATAAACTCGGAAGTAATTGTATAATTGAGGGAATCTGACTGGGAATCGGAACAAAACGATTACAAACATACAAAAAGTCATAGGTGGACAACAACAACAACATATGTAAGTAAGAAAGGGAATTTCATTTGATGTTGAATGTCACAATAACAAGGAACTTTCTGTAGTAATTCATTTCTATATATGGACATATATATGTCTGCTGTAAGCAGACATTGAAGTTACAACAAACTTTCCTTTTAGTACTAATTCAATTAAAATTACTTACGAATACAAATGCACCTAGTTGGTTACATTAACACATGTTGTATATTTTCGCAAATTCAAACTTATTTTTTATGCGTCTACATTACATATTGTACAATATCCTTGTGTACGTTTCTGACATAAACTCCCACAAAACAAATAAATTCCAAGACAATTAACAAACGAGATAAGCATGACCATCTTCCCATTCGCTACAGGGTAGGTCGCCTCACCACTTCGCCTTACTGGCGAACCAACACACAGTCGTAGAGTAAAATACTCACTTTTTTCCACTGCATAACATGATTCTTAGTATCAATACCACTGATAAAGATGATCATGATAATGATGGCAATTTGCAAGCATTTACAGAAATGGGAACAAAAGTCGACGTAGGGAGAATGGATAGCAATCATGGAAATTGAACACAACCAAAATAAATTTAGCAAAAACGAAATGTAGACAAATAAAAATAGAAAAACTGACATGGCCAAGTTGATACTACATGGTGCGGCAAGGCAAATGTGGCAATGAAATTGAGAAACTCATATAAGTAATAAAAGTTTTCTGCCATGGTTGAATGCCTCAATGAATAAACTTACCGTGAATGGTCAGCATATATCCATTTCAAGTCGTTATAATCAATTCCACATGATCCGCAACGAAATGAAATGGTTGTTCGAAATATGTTCGTGTACATTAATCAGTTAACATTGAGCTAAGAATGCCAATAAAAGAAATTTACTGAGGATAGCGGAGGTAACTGTTAGGAGCGTGATTCAGTAACGGAAAAACTGCAGGCAGCAATCTACGAAACTTAAAAGACCTAAAAGAATAAATACAAACCTAAACTGTAAAACATTAATAAGAAAGTATGGAAGGGCTAAGTTCGCATAATTTTTTATTCTCGGAATTTTCAAAGATCAAAGCCGGGGCGTATTTCCAGGTATCGATAAAACTTTGTACTAAAAAATTTTGCAAATGGATTGAGCATTTGTTATTCGACGAAATTGTGAATGTTGAAGGTGATATTCTCATAAAGTCAATCTAACTAAGGCAAATCACTTATATTAGTGCTATGATATTAGTGCTGTGGGAAGGTACAACAGCCATAATATTCATTACCGAATGACAGAATATTATTCAAAATATTCTTATTTAATTTTGTTGAGACATCTTCTATGGAGATATTAGCGATATAAACTCATCCAAAGGAACGAAATTCAATATACTGTGTATGTGAAGAAAAGGTCAACCAGAAGGACGTAAATCATAATATTAGAGGTGTGGGATTTAGACCAAGGTCTAAAACGATTTCATTCCTATTTAACGTTAAACATATTAAGTTAAGAAAATACTTAATTCTTTAAAATATCACACATATCAAGTTATGTAAACGGTATAAGGACAGCTAGAAAATAGGAAATTGCTATGTCGGGTACATTTTTACAAGTAAAAATTCTGCCGTAGACACTGAGTTAAAGTTATATTCCAATTTCGACATTTTTTAGGCTTAAGATCTAAAGGCACTCTTTGTGCAAACTTTCGATCCACTATCTTTATTGGAAGTTGATTTATATACCGTAAAGTGAAGGAAATGTATGGAATTTAAAGTTATGATATATGAAAGTAGGAGTAGTTGGATTCCGTTTTCGCCCATTTTCACACTGTAACATAAGGATGTGTATATAATACGATGAACTATATTCTGTTGAAATTGGTATAGCCGTTCCAGAGATATAGAATTTCACTTGAAAGTGGGCGGTTCCACTCCCTTTGACCAATTTTTAAACCGGTTCCTTTGAAGCCTTTAAGTATCATACTGGCTGTGAAATTCAATGCTTCTGGCTTGTTTCTTCAGCGAGTTAACACATTTTTAGTAGTTTTCAATATAACCGTTATATGGGGAATGGGGGTGGTTTTAATCCGATTTCACCAATTTGCACACCGTTTAAGGAGGTGTCGGGGAATTTGTGCTCAACAAGTTTGGTTGATATAGCTTGAGGTTGAGGACGGGGCCATGCCCGCTTTTCAAAAAATTTCAACCCACATATGTCCCTTCTTACTATGACTTCCTTTAACAAATTCCAGTATCAATCCTTAATTGGGAGCTTAGTTATGTTATAACTTATATGTTATCGTTTAACGTCATTTCGTGGGCGCGGCAGTAGTCCGATTATGCCCTTGTACCCATCAATACCAACCTCTTCAGAGTGACAAGAAATATGTCTACCAAATTTTATCAAGATATCGCTTGCACGGACAAACTGTCAGCCGGAATTCAACTGGTTTTGTCATCCTGATCATTTATATATATATAAATATATATCTTATCTCGATTAGTTTTAGGTGTTACAAACAACCATTATGTTAACAAAACTATAACACTCTGTGGCAACATGTAGTGAGAGTATAAAAATGTTGAGTAAGAATGAAACAGTCATTATTCGAAGAAATTGTGATTCAATTATAATCGTATTATTATAGGTCATAAACTCACTTAGTTTCATTACTATATTTTGCTTAGTGTCCGAAATATGTACTTATGTTCGACATATTCTGCTCAAAGTCTGCTACAATAACGAAAATTATTGTATGTAGTATACGGGAGCAGGTAAAATTCGTTGTAATTCGTTATCCGTTAATTAAACTAATATCCGTTAATTAAACTATAATATATCCAATATTATACGTTCACTTAGTTTTGCTAAGATATCGTACATATTCACCGATATAGACCGTAAAAGCAAACGGGAGTTTAAAATTCTCATATTAAGTATATGGGAACTAGCGGTACTAATGGTCCGATTTTATTAATTTTTGGCATCCCGATATATTAGCATCAGAAATGATGATGTCTTTGGATGATGGCTTTTAATAAGTCACCTCAGAGATTGGATGATATATATGGTATAAAGTCAACCGGAAGTTTGAAAATCCCTTCATTAGATATTTAGGAGCTAGGCGAAGTATTTATTAAGAAAATTTAGAATTATTGACCTTCAAAATACTTTACCTTCTCTTCTACTTCTTAATACCTTCTCTTAAAAATGAATGTTTAGAGTATCAACAATGATATTGATATAAAATCTATGAAAAATAGCACCACAAACTATATTACATCACAGATGTGGTTCGAAAATTGTGAAAATCAGTTCATATTTTCTGCTAGTCACCAAATACCGAATTTGAGGGTCACCTTTCTCCGGTTGACCCTAAACCACATATATTGGTCAATATGTGATGTTTCTTAATGAAATTAGATGGGTATATTTTCATAAGTATTATGTGGCTTAGTGCCAAAAATAGATTAAATTAGTCCAGATCTTCCCTATATCAAACTAATCAAAAAAATGCTGGTTAACAACTGTTATTTCCTAATAAAAGTAGAACTAGACAAAAACATCAGATTTTTACTAATGTTTTAAAAACTGGCTCAGAAATAGAACAGTATTACGCCGACGAATCTGTATTTTTTCAAGCAAAATACAGACGACCTGAGCCGAAACCAAAATAAAACTTTTCTGATAAAATATATTTAAAAAATATATGTATATAGCTTACAACTAGTTGATTTGACTACAGGGATACATCAAAAAAGCTCATCTCTTTTTGTTCGTAATCTGGACCTCTTGAAGGCTACAAAAGAAAGAGAGGTGTGAACTTAAGGTCAAAATACAAAGCAATTTTATATCTCAAATATAGATATGAGTTAAATATTATCTCTGATAGAGGTAACCCAAATAACTTTTTCTAAATATAACTAAGTGAGTTTATACGAATTTCCCTTCCTGCAGGATGGCTGCAAAGTAGACCCAGAGCAGTTAAAAGTATTTCAATTCACTACACAATCTGCTAGTATTTTAGTTGCAAGGGATTGCACTCGGAATGCGCAGATCCTAAACTAAATATAAACTATCTTGTAGCCTTTTTCGGCTGCACATACACACCACATCCGGTAAATAAGAGAATAAGGCAAATAATGTTGCATATATGCACACCAGGCTATTGTTATGTACATGTATACCCATACAAGGGAGTATTTACTAACTTACATTGACCGAAAACAAGGAAAAAATAACGAGGAACAACGGTAAATAAGACATGAAAAAATTCGAAGTAGATGGACAGCGAACAAATAGACTTGAAATCCCTGTACGAGATTTGAACACACACTCTCCCGGGCACGCTCCAGCTTGTGAATAGAATGCAGCAAGCGAAATAAATATGCTTACGATCGCGTTGCGAATGCCTAACGTTAACATATGAGCTTTAGTCATTTCACGCTCCGGGGATTTGTAAGCGGTTGCGCAAATACAATGCACGCTTAATGGAAATACTATGTGCCAGGGAATAAATTCGATAGCTTATAACTTACCATTGGAGTAAACGTATTTGTGAGTGTATTTGACCAAATTGTGAAGATATTAGTTTTGCTAATATCGATATATCGATATTGTATAATAGTAACGACTACAAAATTTGTTGTGATTCCAGGAATATATGAGCTTAAATCTTCCATGGACAAAGCTTTTATATGAAAACTAGAAAACCAACCAACCAACCAACCAACCTACCAACCAAACCAACTAGGCGCTGGTGCTATGCCAAAGAAATATACCTCAATTTGAAATCTCCAAATCGTAGAGCTTAGGTAAAAAATAGTTTTTTAATTTATTATTTGGTGTGTAAATATATATACACACACATTATACCGTAAAACGTCTGAAATCATCAACAAGTAGTTTTATTACTTAGTAGTGGAATCATTAAAGTTGTTAATCATGATATTTAATTTGAACTCAATCGATGCAATAGTCAAACATTGTGCTTATAGTAAGAAAGGAAGTATTATAATTATATACAATACGACAACACAATGTCAACATTCAGCAAGTCCTTGCTTAAAAGGAATACTGAAGCAAATATAATGTAAAAGGGAATTGCGAATGTATAATCAACAGTTAGGCTCGAGAAGGCCTGCTATTGATATAAAACATAGTACATGACATAACAACATAGTTAATCCTCCTGACTGTAGTAGCTTTTCGATGGAGAGATCTTGGCTGATTGAAAACCGTTACAATATCCCCATCATCTGAAGTGTTGACAACACCATGCTTGACAATATTTTACGCGCTAAGTGGCTCAGTAGACTTTCGATGACAACGCAATCAATACTTGCACCCCCCGCAGACATGAATCTCCAAAAACATACGCCTCTGGCAGACAAACTATATCATATTGCTTTGCCAGCAACACAAATCAACTCGGTTCAAGAAGCAAAAACAACAACAGGCGTCGAATCACGCATTTCTCGTTTCGAAGCTTCAATTAAAACAATTTCGTCATTAAACTTCGAGTTTCAAAACACAAGGTATCGTAAGTTCTCGTTATCGTTATATGCATAATTCTTATATATGTTAAACTTATATGTATAATTCAATATCTTTTTTGATTTATCAATAATTTTGATAACGTTCTCTGCAAAAGGGAGTACTTATGGACCGAACCACAATATATTATATTGAATTACAATATACACAACACAGCAACACAAGCAAGCATATCAGCAAGTCCTGGCTTAAAAGGAATACTGAAACCAAGATAACATAAAACGGAACTGTGAATACATAATCAACAGTTAGGCTCGAGAAGGCCTGCTGGTGATATAAAACATAATACATGACGATATTAATCCTCTTCTTTTGCTGGTAGCGACCGCGTATGCATCTTACTATTGGATAATGTGATTAATTATTTAAATATAAAATGTTTAATTTTCACGTTAGCACAGAGATCGCCACAAAAAATGGCGCTGATACCAGAAAGTGGTTCTCCACCAAGCGGAGCAACCATTCTTTAGCAGTTAGTTAAATTCCGTACAAGGAAAATGTGCACCGAATACAATGAACCCAGAGGATGTCCAAAGGAGCATGTTATAAAAGAAAACGTAAAGAAAGTCCATTGAAATACAATTGCTAAAATTTAGGCCTATTTTGAAGCAAATATGCAAATAATATTTTTGCAGAAAATTGCTTGAGAAAAAAAGCTTTTTTATTTAAAAGGACACGAACTTTTGAGCCACCTGTTAAAACTTGAAATAAGACCTACCGTAAATTGCCAACTACAGTCAATTTTCTATCTCAGTAGCTAATTTGCGGAAAATGACAATTGCAAGCAATAAATAAATTAGGATTTCCATATTATATCTAAGATATTATACACTCAAGATTTATACACTCACCTATTTTCAGTGGCCAACTACAGTATGTCCGAAATAATACGTTAACTTTATTTCATTCAAATACCTCACATATCGATCGAAGTGATATCGATCGATATAAAGCGAAGTAAGTCAACAAGAAGCTCACCTAGTTTCATTAAAATATCGTATAAATTAACAGATATTAATATAAGGAATCAGGAAGCTTAAAAAGGTATAGTCCGAATTCGGCCAATTTCACATGAGGATTGGCGGACATTAGAAGTATTATTTGTGATAAATTGTATTGCAATATCTTCCTTAATATTTCATTTTTCTACTGCAAACGAACAGATTCTGGCATAGTTTAGAATGGTCTCTAATTCCCATGGAGAGTCATGTTCAAATTAGGTTCGAATTGATAGAGTAAGTGTTGACCGATGATATTTCAAATAAAAGTCGACGGTCAAAGTTTTATACCGACTCACATGCAAACCTGCGATGCTACGGTTATGGCTAAATTCAATGCTTCTGCAGTTTTTCGTTATGCAGTTATTATCCGTTGGGTGTTGCTATTATCCGACATATTATCCAATATATCATGGGATGTTAAAAAGAAATTAATCTAATATTTTTAGTTATTAAAGCTTTAGTAGTTTGTGAAATACGCACACTAATTCTATTGGAGATGGGAGGAGCACCCCTTTTGAAAAATGTTTCAACCACAGGTGCCCCTTCCTACTATGATCCTCTTTACCCAATTTAAATAACTATGAATTCCCTTATGACATTTTATATCATAGAGAACATATTTAAACAGCATTTTGTATAATAATCATCTCAATATCAAAATATGAATGTATGGAAGATAATCTGCCCAATAGTTTAACATCAAATCAACTTCTCTCTAATATTAATTCAGTAAAACATACCTAGATGATATAACGAAGAGTTATAATTAAAGAGAAAATAAATTTCCTAGCACACGTATACACATAGAAACATTTGCGCACTTACATATAGGTGCACACATTTATACACACTTTTATTATTATCATTTTGTTAAAATACTAGGAAAATTCAAACAAAGTGGAGAAGTTCATTGGCCTTTAAAAACAAGAGCACATACATGCTTCTACATAATATATTATATATATAACTGCAAGGAATCCTTATACATACAAATATACAAATATAATTTTATCAATGTGGTCCTCATAGTGCTTTTTGATATCTAAAATGCACATATGTATGTAACATGCCCATATACGCATATATATTTATATGTATATAAATATAAAAATGTATGTGGGTTATGCAAATAGGAAATCACTAATAGTGAAATCACAAAAGCAAATAACAAAATGTATGAGGAGATTAAAACCCTTAATTTACTCCAAAATAATTTTGAATATTTCTAACTGCTGAGATGCGTAGATATGGTATATGCAAGTATTTGTAGTATTAAATAATGGATACACTAAATATAGATACAATTTAGTTGACATAAAATAAATTGAAACTTTTGCAATCAGTGCATGACTACAACCAGGGAGAATTTGTGAACAATTTTCCAAACACATTTAGGCTTACTTTATTCCGTGTGCTGCATACAGTGTATGCTCGATATTCATTACTAATTTCACTTCATATATTACTGAACCCTAAGTTTTACTAAAAATCTAAAAGGAAGTTAGTATTTATACATATATATATTAATGGGGCTTGGTCAATCTTCTCCTTCTATTGGTGGCGCGCTTTTTGAAGTGAGCCGGCAAATTGCGAGGCCTACAATGGTGATGGTTAACGAATTTAATGAGAAGCTTTTTGTCGCACAAATCGCTCCGAAACTTGACATTATCTCATCGTAATTATGATGTCATAGATTTTACTGAAACACAGATCAAACTCTGACTATTAACTCAGAGGTTTTTTCAAGTAATTATCCAAAATACAGAAAAGATAGCGAACAGAATTGGAGGGAGTGTTCTCTTTGTTGCAAACTCCTTAGTAGCATCAGAGAAGGTTATTCTTGTTCTCACTGAAATAATTGTATAAATTATACTTTATTGTCCATTTCTTATATTCCACCCTAATTTTATTTATCAGTTTATTTGTACTAAATTTGTACCATATACTGCAAAGGCTGAAAAGTCCTTGCCCTAACCGAGAGATTGCGCTACAAGCCAAAAATTTCTTTTCTTGTTTAGAGTACTAATATTGAATGCTTCGTGACGTTTCGTGTTTTCGTTCTCAAATTGTTGGTATCAATGTGACGCTAACGCTGCTATTTTTGTTTACTATAGAAAAGAGTGAATTTCGTGCTTTGATAAAACATTGCTTTTTGATGGGAAAAACACCTTTAATGAAAATCATGCTTTATAATTGTTACGGCAAATCTGCCCAGCATATTCAACGGTCAAGTATTGGTTGGCAGAATTTCGTCATAACTGTACTACCCCGTCCAGGAAGGCCAAGAGAGGCAGTAATATAAGTGGCATCTCAAAAAAAAGGTCAGCTTTTGGGCACGATAGGTGATGCGTTTTTTGCACATCGATCAAAAAGACCAACGTGTTCACTGTTGAAGAGACAATCTGGCATTGACTGAACGAGTTTCTGCACCGACGTGTGACAATGAAGGAAACATGAGCACGTCATTGCAGACCTGAGTCTAATCGGCAGTGCGCTGAATGTTTGTTGTCCAGTGAAGGTCGTCCAAAGTGCCTGAAAACACAGCAGTCGAGCGATAAAGTTTTAGTCAGTTTTTTTTTGGGATTCACATGGAATTATATTCATCGACTACCTCGAGCATGGCAACACAATATTACTGTACGTTATTGAATCAATTAGACGTCGAAATCAAAGTTAGGCCAAATTGTTAAGTCAAAGACTTTTCAGCCTATATAGTATTAAGGTATGTACACTCAATGAATAAACCGTTTGATTAAATAATTGGGTAAGGCGATTTTAATACTCGTGGAACACATCATAAATAATGAAATTATACTCTCTTCATTTAAAGAATCGGATAACTAATTTTTAGACGAAGATAAGTTTGGTCAAGAGTTCGATTTGATTTTTGTTGATAAAGCATCTAAAGCCTTTGTGAGGTCTTTTGGTACAACCAATGAATCAACGTTCTACTTTTCAAAGGCCAATTTAAAAACAAATTTATCTAGTATTGTGTTCTACATTTCTATTCTGCCGAAATTTCTATGGTTATACGAAGAGTAAATGAATACGCGGTATACCAAGAATTCCGTTAGCAATGATATTTCAGCGAATCAATTCTAGTGCTTATATAACAATTTCTAATATGTTTGCTGAAAACTTTAATTCAAATATTCCGTTACCTCCCACACAATTATAGATCTCTCTTGAAACAGTGAACAATTAACTTAATGTGCGCTCTTTTTCCTGAATTTTGTTAATTATTGTGATAAATTTCTATTAGTCCCTTAACATACAATATTTAATTTGTTTCTCAAAACTCTCGCA
Organism: Bactrocera minax; assembly: GCA_021498325.1. Classification (NCBI taxonomy): domain Eukaryota; kingdom Metazoa; phylum Arthropoda; class Insecta; order Diptera; family Tephritidae; genus Bactrocera; species Bactrocera minax. The sequence continues at coordinate 266,368 of JAKEEE010000137.1, forward strand.
CTTTTTCATTACATAAAAAACTGTAGCAAATCTTCAATAGAGAATAAAATCCGTTCAAAAGTACTTTCTTCTGTTTAAAGCGATATATACGATATGAGGTCAACCAGAGGCACAAAAATCATTATATAGGACTTAGCGCTCTTTGTTTAAAAAGATCAAGAACGATTTTGTCCACTTTCGGCATAAAGTCACATTATACTCACGGTATGTTTCCTTGCTTAATTTCATTAAGTTATACTCTTTAGTATATTGCTTAGTGATAATGCTTGAATTATCTATTTTAAAGTGAAAGCAGCTGACGAGAATCATAATGGCGTTCTATGGAAGGAAATCATAGTTGTAGTCCGACGTTTCGTATTTCGTGTGTAATACATTGTGAATTTTGTACAAATACAAAGACTGACATTTGACACAGAAAATCATGAACTGCAACATTCATAAAATTGAAAAATTATATTTTCGCTTTTAGTGTTATTATTCACTAAATGAACCTTCAACAATTATTTTTGTTTTCTGAAATCACATTTGGCATCACTATATGCCCTTAACTCCCGCCCACAACAACCCGACCTCATTTCAACTTAGAGGAAGTATTTAGATTGGAAAGAAATAATCATAAAAACAGGGAAATAAACGTTCAACTGAGCTTTCCGTTTACTATTTTTTCTTTGAATAACACTTAACAAACCGCAACCCAAGCGCTAATGGCACAACATGCCGACAAAATAGTTACTTCCGTTTAGTTCCGGTAGTTGTCCACCACTACGCCATCCACCCAGAAAGTACTCACTCGGGAAGCTACTAAATATGTAACCATATACTGTGGTGTAGCATCAAAGCATCTTGCTTCCTCAACCTTACAAAGCTTGCAAACAAACTTACAAGAAATTCCAAAGTTATTTCTCCATATCGCAGTAGTAACACTTGTTTCTTTTACTTTCTGTCATTCTGAGTTTTCACTGTAATTCTTCAATTAGTAAGGTCTTTGTACGATTCTCGTTCTTTTGAATATTTCTGATTTCCCATTGTATTTCAAATTTTTAAATTGCTTTGTTTTATTAAGCTACAAGGCATTACAGACTTGAAGTACATAGTTCACAGCGTTTATTGCAGTGGAAAAAAGGAATCAAAGAATTTCTCAATTTCTCAATAGTACTGAGGTACATTTGAAATACAAGATGATGAAATGATAACCACGGATGCCATCTGTGGATCAGTTGTCAGCACAGGACAACAACGGGATACATTTATTTTATAATAATTTATGAATTTCATGGGTTCAGCCCCACGCCTGTGCAGAAACTTTTTAATAACACTTTTATTTTCATTTATAATATTATTTTTATTCTCTCGCAACATGTTGCAACAGTATATTAGTTTTATTCACCTAGCGGTTGTCCATCAGTCCATCCGTGTGCATGCGATAACTTGAGTAAAAATTGAGATATCTTAATGAAACTTGATACACGTGTTCTTTGTTACCATAAGAAGGTTGGTATCGCAGATAAGCGTAACCAAAACCATCTGTCACACCCGCAAAGAGCCATTAATCGAAACCCTATAAAGTGATATAAATGAGTAAGAAATTAAGATATAAACCTGCTATTTGGTTCAGAGGATCCTAGTAGGGCGGGCATCTGAAGTTAAAAAATTGTTGGAAAAGTGGTAATGTCATATTTGCATTTCTATGCCACATTGTTGAAATAGGCGAAATCGAATAACAACCAAGCCTAATTCTCATATAACACAATTTTGAAATTAATTAAATAGATAAATAAAAAATCAATTAAGATATTGGAATAGAGCTTTTCCTTAATAGCGCGTTCAAGATATGCCCTCTCATGCGTAAAAATATTCGAAATCGGTAAATGACTTTTCAAGCCACCAGACAGCCAATATATGAACCACAGTGAAAATATCTGACTTTTTACCGAAAATAATGGTAAATCTTTGAGATGTCGTAATGAAATTTGAGGATTATCTTTATGATAATAATGTGCTTTTGCGACAAAAATGGGGAAAATCGGGTAAATACTTCCCCTTGTCCCCATATACCTAATATAAGGATTTTCAACTTCCCTTTAGACTTTATACCATATAATTCTGTCAATATGTAAGATGTCGTAATGAAATTTGAGGATTATCTTTATGATAATAATGTGTTCTTGTGTCAAAAACGGTTAAAAACTTCACGTACCTCCATATATTTAATATAAGAATTTCAAACATCTGGTTGGCCTTATACGGTATATATGGGTCAATATGTAAGATATTTTGGCATAAATAAGTAAACGTATAGTACTGAATATACCATAGCTTGATGCCGAAAATGTGTGAAATCGGTCTACGAATTATCCCACCTTCAATATACTACACATGATGATTTTCGCTTTCTAGCAGACTTTATGCCGAATATATCGCTTAGTGTGTGAGTTACCTTCACAAAATTGCGTGGAAACATGTTCCCTAGTATACTTGAGTAATGAAAAGAGTTAATTTGGTCAGTGGAGACCTTCCCCTAGCCCAAATATGACTGATATTAGAATTCCCAACTTTCCAGCTGACTTTAAACCGTTTATGTCGGTCAATATGTGTGATATTTTAATGAAATTAATGTCGTTTCGTGCTAAATATGAATTAAATCGGTCCAGGCCATGGTCTAAGCCTCTTATTCCTAATATAATGGTTTCCATTTCTCTGGTTGACTTTTACTTTATATACCAAATATATTTAATTAAACCACTTTGGTTGAGTTTATATCGCATATTTCTTTTTTGAGTTAATTTGAGTGGTAGATTTTAATATAAATATCTCGAACACAAAAAAAAATATAATAATTTCACTATAAGTTAGGTTACGTTAAGGGCCATGAAGGATCCCACTTGGGCAGCTAAAAATTTCCGTTTCTTTGCGATGCCAAGTACTCCTAAGTATAGATCATACAGACCCTGACAAATCGACAAAAATCACCGCACTTGAGCCCGGCACAAATTTGTTGAGGCGGCTAATATAAATTCCAACCAATTCACCCGGTTCGCCGAAGTTATGACTCCCAACATGTTTCAACATCAGCCCTGTAAAAGCATTTCGCCTTCCTCCATATTATAATATTCAGTGAGAAATACTGTAAATGCGGCAAGATAAATATTGCTAAGAGCAAGTAGTTCAGTGGACCTTCTGCGTTGTACTCTGGATCAAAAAGTTCTCATAGTCACACAGGTGCTGATTGTTGACCAACGGTTATGTGAGGTCCATAGATCCAGTGGGACAACGGGAACCCGGCTCGTTACGAATATCTTCCTCGCTCGCTCCTCAACGTTTGGTCTACAATAAAGCTTTCAATCCAGGATAAGCCTCAAGTGCTTCACCTTGTCTACAGGTTGAAGGCGAGAGCCCCCAATAAGGGGAGAGGCACATCCTGGGCTTCATATATTCTGGCAAATAAAACCATTTAAGTCTTGTGTTAACAGCTAAGCCGCTTCTGCCTACCCAGTTGGTTACCACGTTGGTACCCTTAGGTTAGCTCGTAGTCGGTCTTAAAAATTTCCCATAATACTAAGTTCAATAAATTTTATATTCTTGCAACATGTTGATACAGAGTATAATAGTTTTGCTCACCTAACGGTTGTTTGTAACAGCTAAAACTAATCGTGAAAGATATAGAGTTATAAGTATATGAATGATTAGGATGACGCTAAGAGTTGAATTCACAGGCGCTTCTGTCCGTCCGTATGTCCGTCGGTCCGTGCAAGTGATAACTTGAGTAAAAATTGAAATATCTTAATAAAATTTGGTACTCATGTTCGCTGGCATTCAGAGGAGGTTGGTATTGCTGATGGGCGTAATCGGACCGCTCCCTCGCCGACAAATTACCGTTAAACGAAAATCTATAAAATGCAATAACTGAGTTCCCAATTAAGATAAAAAAACTGGGAATCGCAGGTGAGCATATGTGCCTTGAAAATTTCTGCAAAGTAGGCATATCTCCGCACCCTGATAGGTTTAATGTACATGTCTCGCAAACCACTAAAGTTGTGTAGACTAAACTTGCTAAGAACAAATCCCTCCGTCACCTCCTTAGATGGTGCGAAAACGAGTGAAATCGAATTAAACTACACCCACTCCTCATATAATGGCTATATTGAAAACTACTGAAAGTGTGTTAACTCGCTGAAGAAACATGTATGCATGCATCCATTGAATTTCACACTCGGGGTGGTACTTAAGGGCTTCAAAGAAATTGGTGTAAAAATTGGACAGTAGGTGTGGCACCACCCACTTTCAGGTGAAATTCTATATCTCTGAAAATACTAAACAGGGAACTACTACAAATTTGGTGATATTGTGTTTGCATCCTTTATATTGTTTGCATATGTTACATTCTGAAAATACTTCCCATATATCAGAATTTGAAATTCCATGTGATTCTTCTCCTTTACAGTATATAAATAAACTACTAATAAAGATATCGGAACGAGACTTTGCACAAAGAGTGCCTTGAGAGCATATCATTTCACGTCTGAAAATTGTCGAAATCGGATAATAACTATTTAAGTCACCAGATATCGAATATGTGGACCCAGTGCCTATGGCAGAATTTTGAAATATATAGGTCAATCTATGAGTTATGTTATTGAAATTCAGAAGAAATCTTTGCCGAAAAATATTGCATCTGAATGTCAAAAATGAGTAAAATCGGGTAAATACTTCACCTAGCTCCTATATAAACGAAATAAGAACTTTCAAACTTCCGGTTGACTGTAAACCGTATATATCGGTCAACCTGTGAGATATCCTAATGAAATTCAGAGAACGTCTTTTCCTAGTTAGTTTGTCCCGATGCCATAAATTTATGACAGCGGGCCAATACTTCCCCTATCCCTCATATGGCTAATATGACAGTTTTAAAAACTCCAGTTGACTTTATACGGTGTATATCTGTTAAATGTAATGTATCTTAATAAAATTCAGACAACGTCTTCTCCTGGTAATAATGTGTTCTGATATCACAAATTGATAAGATCGGACCAAATACTTCTCCCAGCCCCCATATGGCTAATGTGAAAATTTAAAAATGTCCGTGAATAGCAGTCAATATGTAAGATATCTTAGGAAAATTCAATTAGTTAACGTATAATCTTGAAAATATTGTGGCGAACACGAATTCGCGAATCGACAATAACTTGCCAGATTCTACCACACATGGAAACCAGCGGTTGCCAGAATGTGCGAATGACGATATTGTAGCGAACCTGAATGTCAGAACAAAACAGAATCGACGATTAGTTGCCAGAATCAACCAGATAGCTAGTAGTTGCCAGAATGTTCGAGTGACGTCCTGTTGGTAACGATCTACTATATAAGGGCTGCCGGAGTGGCAGCAGACACAGTTCGAATAAGAGTGTTGCCAAATAAAGTGCAAGTAAATTATAAGTAAGCTCGAATAACGAAGTGTTAAGTTATTGAATAAGAAATAAAGAAAAGTGTATAGCCATTAAATTGTGACTTTAATTGAACAATTCAGTGATCGAACTCAGGGTAGAGTTGCAATGTGAACGATTAATTTGGAAAATCCGTTACAAATGGAACCAATTCGTGCCTGATAACGACTCCAGGGTGACATCGATTCTAGGTAGTGGATAGCTGTCTTTCTTTGTTACATCATTCAACCTTCTATAATCCACACAAAACCCCACGTTTCCATCTTTCTTCTTCACCAGTACTACAGGTGAACTCCATGAACTCTCTGATGCTTCAATTACGCCACTTTCGCTCATTTCACGTATGGTCTGGCTTACAACTTGACCTTTTGCTAATGGAACGCTACGAGGAGCCTGGCGGATTGGCCTCACATCTCCTGTGTTAATAAAGTGTTTCACAACTTCAGTTCTGCCTGGTTTGGAATCATCTTTATCAAATATGTTGGAGTATCTGCGAAGGCGTTGTTTAGCCTTATTTTGATGGTCTGTCTGTTCCTCGGTCCATGCATTAATTTCGCTCGAGATGACGTTTTCGCCCATGAAATTTCCTTCGAAACGTGTTTCGCAATTTATCACGGCTTCAAGTTGGACTGGTGACTTGCACTCATTAAGTACTCTGACTGGGACACATTTGTCTTCTCTTGTCATGGCCAGGGTTTTTCCTATAATTAAATTTGGTGTAGATTCTTCTGTTGCCTGGACAATCCCCAACCTGTTTGCTCCATAGTCTCCATCTAATTCTGCCCAAATAACTGCCTCCGATTTTGGTGGAATCAGCTGTTTTTTTTGTTACTAGCACTCGTCTAATGCTGTGGTTGTTATCATATCCGAACATAGGTGGCACTTCCATATTGGTATAAGTCATTATCCTGGTTTCCATGTCGAGCTTGATTGCCTGATTAGCTAAAAAGTCTACTCCTATTATGATTTCGTCGACGATGTCTGCCACAATAAAATTGTGTAACACGGCTACCTTTCCAACTGTGATCTCACACGATGCTTCCGCGTCAACTTAAGTATCTTCTCCAGTTGCAGTACGTAACTTTGCCGCTGCTAGTGGTCTTATGTTTTTATTAACCAGATCAGATCGAATTATGGAATGTTACGTACCTGTATCCACAGTCAGTATGCGCTTTTTGCCGTCCACACACCCATTAACAGTAATATTTCTCGCGTTTCTGCTTATTTGTGACATATTAATTACAGGGCATTCCCTTATGGGACCCAGCCCGTGCTCTTTTCGACTGGCTCGGTTTACTTTAACGACTTGTCTGATTTGAAGCCTGTTTGATCTTCCTCAGCTTTGCGTTTGCATCCAGTTGGATTATTGGACCGGTTGGTTTCGATATTAAAGTTGCGGGTAATATGACCTCTTTTTCGGCAGTTGAATGATTTAACCACCCCATCATATTTCTTACGTGTTTCGGGAGATTTCTCCAAGATTTTATCCACCTTTACAAGTAATCGATTCTACCAAGTGGGTTCTTCTATTTCCACTTGATGATTTTTAAATGTGCGATTACTAAGCAGAGCAGCCGTTTCGTGCGTAAGAGAATTCGAGACGGTTTCTGCAAACGTCAATTTCGGACATGCTAACGCAGCATAGCGTGTAGCCTCATTTTGTATTCCATTAACGAAGCTCTGAATTTTTATGGCCTCGATGTATTCCACGGATTTGTGTGCATGAGCCAAATGAGCTATTCTCTCAATCTCCACAGCAAATTCCTGCAGACTCTCATTGGCTTTCTGGCGGCGACTTTGTGACTCGATGTGGAATATCTGCTTCCTATGTTCACTACCATAACGTTTTTCTAGTGCGCTCATCAAAGCTTCATAACTACTCGATTCGCAATTGGGAATGGTTTGTAAGATTTCTGCTGCAGAGCCTTTTAGTGCAACGAATAATCTAGCGACTATATCTTCAGCGTTTCAATTAATTGCAGCTGCGGTCTTTTCAAATTGAAGTTTAAAAATCTGGAACGGAATCGTGCCGTCAAAGGATGGAGTACTTTGGCAGAGCCTGTTGACATACTTGGACGATTTAATTATAGCTCGTGGAGACGATTTTTTAACTCATCCACTTCAACCTTAATTTTATCCTGCTCTTCCGAAATCTGCGTTGACAGCTCTAATATTTATGAGGTCACCTGTTCCTTCAACTGCGAGGTCAATTGGGATTGTTGTGCCAACATCTGCGATGATATACGTGTCTCCTGCTCTTTCATCTGCGAGGGCACCTGCGATGATACCTGCGATATTGCAGCCAAAATCGATTCATGTCCATAACCTTTGATGAAGGTTTAAATTAATCGCTCACGTTGAAACTCTACCTTGAGTTCGATCACTGGACTGTTCAATTAAAGTCCCAATTTAATGGCTATACATTTTTCTTTATTTCTTATTCAATAACTTAACACTTCGTTATTCGAGCTTACTTATAATTCACGTGCACTTTATTTGGCAACACCCTTATTCGAACTGTGTCTGCCGCCACTCCGGCAGCTCTTATATAGTAGATCGTTACCAACAGGATGTTACTCGAACATTCTTGGAACTACTAGCTTCGCTGTCTGGCTGATTCTGGCAACTAATCGTCGATTCCGTTTTGTTCTGACATTCGAGTTTGCTACAATATCGCTATTCAAAGATTCTGGCAACTACTAGTTTCGATATCTGGTAGATTCTGGCAAGTTATCGCCGATTCTGAAATTCGTGTTCGCCACAATATTTTGGTGCGAAAATTAATGAAAACGATATACGAATTACAACAGCCTGTATATATTGCAAATAATAGTTATCGTTATTTTAATGGACTCTATCCAAGTATATTCGCCTGTCTAATTTTGAGTTAATCAATATTCACTGGAAATGTGTTCTCGAGCATACTGTAGTATATGTACCCGCTATAGTGATTTCCGACTTTCCAGCTTACCTCAAACATAACCTCAAACGTTTACGTAAATAAATATGTGTAATATTTGTGTTTTCTTAACCATAACATGATTTAGCGCAGAATATGAATGAAATCGGTCTAGACCTTGGTCTAAACCCCATATCTCTAATATTATGATTTGCGTCCCTCTGGTTGACTTTTTCTTCATATACATAATATATATACATACATATATAGAATAATTTGAATATTATGTCATTCGGTAATAAAAATTATGACTGCTATACCTTCCCACAACACTAATATCATGAATATACATAGATGATTTTTCTTACATATGTAGATTAACTTTATGAGCATAAAACCTGAAGTAAAAGTTAATATGTAGTTAAATAAAAGTAAATATGATTGAAATTCAATCACAATTGCATTGAATAACAAATGCTGCATCCACTTGCGACATTTTTAATATAAAATTTACACCAATTTACACAATGTTTTACATACTGGATAATTAATGGAGCAAATTGTTTATACGCCCATATTTCAAAAACTTTAAATTCACAAATGCCCTTCCTACTGTCGCTGCCAAAATTAAGTTTTGTAATTTAATTGCTGTATAGGCAGAGCAATTAATCCCAATTACAATACAAACCCAATTCAAAGCACCAAGGAACCAAAGCATCTGTACTTGTTTCGTCAAAATAGTTATTACTTGCGGCACGAACATCTAGAAATCAATTCGTATCTCTATCCTGATCATTTCGATGCCTACAACTCTATATCTATCAGATATCCTATAGATTCAGATATTACAAACTTGGCGAAGTTTTCTCTAAAAATTTGAATATTCATTTTATATACGAAATCGATGCGATTTTATTTCTTTGATTAGCGAATAATGATATATGTAGCTGTAATATATTTGACTTCTTAGTGCAAACAACTTTACAAAGTGCTAATATTTACAAATAAAATGTTTTTCTTAATCTATGTACTAGGTGCATTTTTATAATACAATATTATTAGTTAAAGTTATGATCATAGGAATATACAAATGTTTTAAATTGTAGAGGAATGAAATTCAGTGTTATAATTTATCTATTTATAACGGGGTTTAACATAATTGTTCTATGTTCTCACTTCTATATTTCTATTCTTGATTTATATTCTTTATTACATAATTTACCATTAGTGCAAATATTGCAAAACTTATTAAAATTACTAAATTTGAATAAATTGATTGCCAATTAATTAAAGAGTTCTCTGTACTGTTTGCTCCAATTCCTCTATTTTGTGTGTTATCAACAATACTTTCTAAACCATAAATATCACCAGTTGGTATTTCATTGTTACTGTTATTTCTTCTGCTTACTCCATTTGACATTGAGGTAGTCTTAGTAAGCGATTTTTGTTCGTCTTCTAATAGTTTATTAATTTCCTCACAAATTTCTGGAAACAAGTCGCGAAAGTGTTGATTTTTTAGGTTGTAGGAAAGCGATTTTTTTGCGTATTGTTTCTTTTCGTATTGAGTTGACTCTATGGAACCAAGCGTTGGTGTTGTCTCCAACTGAAATTATTTTTAAATTTAATGTATAAACTATTTTTGATAATAATGATGTGAATAATACCATGAAACTCAATAGTCCAGTGAGTATGGTGCCAACACACCAAGTTGGATTCCAAGTATCTGGATGAAAATCTGTAATTATAAATTATGTAAAATATATTCAAAGTTGACTTATCTATTAAATTACCCGATATGCTTAGACATAATCTTGTATTCGTTTTGAAGCGGCCATTTGGAGTGACCATGTAAATTGATGGCGGTTTGAATGGAAATTCTCGAGGGAAGACCAAAGTACCATGATAGTAACCACCATAATAAGGTGTATTTGCAGGCCCTTTTACTACGTAATGCCACTCAAGTATATTATTTGGCAATGGTTCAGCTGTTATATATGGCAGGGGATCTCGTTTCAGCCGCATATAATCTTGCTTCATGCGGGACATAGCAGTAGGCTGTTTTCGAGGTTTCGTTGTAGATGACATTTTATATTATATTCTGAAACAAATAAAACACAGTTAAAATTTTTATACATGCAATACGATATTAATAATCAGCTTATTCGAGTTACAAATACAAAAACTATACACAATATGTAAATGTTCAGATGTTTTTATATATCTTATTATCAACTTTCTCTGCATTTCTATTATATTATACAACAGTCTGTAATACTTTCACTTTGTACCTATAGCTTCAAGTACATATTGTTAAATAAGTTTACTGCTATACTGTGACAGTAGAGAAATCAATCCATTAAAGCCGGCTTAACATGTATATATTTTAATGTTGTGTAATTAAGTGATAACAACTATTACAAATATACACGGTACCCATATATTCTGTATATAGTACACGATGTGCTACTTACAGTGAAATAAATTACACTATTATTAAGATTTCTATTTTTTGTAACTCCGGTTCTATAACCCTGTGTAATGCCAAATCAAATATCGCTATGTTTTAAATAGTCCAACAACGTCTATATCAAACTTCTTGAAACGCCAACCGTACAATTTCCGTAAACAGTCTTTCCCCAAAATACAGCTGAATTAATTTGGCTTGTAGTTTAAAGCAATTCTAACGAAATAACAAACCGAAACACTTTGATTTTTATTCTTTGTAAAGATGTTACCTGAACCGATTAACAGTCAGCTGTCACATATTAGTGGAAACATTTTAAACGATAGTCATATGAAAGTTTGTAAGTGCCAGTTCAGACGCAACAACTTTTAGAGAGAACGTTTAAAATTCTTTCAATCATTACGACTGAGTTGAGTTTGACAATAAATCAAATGGGAACTGTGAAATAGAAAAACCTCTGATTACATTTACAGAAATATCTATATATTTATAAACCATATATATATTCATAATATAACACAAATATTTCAAATTTTGGATTTCAGGACGAAATTGCGCTGACACAGCGTTCAATATATTTGAGGGGACTTTGTAGATGAAATGCTACAAAGTTCCGCAGAAGGGTTCTGTGTATATGCTATGAGAGAAGTAGCCCAAAATGAGCAACAAGGGCTACCCCGTATAAGCTCATGTTCTGAACCAAGAGTACAAATTTGCGATCCGCTCCGTGATAAGCCTAAAATAAACAACACAAAAATTTACTATAAGCACTATCCTGCCATTGTACATTAACTTTATTGTGCGTTGTACATTAAGTTAAATGCTTCTTCTACTTACAAAACTCATCCGTTAAGTGATTGTTTAAATGACCCGGTTGCACGAAATACATAGTATTTTCAAACCGTTACACATATATTCGATAAATAATTTTGCTAAAATAGTAAACTTTTAATGACGTTTTAATACAATAAATACAGTTTTAATTAATACTTGGTAAATTTAATCTTTGTGAATTTTAATAATAGAAAAATAATTGAAAACTTATCAAAAAAATATTTAAAGTAATAAGTTGCGTGTCATAACACGGCAACACATTACAACATATTTCAGCCTTTTTAGAGGCATTTGGCCGTTTTAATAGTACCATATTTGAGGCAAACCTCCTAAAGTGGTCGCCTGATTCTACTGCATTCTTTTTGTAATTTCTTTCATTCTAAAAGCATTCGTCCACATAAGTAAAGCTGAAAATTTTGGGATCTTTTATTTGTAGGCTTTTACAATGATCGTTGCCGCCGTCTTTGACTGCTTGATTACTTTCAAAACGTTTAGATTATTTATAATGTAAAATAAAAAGAAAAACTCACAGCCTTATTATATAAAGCGACCGGACTTTGTATCGCGTATGGCTACGATCTTACGGTACTAAAAAAAGCAAGCAGATAACAGCCTTGACACATTTGTGACAATCCCACATTTGTGAGAAGCGTTGCTTAAATTAATTGACAGAATTGTTAAAATGTTTGTAAGAATTCTTAAAATGAGAATAAAAATGAAATAAACGAGAATTGGAAAGCAATATCGTTCATTGAAATTTAAAGTCGTTATGCTTAGTAGAATTGAATTAGTGTGAATCTTCGTCACATTTCGTAAGCATTAAATCCCAAGTATTAATATTGACAATTTTAAGATTTTTGACAAATTATTTATTAACTATCAGCTTATAAGAATGACAGCCTTTAGACAGAATTGTTACAATTAAATATATTAGTTTATTCATATTAACAAATTAAGAGACATTATAAACGCCTGAAAAATACTTCACAGCTCAAAATTTTATGAAAAAAAATAAATATTATTTTAAAAAATAAGTTTTCACAAAATATTTAACCAACGATATTTTGGCAAATTGTTCAAGTTGAAAACATCTTAAATAAATAACATGTAAGAAAGGGCTAAGTTCGGGTGTAACTGAACATTTTATACTCTCGCAATATGCAAGGAAGGATCAGAGGCAGGGAAGTGCTTTAGGTGCTGGTATAACTTTATATTAAAAAATGTTGCGGAAGAATTCTACATTCATTATTCGACGAAATTGTCAACGGATTGCAATCATATTTGTTACATTTTTGACTTATATTACAGGTACAGGCATCTTCATTGTTATATTTTGCTTCGTGTAAGGGATATTTATATTAAAATCTACCAAATTAACTCAAAAGTAATATATGCGATATAAACTCAACCGAAGTGGTTTAAGGAATATATTAGATACATGACGAAAAAGTCAACCAGAGAAAAGGAAATATTAAAATAGGAATAAGCGGGTTAAACCATGGTCTAGGCCGATTTATTTCATATTTAGCGCGAAATCACATTGTGTTTAAGAAAACATCTCCACCTAATTTCATTAAATTATCACACATACTGAGCTGCATAAATGGTTTAAAGTCAGATGGAAAGTAGGGAATTCTTATATCGACATTTTTGGGGTAGAGGAAGATCTCCACTGATCATATTAACTCTTTTCATTATTCAAGTATATTAGGGAACATGTTTTCACCCAATTTTGTGAAGGTAACTCACACAGTGGCCGACATATTTGGCATAAATTCTGCTAGAATAGCGAAAATCGTTATATGTAATGTATTGAAGGTGGGATAATTCGTTGACCGATTTCACACATTCAGCATTAAACTATGGTATATCCAATATTACACGTTCACTTAATTTTAGGAAGATATCTTACATATTGACCGAAATATATGGTAAAAGTCTACCGGAAGGTTGAAAATCCTTGTATTAGGTATATGCGGATAGTAGAAATATTTAGCCGATTTTCCCCATTTTAGATACCGGACCACACTATTATCATGGAAAGATAATCCTCCAATTTTATTAAAATATCTTATAAATTTTCCGATATTTTCGGTAAAAAGTCAGATAGAGGCACTGTGGTTCCTCTATTGGGTATCTGGTGGCTTGAAAAGTTATAAACCGATTTCGATTATTTTTACACATGAACGTACTATTCATGAAAAGCTTTATTCCAATATCTTAATTCATGGTCGATTTATCTACTTTAAAGTGAAAGTATCAGATGAAACGTAAAATTGTGTTATATGAGGACCACCCTACTAGGATCCTGCACATTTATATTTTAATTTATTGCTTAGTTATAGCACTCTATCTGTTTTCGATTAATAGCATTTTGTGGGCGTGTCAGATTTCCGATTACGCCCATCTGCAATGCCAACCTTTTTATGGTGACAAAAAACACGTGCACCAAGTTTCATCAAAATATCTTAATTTTTTACTTAAGTTATCACTTGCACGGACGGACGGACGGACAGACAATCACTCGGATTTCAACTCGCCCCTTTATCCTGATCATTTATATATATATATGTCTATATCTAACTCGATTTGTTCTAGGTGTTACAAACAACCGTTAGGTGAACAAAACTAATATACTCTCTAGCAACATGTTGAGAGAGTATAGAAAGTAAAGTATGCATATTTTCAGCGATGATATTCAAAGTTTTCTTACTCCAAAACACGCAAAATGCTATAAGCAAGTGGCCTTGAACAGTTACCTGATTTTAAATTTTGTGTATACTAAAACAAAGAATTAAATCAAAAATTGCGGATACAGTTGGCTACGCTCAGTGGACGATAGCCACTAGTATACTAATAATGCTAGTCACCATACACTATTGGGGTGTTAATTTGAATTTTCAAGGAACAGTTTTTAACATCGTAGTCAAAAGTGAGCGAATTTTTTAAATTAAATTCTAAAGATACAGTATCCGTCCCTTTTGAAAATGAAAATAACAGCCCTATTGTAGAAGACCACTGAATTATAGTTGCTAGTAGTAGCCAGTACACTTGCGTTGGATACTATAATATGATTTTACTTTACGGAAGGTTACTGAAGCCAGTGTACTTGAAATCGCAGATAAAAACCCTGTTACAAAAATTTTGCAGCATTTCTCAAGTTTGTGACATAAATCGTAAAATAAAACACAAAGAAACGGAAAACAATGACGTTCATTATTTTATCGCTTGTAATTTTTTAATTAAGTTATATGTTCGTCATGAAATTACTAAATTCCTGAGTGTTGAATTACTGTTTTTCAAGTTGACTAAAATTGCATTTTTAAAGAATGTGGAAAATTATTTACTAATTAACTATTTATAAAAATGCAGCGTTAGGCACAATTATTGTAATTATAAATATTAATTTAATTATAGTAATGCATTAATAGACAATACAAAAAAAAAAAAATATTTTACAACAAAGTGTGAAAAGAAATATTACTGTAAAAATTCAACTGTTTTTCAACGGTTTTTTTGAAGATAAATTTGGCAAATTATTCAGTCAAACGTTCGTAAATAAAGAATAAAGCATTTATATTTTTTTAAAGATATTCAATGTTTTTAAACTCCACAATTCGCAAAATAGTGAAGACAATTGGTCGCCGATCACTTTTGTGTTCAGGATCGACTCTATTCACATTTAAAGAAATTTTGTAATTTGAAAGAAAAATCTACAGTTGTATTCAATACAAAAATGTATAAATGTATTTCTAACGAATATCTGTATTTGTTAATGAAATGGTTTTTGCAAAATGTTTAAGTTCTTGTTGATCCTACCTACTTAAAAAATAGTTCCCTGATTTTATTTTACAGTGGGATATACTCAAATAAATTTGCTTACAAGGGAATATTGTAACAGAACAATACTTTGGGTGATAATTTATTACAAGTTTCTAAGTAAATGTAATGTAATAAAATTTCAGAAATAATTTGAATTTAGAATATTTGTATTGTCGTACAAATTAAATTTATGTATGTATTTTCTATACTGCGTTTATATTACAATTTTAAACATATTATGTACACTAATAGCATAAATATTTACCAGTAAAAATTATTTTCAAAGTATATAAATGGTGTTTAGCGGCTGAAATCTTTAACACGACTTTTCTCAAACTTTATTCCTGATTCAAATTCTTGATTACATAATTCACCATCAAAGCAAAAATGGAAAAACCAATTCCAATCACCAAATTTGAATATAGCCCTGGCCAGTTAATGATGGATTTTCGTTTGTTCTCGCACTCCTCTGATTTTACATCTTGCGCTCCATTAGCACAATTTCCATTATTTATAGCAGATATTACATTATTAACTGTTTTTCTATTAAGTTCACCATTTAAAAGTGCGAGCTTTTGTTTTTCATCTTGCAATAACTTGTTTATCTCTTCGCATACTTCAGGAAACAATTCTCGAAATATTGAGTCCTTTAAATTGTACTCTAAAGATTTTCTGGCATAGCTCTGTTTCTCAAAAGTCGTTGTCTCAATTGAACCTAAAGTTGGTGTTGACTCCAGCTACATAAATAGAAACGGTAAACTTGTTTATAATTTATGTATGCGAACATCAAACTATGATTCATTTGGTTTTATAACATAATAATATACGTAGATATAGCAATAATGTGCATTGTAAATATATAAACATTTTTGAGTAATCCGTGTATATTTAAATATATATATAGGGAAAACCTACCATAAAACTGAGTAACCCAGTCAATATAGTGCCAACGCACCACGTTGGATTCCACGTATCCGGATGGAAATCTTTGAATGATAATAAATAAGTATATGAAAATACCCAATACAAAACACTTACCTGAAATGCTAAGGCAGAGGCGGGTGTTAGTCTTAAATCGTCCGTTTGGCGTCAACATATAAATTGACGGTGGTTTAAAAGGAAATTCTCTTGGAAAAAGTAATGTTCCATGGTAGTAACCTCCATAGTAAGGGGTATTAGCTGGACCTTTTACGACATAATGCCATTCTAGGATATTGTTTGGTAAGGGTTCCGCTGTTATATACGGCAAAGGGTCGCGCTTTAATCGCATGTAATCCTGTCTCATTCGTGATATCGCAGTAGGCTGCTTCCGTGGTTTCGTAGAGGTCATATTAACTTACAGAAACACTTCTCTACAAGACAAAGATAATACATAAAAACGTTCACAAATCAAAATTAGTTTCCAAAATTCCAAATATTTGATAACACTATTCTATATAAATTAAGAATCAACCCAAGCGATTATATTCTCGTGAACAATAGAGGCCAGTTTTCAGCTTTATCAAGAACATACATAAAATTCAAAGCTTAGTTAGCAGCATTTTAACTTAACTTGTACTTTATCGTTTATTTACTCCTAGTAAGCATCCTAATTTAGGTTAAGATAAGAATGTACACCCAGGGTCAAAGCAACGTACCGTCTAAACGTAGATGCAGACTTCCTTATAACGAATCATAGTTGTGTAATTGAAAACATATACATCAACATGAATATACCACTTAAAATATCTGCATTGTTTTAATTGTTCTTTTAACTTATATTCTGCTACTCTTACTAAGGTCTTACTAAGGCTTATTACAGTGTTGTTTGCTTATTCAAAGCATTCATTTCGCATAAGGATACTTTTTAACAGTATTTCTTTTCTGTTTTACCTATTCAAAATTATTATCAGAAATACTTTTCTTCCGTCTCCTCTCTGATCAAACTTTGATGGAACTCCGAAAGATCGCCAAAACGATGATGTGTCTCTTACAAACGAACGGTGTAAACTTATTCTTGTTGCTATTTAACTATATTTGGAAACTAAACAAATTAATTTATTTTGTATAGTAGCGCGAATTTTAATTGCCTTAAAACTTTATTTTTTTCCGCAATCAAGAGCTAACAAATATATCTGGTGTTTTTGTTTCTTTCTAGAGGTTATAATAAACAATAATCGATAGCATTTTCTATATTACGTCAATATACCAGAGCTTTATTATCGATTCCCATACAATTTTGGTTCAATATATTCGTCCGAGTACGTTCACGTAAAAGTTTTGGAGACAAAACAAAGTAAGTCGAAGTCGAATGTTGTGCCACCCTATCCATTTAAGCTTTAGCAAGCGGCTGCCACCATATCAGACTCTCATTTTATCATACTCTCGCAACATGTTTTATAGTACAATAATTTTATTCGCCTAACGATTGTTCATAACACCTAAAACTAATTTAGATATATATAGAGTTATATATACATACATAAATGATCAGAATGACGAGACAAGTTGAATTCCGGGTGAATGTCTGTCCGTCTGTTCGTACAAGCGATAAATTAAGGGAGTCTACAACTTATAATATAAGTTAGTTATGAACGATAAAATTGTAGTAACTTAAAAGTGGAGGTGCCCCGCCACCAATCGGTTTAATGAATATATCTCAAAAACCGTTAAAGCCATACCATTTGAACCCTGCTGAAAGCAAGTTATAAAAGATAAGCATAATAACTACGCCCACCTCCCATACAAAGTTCAGGTTAGGAACTACTAAAAGTGTGTTAACTCGCTAAAGAAACACGTCAGAAACATTAAGTCTAACAGAAATATGGAAGAAAAGGGCTGCATAGGAATCCGTGGAAAATTTGTACGATAGGCGTGACACTGCACACTTTTAGGGGAAATCCCATATCTCAAGAACGTCTTAACCAATTTCAACCAAATTTGGAACATGACAATATAGTTGCATTCTTGTGTTGCTTTGTGGAAATGTGCGAAATCAGATAACAACAATGCCCACTTCTCATATAACACAATTTTAAAATAAAACTGATTCTTTTATTTCAAAGTATATAAATCAAGCACCAATTAAGATATTGGAATGAAACTTTTTACAAATAGTGCCTTCCAGATATTCCATCTGATGAGTAAAAATAGGCAAAATCAGCATATAACTTTTCAAACTCCCATATACTCAATATAAGGACCACAATGCCTGTGGCTGACTTTTCACCTTTCCTTTTTACTCCCTTTACTATCTTTCCATGAAAATAAAGTGTCCTGTGTCAGAAATAAGGAAAATATGCCAAATACTCCTAGCCTCCATATACCTAATATAAGAAGTTCAAACATCTGGTTGACTTTATACGATATATATCGGGCAATATGCAAGCTATTGTAACAGATTTTCTAAATTAATCGTTCACGTTGAAACTCTACCCTGGATTGTTCAATTAAAGTCACAATTTAATGGCTATACACTTTTCTTTATTTCTTATTCAATAACTTGACACTTTGTTACTCGCTATTCGAGCTTACTTATAGTTCACTTGTACTTAACTTAGCAACACTCTTATTTGAACTGTGTCTTGCTGTCACTCCGGCAGCGCTTACATAGTAGATCGTTACCAATAGATCATCAATCAAGATCAATTCTAGAATTCATATTCACCACATTGCCCTCCGCCTAAGTGTGATCGTCCCGATTAGACATATTTGCGGTGCCATATGCTCCAAGCCGTTATAAATTAACTACCTTCATTTTATTCATTGGCCTTCCAATGGTCTCTATGCGATATACCACATCGTTGAGTCGTTTGACAACTTACGTTACTACACTGTAGTTTAGGAGATAAGTCTTTCTTCCGTTGTGGGTTATATAGCAACACCCAGTCTCCTTCAACAAACCCTTCAGAGTTCTTTGCCTTGTCGTATTTTGCCTTCATTTTATCACTCATGATTTGCGTGCGTTGTCTCACCATACCATGTATTTCTTTCATCTCGTCTTCTAGAATACTGTTGGTTTCCTTGGCATTCCTTCCACCATTGGGGTTAATTCCAAACTTCAAATCAATCGGTAACCGAATGTCATTTCCAAGAATTACGCTTGCTGGAGTCTGCCCAGTTGTTTCGTGTATAGCAGACCGATAAGCTATCGGGAACAAGGATATATGAGTATCCCAATCTTTTTGAAACTTGTCTACCACTTCCTTAAATGTTCTTCTAAGATTCGATTGAGTCGTTCTACCATGCCATCGGACTGCGGATGTAACGCAGTTTTTGGCCCATCTCCTGAATTAGCGCTGATTTGAAATTGCTCCCTTGATCAGAATGTAATTTTATAGGAACACCATATCTCGTTACCCAGTTGTTGATGAATATGTCCGCTATCGTTTCAGCCTCTTGATTAGGAATCGGGTATACTTCTGGCCATTTACTGAAATAGTCCATGAGTACCAAAACGTATTTTTTTCCTAATTTACTGGTGGGAAATTGAGCAGCTACATCCGTGGCAATTCGCTCGAATGGCGCCCCTGAATTATACTGTTTCATCTGGCCATGACTCCTGGTTCTCGGCCCTTTGGCTGCAATGTACTCAGCACAATTGGCAATCCACTCCGTAACTGATTGATGGCAATCAACCCAATAAAACCTTTGCCTTACCTTCTCTAAGGTTTTCGTGATTCCCATGTGCCCTCCACATGGACCGTTGTGCAGCTCGTTGAGGATTTCGGGAATTCTTACTTTCGGAATAATCATAAGAGCTCGGAGGCTTTACCCATCTCCGCTTTCCCATATCCGATGCAAGCATCCGGATACCAACTTTAAACTGCTCCACTATGTCCAATACGCTTTTGCGACTGGATTTTCTGCAACTATTTCTTCTCTCGTTGGACGCCTGTTCTGTTCCATTCCATGCATTACAAGTTTCAGTTCTGGATCTTCCTACTGACATTTTCGTAGTTCTTTCGGTTCCCAGTCTTCTATCGATGCCATTGTCATTAATCAGACGTCTATAATGTCTTCTTTGGGTTCAGCTTTTGAGCAATGTCTGCATTCCAAATTACAGGGACGACGGGACATCGCATCAGCTTTTCCATGACTACTCCCTTCCGGTGCTCTATAGAGAAGTCATAACTTTGGAGTCGCTCAATCCACCGTGCCAGCTGCCCCTCTGGGTTCTTGAACTAAAGATGCCATTTTAATGCTGCGTGATCTGTTCTTACTAAAAATCGCTGACCATATAGGTACTTATGAAAATGTTTGATCCTCTTTACCAACGCCAGTAATTCCCTCCGAGTTGCACAATAATTCTTCTCTGGCTTACTTATCGTCTGGCTATAATACGCCACCACTTTCTCATGCCCGCCAATGACTTGTAATCGGAGCCTCCTATTGCATATCCACTAGTACCCGCATCCAAAATAGATGTTGATCCTGGGACTTGATATGTTAACATTGGCGCAGTGCATAACCGTTTCTTCAGAGTTTCGAAAGCCACTTGCTGTTCTTTATTCCACTCAAATGCTTTGTCCTTTTTCATGAGTTCATGGAGGCTACTAGCTACGCTGGCAAAAGTCGGAACAAATCCTCGATAATAGGTACACAGCCCATGGAAACTTCGCAATTCGTGTAAATTTTTAGGACGGAGCCACTCTTTTACTGCCTCTATCTTTTACATAGATGTACCAATGCCCTCCGTTGCTACTTTGTGTCCTAAGTAGCTTGCTTTTTGAACCTTTAGACCAGCGCTAGCTAACCGTTGTAAAACCTCTTTCAGGTTCTTAAGGTGTTCATCAAAGTTTTTACCCGCTAACGATAACGAGTTCAGCTTGTCATCGATTCTAGGTAGCGGATAACTGTCTTTCTTTGTTATATCATTCAACCTTCTATAATCCACACGAAACCTCATGTTTCCACCTTTCTCCTTCACCAGTACCATAGGTGAGCTCCATGGACTCTCTGATCGTTCAATTACGCCACTTTCGCTCATTACAGTATGGTCTGGCTTACAACTTCACGTTTTGCTAATGGAACACTACGAGGAGCCTGGCTGATTGGTCTCACATCTCCTGTGTTAATAAAGTGTTTCACAACTTTGGTCCTGCCTGGTTTGGAATCATCTTTATCAAATATGTTGGAGTATCTGAGGAGGAGTTGTTTAGCCTTATTTTGGTGGTCTGTCTGTAGTTCCTCGGTCCATGCGTTAATTTCGCTCGAGATGTCGTTTTCACCCATGGAATTTCCTTCGAGACGAGTTTGGCAATTTACCACGGCCTCAATCTCCTGGCACTGCCCTAATATATCTCCTTTGGAAGTTGGATTAATTTTATGCCGAAAATGGGTGAAATCGGTCTAGGAATTACACCAGCTCCGATATATTGGGTTGTTCGGAAAGTCATTTCGTTTTTTCCCGCCAGAGGACTTATTGGGTTGTTCGGAAAGTCATTTCGTTTTTTTTGGGGAACATGAAAGACAGTTTTCGTATAATGCCTTTCAAATGGCCATAAACAGTTGAATTCGACAAATTTAACCTCTCACCGATCTCTCGTGTGGTGATTCGCCGATTTGCATCAACTAATGCCTTTGTCAGCTTCGACCGGCCTTCCAGACCGTGGTGCATCTTCGACATCAAAATTGCCGGATCGAAATTTTGCAAACCAGTTCTGGCACTGGCGTAGTTAGTTTCGAAAAAACGTAATTAAGTCCTCTGGCGGGAAAAAACGAAATGACTTTCCGAACAACCTAATAATTACGTTTTTTCGAAACTAACTTCACACTTAAGCCCCATAACCATTATATGTCATGAGAGCTGATATTGCAAGGCTTGTGTGTGAAAAAGTTCTATTAATTCTACCCAGTAGTTTTTGGTTGGTGCCTTTTTAAATATGGAGAGCAATAAGCAGCATTTTCGTCATATTTTACTTTTTAACTTCAGAAAAGGTAAAAATGCTGTCCAAGCGAGAAAAAAATTGACGGATGTGTATGGAGAAGGCGTGTTAACAGTACGCCAGTGCCAGAACTGGTTTGCAAAATTTCGATCCGGCAATTTTGATGTCGAAGATGCACCACGGTCTGGAAGGCCGGTCGAAGCTGACAAAGATGCGATAAAGGCATTAGTTGATGCAAATCGGCGAATCACCACACGAGAGATCGGTGAGAGGTTAAATTTGTCGAATTCAACTGTTTATGGCCATTTGAAAGGCATGGACTTAACCTCGAAGCTCGATGTGTGGGTGCCCCATGTCCTTACCGAGCGAAATTTGTGTCGTCGTGTTGACGCGTGTGATTCGCTCCTCAAACGTCTAGAAAATGATCCATTTTTGAAGCGGATTATTACTGGGGACGAAAAATGGGTTGTATACAACAATGTTAAACGCAAGAGGTCATGGAGCAGAAAAGATGAACCGGCTCAAAGCGTGTCAAAAGCCAACATTCACCATAAAAAGGTGATGCTCTCCGTTTGGTGGGATGTCAAAGGAATCGTTTTTTTTGAGCTTTTGCCGGACAATACAACGATTAATTCAGAAGTCTATTGTAATCAGCTGGACAAATTGAATGATTCACTTAAAGAGAAGAGGCCCGAATTAATCAACAGGAAGGGTGTAGTGTTCCACCAGGATAATGCGAGACCTCACACAAGTTTGGTCACTCGCCAAAAACTTTTACAGCTTGAATGGGACGTACTGCAACATCCACCATATTCTCCAGATCTGGCGCCTTCCGACTACTATTTGTTCCGGTCCCTGCAAAATTTTTTGGATGGCAAAACCTTTACCTCAAATGAAGATGTCAAAAACCACCTGGACGAGTTTTTTGCCAGCAAGGACCAAAACTTTTATGAGAGGGGAATTATGTTACTGCCAGAAAGATGGCAAAAGGTGTTGGACCAGAATGGCCAATATATAATTTAATAAAATATTTATTCATTATACGAAAACTGTCTTTCATGTTCCCCAAAAAAAACGAAATGACTTTCCGAACAACCCAATACATATAATAATTTTCGTTATTCTAGCAAACTTTAAGCCGATTATGACGGTCACTGTGTGAGTTACCTTCTCAAAATTGCGTGAAAACATCTTCCCTAATATACTTGAATAATGAAAAGAGTTAATGGATCAATACAGATCTTCCTCTATCCCAAAAACGCCCGATATAAGAATTGCCGCCGATCTGACTTTAAACCGTTTATGTTGATCAATGTGTCTGATACTTTAATGAAATTAAGGGGATATGCTTTCTTAAACATAATGCGGTTTAGCGTTAAATATAAATGAAACTGGTTTTGACCAGGTATAGGTCTATAAACCACAGTATGTTTAAGAAAACATGTTCACTTAATTTTACTTAAGTATCACACATATTGACCAACATAATCCATTTAAACTTATCCGCAAAGTCGGAAAACACTATATAGGGGCTAGGGAAAGGTTTGAATTGGTTGCGTTAACCTTTGGCATCAAGCTCAGGAACACTGGAGAAGATGTTTCCATGCAATTTTATGAAGATAACTCACGCATTGACCGGCATAAAGTCTGCGAGAAAAGCGAAAGTCATTACTTATAGTATATGGGAGCTGGGGTAATTCGTATACCGATTTCATGAATTTTCGACATTGAACTATAGTATATCCAATATTATACGTACACTTAATTTTTCTAAGATATCTTACATATTGATCGATATATAGCGTATAGATATTTCATATTAGCTGTATGGGAGCTGAGGAAAGCTTTGACACGATTTTACCCATATTTGACACAAGGGCACATTATTACTAAAGAAAGAGGCTCTCTAAATTTCCTTAATATATCTCCCAGATTAGCCGCTATTTTCGGCAATAAGTCAGCCATAGCAAAGAGGTCCACATATTCGGTATCTGAGGTCTTAAAATTATATACTACGATTTCCACCATTTTCCGCAAGTAAAAGAGATACCTTTAAGGCACCATTCGTGTAAATTTCTATTCCGTTATCTTCATGGGTGCTTGATTTACATATTGTAATGTGAAAGAATCAGATTGATTTAAAAGTTGTGTTATGTGGGAACTAGCTGTAGTTATTGTCCGAATTCCGCCATTTTTACACTGTAACATAAACACATCAAAGTAATTCTATATACAAAATTTAGTGGAAATTGCTATAACAGTTCCTGCGATAGAGGATTTCACCTGAAGATAGGCGGTGTCACGCCTATTCTTCTTCTTTCTTACGAAGCTCTTAGGTACCGTCTTGACTGTGAAATTTAATGCTGCTTTGCCTTTAGTAATTTTCAATATAATCGTTATAAGGGGAGTGGGCATGGTTATCACACGATTTCACCCATTTCCACACCGTCTGAGAGGTGCTGGAGGGATTTGTCCTCAGCAAATTTGGTTGATGTAACTTTAGTGTTTTTTAAGATATGTAAATTAAACCCATCAGGGGCGGGGCTATTTCCACTTCTTAAAAAGTTTTCGGCAGTATATACCTCTTCCCACTTTAATTTTATGCATTAAATTATAGTATTGTGTCTTAATTAATGGGTTAGTTATAACATTTTATGGGTTGTCGTTTAATTACATTTTATGGGCGTGGCAATTGCCACCTAACAGTTGAACAAAAATAATATACTCTCTAGCAACATGTTGCGAGAGAATAACAAGTAATGCAAGGCTAAGCTCGGGTGTAAGTAAACATTTTATACTCTCGTAATATACGAGGATCAAAGGCGAGGAAATACTTTCAGGTGTTTGCAAAACTTTATATTAAACAAGAACACATTATTACCAGGAAAAGACGCTCTCTGAATTTTATAAAGATACTTCGCAGATTGGCCGATTTATACGGTATAAAGTCAACTGGAAACTCGAAAATCTTTACATTAGGTGTAGGGGTTTTTGGAAAGTGTTTACTCGATTTTACAAATTTTTGACACAAGGACTTATTGTCGTCGGGAAATGATTTTCTTTGAATTTCATTAATATATCTCCACAGGTTAACCAATATTTTCGCTAAAAAGTCAGTCATAGGTCCACATATACGGTATCTGGGGACTTGAAAATTTTCGACCGATGTCGACATTTTTTAGATGGAATATGAATACCATGAAGTCACCCTTCGTGCAAAGTTTTACTCTGATATCTTCATTGGTAATTAATTTACATACTGTGAAGTGAAAGAATCATATATAATTTCAAGTTGTGATATATGGGAAGTAGGCGTGGTTGTTATCCGATTTTACCCAATTTTACTTTGTAACATAAAAATATCAGAATAATGCAATGATCTAAATTTAGTTGAAATTGGTTAAGTAGTTCCAGAGATAGAGGATTTCACCTAGTATTATACGTTGCCACATCCATTGTCAAATTTTTATATCGATGCATGAAGCCTTTAGGTATCACCCTAGCTGTGAAATTTAATTCTTTGGACGAATTTATTTAGTGAATTATCATCCTTTTCGTAGTTTTCAATATAACCCTTATATGTGGAGGGAGGAGGGCCTGAGAAGCTGATGGAAGGAGTTGTGCGCTGTTTTTTGTTTTGTTAATGTAGCTTCAGTGGTTTGGGACATATGTACATTAAAACTAAAATTTTTGCAAAATTATCGTTATAGCATTTTATAAATTTTCAGATTTCAATAGATCCGGTTACGCCAATCTTCAATACCAACCTCCTCAGAGTTTATTACTCAGATAGAAACATATATATTAAGTTTTATCAAGATATCTCAATTTTTACTTAAGTTATGCAAAGACAGGCATCAATGATCATCCTGACCATTCATATATACGTAAATCTATATCTATCTCGATTAGTTCTAGGTGTTATAAACAGCCGTTAGGTGAACAAAACTATTATACGCTGTTGCAAAATGTTGCGAGGGTATAAAAAAGCACCTCAGTTCAATAGAACCTTAAAAATACTTGACGCATATCAAAGGATAACACAATATTGTCTTAAATAACATCTGAAGAATCATTACTGATGCTGCATATTTACTGGAACTCTTTAAGTCAGTGTAATATAGAAATAAGATTTTAGAAAGTGTTAATCATCGACAAGAGCTTGAAGCGATTGGTTCTGCCACTCTCTATACTTCTAAAATAAAACATTGAAATTATTAAACTTTCTGTATTTTTTTTATATTAAACCAAAATTATCATTCTCGAATGTGTTAGAGTATCGAGCTGTCGGTAAATGGCTCTGTTGCTTAACCTAGTTAGCAATTTCAACAGGGATTATACGAAAACCATGGCGGACATCAATGATTCGTGCTTATCAACGCTCTGACTCAAAACACTCGTTAAGCTTATCAGAAAATTTAAATTTAAATTATTTTATACATACTATTATAATATATATTATTGTAGTTGAACAAAAGCTTTATATAATATATATAATAATTAATGGTATATATACAATCACTTCACTGTTACTTCTTTGTTTACAGTTGCAATGCATATTTAAGTAGAGAGGTAAAACGGACAGCAAGAGTTATTTTTGTTTATTGGCAGATGTACTAAGCTTATCATAGCATTCCTTATCAGACAATTTTATTTATAGAGCATTCAGAAACTTCGTGCTGATAGGGGCTCAATTAACGTCCAGCTATCGAGTTGTGAAGATCTAAAGTTCAATATTAAAATAAATTGGTTTTAAATTTTTCAAAACTAACATGAATCAAGTTGGCAGAATCGGAGTTTTGGGGGGTGGAAAAATGGCGCTTGCAATGGTGAAAGGTTTTCTCTCAGCTGGTAAACATTTAAATAAATGCTTCAAGATCATATGATTCCAACTTAATATTTATTCCGTGGAGGTCTTACAAAGTCCGAGCGTATAATAGCCAGCGTACATCCAGATGATAAACAAAGTTTTATACAATTTGAGGTAGTCATTACTTATGTATTTAACTTACTATATGCTAATTTCTTTTTCTACCTCTTCTAATATAAATATGGTATAATATTATCACTCTTTAATCTATTATATAAATTTATATTGCGCTAGCAAATAGGCATTCAGACGGTGGTAAAAAACGAACCGGTTGTAGAGAAATCGGATATAGTATTCATATCTGTTAAACCGCAGGTCGTGCCAGTTATATTGCCCGAAATCAGATCATTAAGCAACAACAAGCTGTTTATCTCAATAGCCATGGGCATAACATTAAAGATGTTAGAAGAGGTAAGTACTGCTGAAGACTGAGTTTATTTCACTATAATTTTTTAATTTTTATTCAATATAATTTACAGCAATTATCTTCAAGTGCGCGAATCATACGTGCGATGCCTAATACTCCAGCACTAGTGAAAGCGGGTTGTTCAGTATATGCTCGTGGTACTAAGGCAAGCAAAAGCGATGGCGAGTTAACAAAGTCACTTTTGGAAGCGATTGGCACATCCGAAGAAGTACCGGAAATTTGGTTTGATGCCATTACAGCTTTGAGTGGAAGTGGGCCAGCTTATGTATTTGTCATGATTGAGGCACTAGCAGATGGTGGGGTTCGGATGGGCTTGCCGCGTGATTTGGCATATCGACTTGCCGCGCAAACCGTTTTGGGCTCGGGACAATTGGTACGTGATTCAAGGGAACATCCAGGTGTGTTGAAAGACAATGTAACTAGCCCGGCGGGTTCAACTGCTGCGGCGCTTAAAGTTTTAGAATCGGAAGGTATATAAAACTTAATTTAATTTAGCTTAACGAGTAAGTTATTTCGGCGATTTTCAAAATAGGTTTTCGTGGAGCAGTCGCCAATGCAGTAGAAGCTGCAGCCTTAAGATGTCGAGAAATATCAGGCAATTAATAATGTTATTAATATTAATGTAACTGATTTTTTAATCTTCACAGTTATTTATAACTGAATAACACTTTCTAAATAAAATAAAATAAATTATTGATACTACATATGTATAAACGTATACCAAAAGTATACACTCTCCCAATGTGCAAGAATAAAAGCGGGGAAATAATTTCCGATACTGGCAAAACTTTATTTTAAAAAACTAATATACTCTGTAGCACAATGTTGCGAGAGTATAAAAATTTTTTATAAGAATTCAACATTCATTATTCGCCGAAATTGAAATTGGACTACAATCATATTTGATATCTTATTTTTTTATATTACAGGTCATAGACTCCCTTACTTTCATTACTATATTTTTTGTTCCATGTTCAAGATATTTATATTAAAATCTACCAAACTAACGTGATGAATATGATATATACGATATGAACTCCACCAAAATTACTTAATTAAATATATTCAGTATATGAGGAAAAAGACAACCAGAGAAACGGAAATCATTATATTAGGAATAAGGGGCTTATACCACGGTCTAAACCGTTTTCATTCACATTTAGCACTAAATCACATTATGTTTAAGAAAACACATTCACTTATTTTTATTAAAATATCACATATAATGACCAACATAAACGGTTTCAAGTCAGGTGGAAAGTCAAGAATCATCATATAGGGTATATTTGGGCTAGGTAAAGATCTGTACTGATTGCATTAACATTTATCATTACTCAAGTACACTAGAGAATATGTTTCTACGCCATTTTATGAAGACTCACACTCACACACTGACGGAAAAATGCACATAGTCTGCTAGAATAAAGAAAATCATTATATGTACTATACAGGAGCTGGAATAATTCTTTGACGGATTTCACACATTTTCAACATTAAACTATGGTATATACAATATTATACGTTCACTTAATTTTCCTAAGATATCTCACATATTGACCGTTATGTACCATATAAAGCTAATAGGATGTTTTAAATTCTTATATTAGTTATATGAGGTCTAGGAGTGGTATTGATCCGGCTTCATTCAGTTTTGGAATCACGACATATTATTACCAGTAAAAATTGCTGTCTAACTTTCATTAAGATACCGGAAGTTTGAAATTTTTATATTTAGTATGTGGGAGCTAGGGAAGCATTTATCCAATTTTACCCATTTTTGACAAAAGGGAACAATATTATCAGATAAAGAGTTGCATTGAATTTCAATACTATATTTGCCAGTTTGACCGATGGTTTCCGTCTTAATTAATAATTGATAATCGATTTATGTACTGTAAAATGATATAATCATATGGGATTTAAAATATGGGAAGTAGGCGTGTTTGGATTCTGTTTTCGACCAATTCCACACCGTAATATAAAGATGCAAATATAATGTCACCCACGAAATTTGAAATTGATATAGCAGTTCCTGAGAAATAGGATTTTACCTAAAAGCGGCGGTGAAACGCTCGTTATCCAATTTTTACACCGATTCCTTTGAAGCCATTAAGTACCATCTTGGCTGTGAAATTTAAGGTCTCTGACATGTTTCTTCAGGGAGTTAAAGACCTTTTAGTAAGCGAAGTTTAATATATTGGGTACATGAGGAAAAAGTTAACCAGAGGACGTACACATAAGTAATTATATTAGAGGTATGGAGTTTAAACCAAGATCTAGACCGATCTCATTCATATTAAGCGCTAAACCATATTTTGGTTAAGAAAGCACTTAATTTCATTGAAATTTAACACAAATTGACCTATATTAAAGTCAGCTGGAAAGTCGGAAATCACTATATTTGGGATAGACGAAGGGGATAACATTTACTTTTGGCATTAAACTAAAGTATGCTCGAGAACATATTTTCATTCATATTTACTAAAATAATTCATAATTTTACCGTATTGTTCGGCGTAAAGTCCACTAGAATTACAAAAACCGTTACCCTACCCTAAGAGTCGGCACCAAAGAGGTAAGGGTTTCGACACCAAACTGTAGTATTACGTATCCAAGATTATAAATTCACTTAATTTTTCTGAGATATCATATATATTGCCCGATATATACGATATAAAGTCAAATGGAAGTTAAAAAATCTTATATTAAGCTTAAAAGAGGCTAGGAAAATTATTGACCCAATTTACGCATTTTTGGCATCTATCTGGTACTATTATATTTCGCAGACTGACCGATATAGGGTACAAAGTCAACCGTAAGTTAGGAAATTCTTATATTAGGTAAGTGGAGGATAAGGAAATATAGACCCGATTTTACGCATTTTTAACGCAAGGGCACATTACTGTTACAGAAAGATACATTAAGACAGAAAAAGTAAACTCTAGGAACTGAGGTCCACATTTTCGGCTTACCTTGAAGGCACTCTTTAATGAGTTATCGCACATTCAGTAGTTTTCAACATATCCGTTATAATTCGATTTCACTTATTTCCACACTGTACGAGGAGGTGCCAGAAGGGCCTATTCTCAGCAAACTTGTTTGATATAGCTGCAGTGATTTGAGAGATATGTATATTAAACATATTAAGAAGTGGGGCAACATCCACTTACTAAACATTTGCAACACACATATGCTCCTCCCTACTGCGATTACCTTTACCAAATTCCAGTTTTTATCTTAACTGGGAGCTAGGTTTTAGCGTTTCATAGGTTTTCGATTAACGACTTTTTGTGGCCGAAGCAAAAGTCTGAGTCCGATGGGGCCGGACCATAGGGAGTCGTGTTAGGTGAGTTGGTTTCAAGAGACATGCATTCATGCATTTAAAGATGGTTAGTCTTGCAGGGCCTCTTTGCATTCGGCAATTGGTGAAAACTAATACTCGTACCGAGAACACAGACATTGTCAGGTATTGAGCTACTTCCTGTCGCTAATAATAATATAAATATAATAATAGTCAAAATAATATAATGTATGTAAATAAAAAAAATGTATATAAATAAAGTAGATAATCAACAAATATTGACACCAATCGACTTTTTAAACAACGTTTTTGTACGCACAAGAGACAAAAGCGCCAATAAAATTTGTTTTTAAAGTTTCATTCGGAAATAATTTTTTATTTTTACAAATTAGGAGCATACATGCATACGTACATGTAGTTTCTACATATATATCGGTTATTTTATGAGGTTTCAAACGATCGTTAAGTGATCAAAAACAAAGTTGTTCTTTGTGCAACAAGTTGAGATGCCCATTTACATAAATACATAATTTTATCAAATATTTCTGTATTTAAAAAACATTTTTCTAATTTTTTATTCATCTTAACTGTGAATGCAATATAAAACGTAACTCAATCATAAAATTATTGAATTATGGATATAATCTGGATTACGTAACAAAAAGTCCATCATTATATACACTGAATTTTGGAATATTTAGAACTTCTTTTTCTTCTTAATACGATCTAGCTCATTAAGTTCACCTTGTTGAATCGAAGCTTCTTGATAAATACGTTTAACTTTTTCCTTACGCTCCATATCACTGAAAAATATAAGCATTTTAAGTCCAATTAACTACGTTGGCAATCAGTGCTAATACATACCTCTGAATTTGTTGTTCTATACGCATCTTTTGTAAAAATTCAGTGTCCCTTCGTATTTCCCTAATCGCACCTTTAGTTTCACGACGTAATTTATGTACCAATTTGACCCTTTCCTCCTTATCCTTCGTTAATCGTGGTCGACGTTTGTCATCGTAAATTACTTCAATTCGCGGCTCAAGCAGTCGTAGCGCTTTAGGTTTCTTTTGAGGCGGTACGATTTTTGTTAATTTTTTTTTAGAAATGCTTTCTAATACCGATTTGGCCACTTTGAAATTTGTTTGTACGAATTCGGGGTAGATTGCCAAAGAAAGGTGTTCAAATAATTCCAGAAAGGGTATTGCAAAATAAATTGAAACAATGTTTTCTTCAAGATTTGAAATAATATCTTTTATCAGTTTC
Source organism: Bactrocera minax (assembly GCA_021498325.1). Lineage (NCBI taxonomy): Eukaryota > Metazoa > Arthropoda > Insecta > Diptera > Tephritidae > Bactrocera > Bactrocera minax. The sequence goes on from JAKEEE010000137.1 coordinate 298,555, forward strand.
AGTGCTATATTCAAAGCACGAATTTTAAAGTCAATTGAAAATGTAGTTAAAACTAAATCGTCTGACTTCAATAATTCCTCATTTATATTTCCTTTTTCTTCAATTTCAGCAATAGCCAGTAGTTTGCTCATAGGGCCTGTGCTCTGAAATGGTGGTACAATTTTTAACATTTCGACAGGTCGCTTTGGTATACTCAGATATACAATACCGAGCAAAAAGTTCAGCACTGCAGGCAAAAAACGTGTTGATAACCGCGAGAATTCAAAACAAATTGTTACCAAAAACAAGCCCCCGGCTATCTCCTGCCTCGTTCTTAAACGCGCCTTCGACAAGACATGTTGTATAAAAATATAGCAGGGTGTAACTACTGCGTGACGAAAGTCTGATGTACTACAAAAATTCGATACAAGCTTAAAAAATATAAGCGTTTCTAGTGGAGGAAACAATTTAATATTTTTGAGATAATTGCTGTATTTTTCTTTGATAACGTCCAATAACGTATTTGACGATTGGTCTGGTATCATTTGGATTAGATCATACATGTGAGGATTGAGAATATCCAATATTTTAAATTGCCTTTGTATGTCGTCTTGAGTAGTGTCAGTAAATAATTCATTTACATACTGCAAAAGAAAGGCAAACAATTTGCCTATTTTTTCCTTGTTGTTTGTGCCATCTAGCTTTATATGATTACATTTTATAAGGCGCTCAATTATGATGCCTTGTTCCTCAGGTTTGAGCTTATACACCAATTTATTGAATCTCTCGTAATTATCGGGAATATCCATCGTATATGGCAACTCACCATTTTCATTAATGTATGCATTCGGTATATTTTCTTTTTTAATTAAAGCAGTTTTATCTTGTAAGTTTTTTTTGGGCCGTACATTTTTTTTAAGGTCTTCTGTTTCAGATTCGGAGTCAGTTACTTTTAAGTCACTCAAATTATCAACGTCAACTCCTTCTTCATTCGAGTCATTCTCACATTCTGATTTCTCTTCATGATCTTCGTCGTCTTCACCCTCTTCACTTTCAACTTCGTCAATTTCGTCGAATTCGATTGATTCTTCTTCCAATTCCTTGGAAACATTTTCAATAAACTTTGTTCCCAACTCACCTATAAAAAATGCAACAAATATGTCAAGTAAAATAAATCTTAATTTCGATAACTTACGAACCATCTAGAGTATACGCCAGCGTTTGATTTTCTTCCTCAACTGAATAACCAAAATAACCATCATCGAGTGCATCAGCTGAACGATGTTCTGTTTGTTTTGTCGTAACATTAACGTTTTCTCCGTCTTCGTGCATTCGTTTTAATCGCTCTCTTTCCAATTTTTCTAATCTTTTTCTTTCCTGCTTAGCTAAATCTTCTTCGGACAAAAGTTTATCAGAAACTACTCCTCTAGGTTCAAAAATCATTTCTTTCAAAGCCTTATCATAATCATCCGGTTCAGGCTTTCTTAGCAACTCTTTTTTTGATAATTTATCTACCAATCGGAGTAACTCTTTATAATTTGAATCTAATTTTTCTGTTAAACTATGTATTTCGTCCTTCTCTTTAGCTATTTCCATTTTTCGTCGTTTTTGTTCTGCTATCATATTTTCTACCGCCGTCTGACGATCTTCTGACAATTCGGGGTTTCCGCCAAAATGTGCAGCTTCTATGAACTCCGCTACAAATAATTTAAAACCATGTTACTTTAACTCATATATAAATATATATAGTTTTAACGAACCATTTAATTTATCATCCTCTGAATCTTCATCATCAGATCGTTCGTCACGGAATTGTTCGATCTCCTCTAGAGTTTGACCACGATGAGTCAAAATATCATCATTATTTAAGTTAAACCTAGACGCTTTATTTTGTTTTAACTGCTCTACTCTTGCTGCCAAAAAACGTGCATTTATAATGTCTTCACTCAGTTGATCGCTGTTTTGGAATCTGCCTATTCTACGATCACGAAATTTATTGGTTTTGTATTTATTTTGATATTCCACAGCAAGTGTTTCTTTGCGCTTTCTGACGGCTTTTGCGCGTGACACACCAGGCAATCCTTTATCATGCTTGCAAGTACGTCCCAGAATTTGAAACTTTGCTTTGTTTACATGGACCTCGAACGGATTTAGTCGATTTGATGTTGCCGGTATTGCAGTTGCAAATGGGTTTGCTTTTGTTTCCCCTTTAGCTTTCTTCGAGTATACTTGATCCGCTAGAGCTTTTTTGTTTCTTTTTGCTTTTGCCATAGCTTTATAAATGAAATGTGAACACTTTATTAAATAATTTCTCCGATATAAAGTGCTTTTTATTCTATATTAACTTGGGCACGTGAAATCACTACAGAGTTGTATTCTAATTCATTTCTAACTGCAGTAACGAGCAAAATTTATGAATTTCGTTTTGTGCTATGTACGATATACAAGGATTTTCGATCGATTGTGTTGAAATGAAATTTACTGGTCTAACCCTTTTTGCGTGCATGTTGGCGATATTTAAGAGAAAATCGATTTTTGGATTTTTACAGTCGTTGTGCGATAAGTTTACTGTATATCGTCTCATGTGCACTTCTACTCAACTGGAAAACCAAAATTAAGTAAAGTAAAATTGAAAATAAAAAAGTAAATATAGGAATAATTTATTGTCTAAATATAGTCAAATATTGTACATAAAAATTCTTTTATAATAAATTGTTATGAGAATTACATGAAGTGCAACTACATTATACCATTGTAGGAACCTACAAGTTACAAATCCTAAAATTTACACTCATCACACAGGCGAATCCTTTTAGAATGGAAGAACTTACAACAAGAGTGAAATACAACGAGGAACAGAAGGCGCAGAGAACTAGGCACTTTATTATGTTTGGTTCAAATATTCTACTACTAAATCGGCCAAATGCCTCAAAAAAGGCACTAATCTGCATTGTGTGTTGCCATGTTATACTAAAGAATTTATTACCTTAAGTATGTTTTTGATTAATTTTCAATTATTTATTTATTATTAATGTTCATACAAATTAAATTTATCAAGAATTGATTAAAATTTTATTTATTATACCAAAACATTATTAAATGTTTCCAATTTTATCAAAAATATTTTGCTTAAGAGCTTTTAAAATATATGTATTTCATGCAACCATGTGATGTAACAAGTCTTTTAACGGACAATTTTTACGCCAGAATAAAATTTTTAAAATTTGGAAGCTCCTGAATTATTTTAAAATCAATAATCAATCATTAATAATAATATATTTGAACCTCAGCCTGAGTAAGTGTAATGACATAAATTGAATAAAGTATATCAATAATTGTGTTTCATATAATAGGATGCCTTTTAGAAAGTGTGAACCTGGTTGCAGTTTGGAGGTGCCGCTATATCCCTTCCCGTCAGAAAGAGACACATCCATGTGAGTTTAATTCATAAGAATGAAAGTGAAACAAATATAAAATAGGTATTAATTATACAAAATTAGGTTGGTGTTATTTGTTAATAAAGCTTAGTATCCAGCTCTCAAGAAATGTAAAAACTTCATATAAAAAAACGCTTAAGAAATGGTCAAGAAAATTTACCCCAGGTACTAGTATGCAGCTCTGAAGAAATGTAGTACTAATTTTTACTACATTTTTTCAAAAAAATACGAATATGGCAATGCTGGTTTTGCGAAGACACATGAAATCAAGAATTGTTTCTTGAAGGAAAGTGACATCGGCGCGTCGTGCGAGTATCGTGAAATTGTGAAATTTATGAGTTATCTAAATAAAATAATGTGGCGAATTGACGATAACTTGCCAGAATCTACAAGACATCGAAACTAATGGTTGCCAGAATGTTCGAACAGCGATATTGCAACAAACTCGAATGTCAGAACAAAATAGAATCGGCGACAAGCTGCCAGAATCAACCAGATAGCGAAGTTCGTAGTTGCCAGAATGTTCGAGTGATGATCTGTTGGTAACGATCTACTATATAAGGGCTGCCACGGGGGTAGCAAGACACAGTTCAAATAAGAGTGTTGCTAAGTTAAGTATAAGTGAGTTATAAGTAAGCTCGAATAGCGATTAACAAAGTGTGAAGTTATAAAATAAGAAATAAAGAAAAGTGTATAATTATTAAATTGTGACTTTAATTGAACAATCCAGGGATCGAAATCAAGGTAGAGTTTCAACGTGCACGATTAATTTAGAAAATCCGTTACAATTGGTGTCAAAAGTGGGATTGTCAAATAAAGTCCCATAAGAGATTATTTTAAAAATGGCAAAGTTTAATGAACTGAAAATTCGACAACTAAAAAAGGAACTGGAACAACGTAGTTTGCAAACAAATGAAAAAAAATCCGAATTGCAATCATGGTTGCGAGAGGCCATGGAAGAGATAACATTAATGTTGACGAATACGTTTTTAAATCGGAACTAGAGGAATTGACAACGAAGATGGCGGAAAGGGAAGACACTCAATGTTCATTAAAGGTTATGGACATGAAAATGATTTTGGCTGCAATATCACAGGTGTCATCGCAGATGTTGGCACAACAATCCCAATTGATCTCGTAGTTAAAAGAGAGTGACCTCAAAATAGCAGAGGTGTCAACGCAGATTTCGGAAGAGCAGGATAAAACTAAGGTTGAAATGGATGAGCTAAAAAATCGTCGCCACGAGCTATAATTAAATCGTCCAATTATGTCAACAGGCTCTGCCAAAGTAAAAACTCCATCCTTTGACGACACGATTCCGTTCCAGATTTTTAGACTTAAATTTGAAAAGATCGCAGCTGCAATTAATTGAAACGCTGAAGATAAAGTCAGTGGATTATTCGTTGCACTAAAAAGCTCTGCAGCTGAAATCTTACAAACCATTCCCAATTGCGAATCGAGTAGTTATGAAGCTTTGATGAGCGCACTAGAAAGACGTTATAGTAGTGAACATAGGAAGCAGATATTCCACATTGAGTAACAAAGTCGCCGCAAGAAAGCCAATGAGAGTCTGCAGGAATTTTCTGCGGAGAATGAGAAATTAGCTCATTTGGCTCATATAATGGCCCTGTAATCTCCATCTCACAAATAAGCAGGAACACGAGTAACATTAGCGTTAATGGCTGTGTGGACAGGGGCAAAGTTACGTACTGCAACTGGAGAAGATATTCAATTTGTCGGGGAAGCATCGTGTGAGATCACAATTGGAAAGGTAGCCGTGTTACACAATTTTATAGTGGCAGACATCGTCGACGAAATCATAAAAGGAATAGATTTTTTAGCTAATCAAGGGATCGAAATCGATATGGAAAACAGGATAATGACTTATAAAAATATGGAAGTGCCACTTATGTTCGGATATGATAACAACCACGGCAATAGACGAGTACTAGTATCAAAAAAACAACTCCTTCCTCGGTCCATGCGTTTATTTCACTCGAGATGTCGTTTCACCCATGGAATTTCCTTCGAGACGTGTTTCGTTATTTATCACAGCCTCAAAATTAGCGTTCTTTTATAACATTTTGCATTGTTGGCAGATCATACAAAATACTAATTTTTGGGCATTTAAATTAAAACACCCAACATTTATTAGGATTAATAATTGTTAAATATTGACCTTTTAATGTATAAAGTAAAAATTTAAATACATTTTCTGTGATTTCATAGTATATTAAAACAAAGTGTCTTTAAGCTTTTAATAATAAATTAAGTGAACTAAACTTGTCTACTGCAAATTAATACATGGTTCGTATCATTTTCAATGGCAAATTAATATCCCTAAGCTGCAAATTACAAAAGATTGCTTCAATTGCACCTAAATTTCGCGTTTCCTTTTCTTTTTATTATTTAACATTTTTATTTGTTATCTTGCACGGCGATTACAAATGTCTCTGTTGAAAAATTTTTTTTGCAGGGTTCAAATTCAGATTTGCAATCTAGTCGTTGCAGTCTTTCTGGTTGGTAAATGTCATACCTACCCGATGCAGGCAACTGTCAAAGTCGGGTAGGTGATTTACTCTCTCAATTTTATTTGACAGGAAAGTTGTATATCCCTTTATCACTGCTCCACATCTTGCAATATGTGTTAGAAATGGCTTTAAAAAATTGTACAAACCGACCAAGTAACAAATTTTAGATATTTCACTCATACATACGCAGGCGAATGCTTTTAGAATGAAATAAAGAAATTATTATTTACAATAATAATGAAATAGAATGAGGAAGAAAGGGGGCAAAAGATTACGGACTTCATTATGTTTGCCTGAAATATTCTACCACAGAAGCGGTCAAATGCCTCAAAAAAGGCACAAATCTCCTATAGAGTGTTGCCGTGTTTTGCCGTAAAATTATTACTTTAAGTACGTTTTTGATAAATTTTCAAATATTTTTCGATTATTAGAATTCATATATATTAAATTTACTTAGTTTCGATGGAATTTTTATTTATCGTATCAAAACATTATTAAATGTTTCCAATTTTATCAAAAATATTTGATTTGATTAGATGGTGGTATTACTGAGGAAGATTCTTTCTTCACTTCGGAGAAGCAATATAGTAATTGCCAAGTAGTAAAACCACCCTCCAAATTTATAGACTCTATCAAAAATCCAAGATATTTTTATACAACATTTTGATTATACTTGCCATAGGATCGGGCTTTCCCAAATATTAAGTGAAAAAATTGGGGATGTAGAACCATACTATTATTGTGAAAATTCTAATTTCGACCCGATAAAATGTCTATTTATAAGAATTAGAACATATTTCCTAGAAAACGCTTTTAATAAAAAAGATTTTAATAAAAGATTTCAAAAACATAATGTTTTTGTATGTTACACTCAAATAGTAATCACGTCCGTTTGTCTGCCTACGTTAGTCGGAATTTATTACTATGTCTGTCGGTCTGAATTATTTGATAATTGTCAAAATATTTGTCTATCGAAAGCCACAATTTTCCTAGTTACCTTCATCTGTGATTTTAAAATGAGAATTTTTTTTAATTAGGCTTGTACGCTTATTATTATTTCTTTTTAAGTGTTTTCGTGTACCAGGTTTAGGACCCTTTTTTTATCGACTATTCTTTTGATAGGATTTTTACTTTGCATTTCGCTGTGGGTGATTCAGAATATTTTATAAATATTATTTATTACATAGTAGATTGTTTTTATTTTTAAAAATGTTGTACTTGAATTGTACCTGACATTTATATAATTATGATTTCTATATTTGTTTAAATTCTTACAAGTAGATTGTTTTGTTTTTTATAATGTATTGTTAATGTACCTGAATTGTGCCCGATTTTTATATATTTATTTTTTTCTAAATTATTACAAGTAGTTTGGCTTAGCATTGTAAATATTATATGGGTGAAAATAGGTCACCTGGGGTACCGAACACCCAAAAAAAATCGGTAATGCACCTATATTGCAACCTCAGAGGTGGTGAGGAAAAGCAATTCATATAACAATTAACTACTCAATTAACTTTTGCTTCTAAGGTATGCCAGAAAATTTTCAATAATATTTTCCATTAAAAATACACTTTCACAAGAAAAGTTCTTATTTTAAAGTCCTTTTATTTAAGGCTCTGTTCCGTAAAAGGCTCAATAAGATCAAGTGATCTCAGCTGTGTGAAAATATTGAAAACAATACGATTCTTTGGTTACTTGTGTGCCTATATAAAGCAAACGGGTAACAAAAGAATCATATGCTTGTCACTATTTACACACAGCTGCGAAAATCTGGAAAAAATTAAACCTTTTCCGGCACAGAGCTTTAAATAAAAGGACCGTAAAAGAAGAAATTTTCTTATGAAAGTGAATTTTAATGGAAAATATCAAGAAAGCTTGAAATTAAGGTGATTTGAAAATTTAATAGGTTTCTTCTAGTTACAATACTTAATACATAGAATTTGCAAGTCGTTACACATGTACAAATGTTGGGTAAATATTTTTGATAAAATAAGAAACTTTTAATAATGTTTTTATATAATTAAAAAATTTTAATAAGTACTTAGTAAATTTATTCTTTATGAATTTTAATAAAATATACATAATTGAAAATTAATCAAAATCATCCCTAAAGTTATAAATTATCCCTAAACTTACCAAGGTAACACATTGTAGCAGATTTGAGCCTTTTTTGAGGCATTTGGCCGTTGAGGCCGTTTTAGTAGTAGAATATTTGAGGCAAACCTAATAAAGTGCTCAGTTTTTGCCCCTTCCCACACTCGTTTTATTTCTTTCTTATCGTAAATTCTTCTATTCTAAAAGCCTTTGCCTGCCTTTTTACTTGAAAATATGTACAATGAAATCTAATTTGTACTCTTGCATGAGTACATTAACTCGAGAAAAGCGTTAATTATAGAGGAAAAATTTTCTGCTACGTTTGTGCTGATAAGTTTTGGTGTTAATATTTGTCATTCACATAAATTTAAAAGCTTATGGGAGCAACACTTCAATAAATATTAAGTAACGCAAATTTTTGAATTACTTTGCATGTTTGTTCAATGTTTTTGTGATATTTCTTGTTTTTTATTGTCACTCTCTTTTTAAGTTTTTAATATTTGCGTACAAATAAATACACTCTTGGGAGATGAGTTTGCAATTGATATTTTCAATATTAAACAGGTAAGGAGGCTTTAAGTTCGGGTGTAACCGAACATTTTATGCTCACGCAATGTGCAAGAATCAGAGGTGGGAAAATGCTATCTTAGTGTTCTAGGTATTTATATTAAAATCTACCAAACTAACTCAGATAAGATATATGCGATTTAAACTCAACTAAAGTGGTTTAATTGAATATATTAGATACATAAACAAACCGTTAGGTGAACAAAACTGATATACTCTCTAGCAACATGTTGCGAGACTTTAAAAATGTTGCCTAAGAATTCCACATTTATTTCTCAAAGATGGATTATTTTTCTGATGGATTGTAATCATATTTGGCATCATGTTAACTTTTACTTTAGGTCATATAGTCATGAAGTCAATCTCACTAAGGCAAACACCTATATTCATGATATTAGTGCTTTGAAATGTACAATAGCCAAAATTTCGATTGCCGAATGGCATAATATTATTTGAAATATTCTTATTTAATTTTGTTGAGACATCTTGTATGAAGATATTTGTTATATAAGCTCAAAAATTATAAAAGTTATGAATGTCAACCAGAGGGACGTGAGTCATTATATTAGAGGTATGGGTTTTAGAGCAGGGCCTATTCCGATTTCTTTCATATTCAGCGCTAAACCATTGATGCATGATTAAGAAACCATTTAAATAATAAAAATATAATAATAATTATAAAAAAATATAAATGATATAAAAAATAATTAATAAATAATAATTATTTTAAAATATCACACATATTGACTTATGTAAGCGATTTCGGGTCAGTAGGAAATATATAGCCCCCGGTATACTGGTGCTAGGGAGAGGTGAGCATATAACATTTACTTTGGTATTAAACTGAAGTCTTCTAGAGAATACATTTCCAGACAATATTGAATAACTCAAAATTAGACAGGCATTTCACTAATTTGCACTAAAATACAGTATCTTCAAGATTATACGTTAACTAATTTTATTTTTCTATGATGCCTCACGGTCAATATACACTATATACGCAATACACGGAATTTTGAAAATTCTCGTATTAGGTATATGGGGGTTAGGGGAGATATTAGCACGATCTTATAAATTTTGACATCAGGACACATTATTACAAAGAAAACACGCCGTTTGAATTTTATTAAGATACCTTACATATTAACCATATACGCAGTATAAAGTGAACCGGAATTTTTAAAATTATCATATTAGTTAGGTATATGGTGGGGTTAGGGGAAATATTTTCCCGATTTCATAAATTTTTGGGATCAGGACAAACTAACTAGGAAAAGACGTAATCTGAATTTCAATAAGACATCTCAGAGATTGATCGAGATGAAAGACGCTCTCTGAATTTTATTAATATATCTTACATAATGACCCATATTTTCGGTAAAAGATCAGCAATAGGCACCGAGGTCCACCTATTCGGTATCTGGGGCTTTGAAAAGCTATATTCTGATTTAATTTATTTGTACACATGAGAGGCATATCTTAAAGGCACTATTTGTGCAGATTTTCGCCTCGATATCTTCACTGGTAATGTATTTATATACTCTAAACTGAAAGTATCAAATGGAGTTTGAATTTTTGTTGCGTGAAAAGTAGGCGTGGTTGTATACCAATTTCGCTAACTTTCACTTTGTAGTGTAAGGATACAAATACAATATTACACACTGAATATGGATGAAATCGGCATAGAGGCTCCCGAGATATGGGAACCTCTAAAGCCTTTAAGTACCATCCTGACTGTGAAATTTAATGCTTCTGGCATGTTCTTTCAGTGAGTTAACGCACTTTTGGTAGTTTTCAATATAACCGTTATATGGCGAGTGAGTGTGGTTTAATCCAATTTCACCCGTTTTCAAACCGTCTAAGGTGTAACCGTTTCTCCACCGTGGTGGAGAAAATTTTCCTTGCAAGTTTGTTTGATATAGCTTTAGTGAGATATGTAAATTAAATCTATTAGAGAGGGGCAAAACCAACTCTTTAAAAATTTGGAGCTACAGATGCCCCTCCCTACTGCGATTCCCTGTTCCAAAAAGTACCCAGTTTTACCACTTTATAAGTTTTCGCTTAACGGGATTTTGTGGACCTGGCGGTTGTCCGATGACCCCCAATGACTGCAATACCAATCTCCTTAGAGTGCCAATGAGCATCTACCAAATTTTATCAAGATGTCTCAATTTTTACTCTAATTATCCCTTGCACCGTCAGACGAACAGCCAGGTATCCACTCAGAATTCAACTCGTCTTTTCATCCTGTACATTTATATATGTACATATAACTCTATATCTACCTCGATTCGTTTTAGATACTACAAACAACCGTTAAGTGAACAAAACTATAATAGTCTGTTGTAACATGTTGCGAGAGTATAAAATTTTAATAATTGTCCAACCGTTATTAAAGAAATTCATTTGTGTATTTAATGACATCGGCTTATAACAATACAACCAAAGTTTCTAGTTGTAAGAATGTTTGAGTGGCGATCTGTTGGTAACGATTTACTATATAAGGGCTGCCGGAGTGACAGCAAACATAGTTCTAATTAGAGTGTTGCCGAGCAAAGTATTAAGCTGTGAAGTGAATTAAAAATAGACAAGTGTATAGCCATTAAATGGTGACTTTTGTTTAACAATCCAGTGATCGAACTCAGGGAAGAGTTTCAAGTAAATGTGTTACAATATTACCAATCTATTCAAAATTTAGTTAAGTTTGTGTTTACAGAAAAATGCTGGAAGTATTTGCATGTATTAAAACAATTCGGCTGGAAATTCTTTGGAATTGGCAAAGTTTCCCAATCAAATATGAAAATTTAACAAAAACAAACGAGAACAAGACCTTTCATACTTCAAATATAAAAAATTTAAACAAATATGGGCAAACTCACTACAGAGAAACCTTAGCACCAGAGCTGCATTTCTTGTAAAAAAAAAACCACCAGTTACGGAATATCTGATTATCAAAACTAAATTTTTTAAGCACAAAATATAACACACAGTGACTTTGATAGCTTCTTTTAATTAAATATACCATAAATAAATAATATTCCCTTATGTAAGGCAACCATTTTTGTATATTTTGTTATTTAATAATTAAGTTTGTCTAATATTAACTACCAATTTGCGTACAGCACTGCGCTGCTACCATTGGAAATCCAAGATGCACATTATTCGCCTTTAGAAATGCCACCACGAAAAAGTTTAATATTACTTATACATATATACCGTGATAGGAACTTTAGGAGGCATTTGACTACGCTACCATTACCATTGTCTAAGTAAACAAGTAACAAAAGAATCATATCAATGTCAATTTTTCACACGGCCAAGATCGGCTAATCAAAATACGTTTTTCGACACAGAGCATTAAATAAGAGGACTGCAAAAGTGGACTGCATTTAAAAGTGTGTTTTCAATGAAAAATATGAATGAAAATTTTAAATTAATGAAATTTCGAAAATTTACAGTATAACGCAAAAACTTCGTCAATTTAAATGACTTTTACATGACGCTGTTGCACTAAATACATAGTATTAACAAGCCGTTACACAAATATTCTGTATTTGTGTTAAATTTGAATTTAATCTTTATGAAATTCATTAATCGAAAATAAACAAAATTTATCAAAAACATACTTAAAATAATAAATTGTATGGCATAACGTGGCAACACGCTGTTGCAGATTTGAGGCTTTTTAGAGGCATTTGACCATTTTAGGAGAAATATATTTGACTAAAACCGCATAAATTACCTATTTTTTGCACTTTGTTTCCCTCATTCAATCTCATTCTTATCCTAATTTCTTTCGCTTTAAAAGCAGTCGATTGCTTATGTGTGGATCAAAAGTTTGCGATTTGATACTTGTAAGTTTGTATAATAGTTCGTATAATGTATGGAACTCTGCTTGTATTCAATATGCATGCAAGTATGTTCATATGCACTTTTGAACAAATCTTTTGATTGTACAATCCTTGGTCCAAGAAAATGTTCCTGAGTATTTTCTACACAAATATATGTACATTAAGATCTGTTAATGAATTACATAAATATTGTTTTAACCTATTTTCAACCCCTTAATTTTAGTTTGTTAAGAAATTAAGTCTTCTTTCTTAACAGTAGCCTTTTTTAAGGTTATTTTTGTATAGTATAATATAGTAAAGTATAATATAAAGAAATTATTTTTTACTATGTGTTAACTTCATATTGTATTGTATACTTGTTTTGGTAAAATTTTGTCGATCGTATTCACCACGAAAAACGTCAAAATTTCACTTTCAGCTTTAGTTTTCTACCGTTTGGCACACATTTATTACATTAAATTATATAAGAATCTTTTCCGGATGATGATTGTCTGTATCTGAGAGTTATATCCAAGGATTTCCATGGTCAGTGAACAGAATAAACAACACTAGAAGAAATGTTGTTGATAATGAGCTTTTTTTCTTCTGTTGAACAAGGCCATACATAAGTTTTATTGTAGAACGTGTAAAATGCAGTTATTTAATTTGACTAGTCTGGCAACACTGTGTAGTTTTTATAAATCACCTTTGAGTTCGAATTCGAATATTCTCATATTAACTTCGAAGGTATGCGAAAAATTAGACGAATTTTCATTTCTTTTCGTTTAAACTTCTGAGTAGACTTTATTTGTGACTAGAGTTTTGAATAATATAATTGAAAATATTGCTAGTTTGTCCTTCAAATATTGCTTTTGTTTAACTGGAGTGTGACAATGAGTGAAACTCCTCCGCATTCCAATGTAGGAGAAATGCATCCCCCTCAGTCCGATAATGGCTTTGGTGAACGTGATTACCGTAAGAAGCATGACAATTTAGAGCGTTCTCGTTCTCGTTCAAAAGACCATTACAACCGAGATGTTAGAGAAAAGGATAAAGAACGAGAACGAGATAAAAAGAAGAGGTACGTTTTTTTTTATATAATAATTTTTTTATTTTTAATTAAATTAATATATATTTATTTAAAAGGGATAGATCTCGGGATCGTCACCGCGAAAGGGAAAGTAAAGACCACGATCGCGATCGCCACCATGAAAGTCGAGAAAAAGATCGTCATAAAAGGGAGAGGGATCGAGATCGCAATAGGGATCGAGATCGTGATCGAGATAAAGAAAGAGACCGCGATCGCAAGAGGGAAAACTATGACCATGACAGGGATCGAAACTCTCGTTCTCGTAGGAGTCATTCTAGAAGCCACTCGCGTCGCAGCCGATCACGTAGTAATGATTACGATAGTCGGAGGAAGCGCCGTTCACATAGTCGTTCTGATAGACGTGATCGGCTTCGTGATCGCGACCGTGGCGGACGGTCGAGAAGCCGTAGCTTTGAAAGTCGAAGGCCTGAACGTAGCAGCAGGGAACGTGAACATAGTCAAGGAAATGGTGTAGATTCTGGCTTTCGTAGTGGCCGAGATCATCGCATGGAAACAATAAAAGAGGAATCCCGTGAAAAAGGATTTGACTTAACTCAGACTATTCAAGAATTAATGAACAGCACAACTTCTACAAAAAATTTTGCTGCTTTATTCCAATGCTCCAATAGTAATGATTCCTGCAGTAATGGACCTTCCGAAAATTCACGTAAGTGAATTATTAATTATTATCGTTTTTTTATTTCCATTATGTTGGGTGGAATCATATAAAATACTCCATCACTGTCCTTTTCCCGCAGTACTGAAATCAATCCTAATTAATTTTGAAGTGATTAATTATTAATTTGTAGTTTAGTGATTTGGTTTGGGATTAAAACCCTAATATATAAATTTTGTATTTTAGAAGACGGAAGTGATCGCAAACGGCGAAAAAGATCACGGTGGGGAGGCACTGAAAACGACAAGACATTTATACCTGGTATGCCAACAATTTTGCCACCAACTCTGGACACTGCACAACAAGAGGCATATTTAGGTAAACTTACAATAAATGTTTTTTTTAATATCTTAACATTAAGCAAATTTAGACACCATATGAATAGTTCTAACTTTAAGAATGAACTTACACTAAAAAATAATCATAGCGATAAACAACAAAATTTCATCGATCTCCATATAAACGTACCCTGATTGTGCCTAGACAGATAAGAGTCGAGATAGCAGTCAACGGCAGCCGAGAACCAATTTTCAAATTCTATATTCTTTTATACAGCCCTTTATTAACATATCGTTTTCTTTAAAGGAAACTCCAAAAGAATTCATATACGTATACGGTCATCGTGTGTGGGTTTAGTTGGAATATGTACTTTAAGTAAATATTTTTCTTAAGCAGATGTTGTTATGCTAATCAGATTTTTGAAAATTTAAGGTTTAACAGCCAACTCCCGTCCGTATGCACAGGATGCACGGATCATATCATACTTACCATTACGAGAAGCGAATAATTGCTATCTTAACCTAATACACGTGGGAATTTGAAGTAGTATCTTTATAGTAAAATAAAACACTTATAATTTGTGCTCTAATAACATTGTTGAATTCACGAATAATTATGAAATTTTAATAGTTTTACCAAGAAATATGTAAGTATTCATAAAGGAAGAAACTACGCTTGTGTCCTGAGAGGCAATAGACAATTTTTGTGCTAGCTGACTAATGGCCAAATATAACCAAAACCATATGAAACATCGACAGTAAAATCCGCATATACACAGTTTTATCCAAAAATCTAATAATTAATATATTCTTACTTTGTTTTTAAATACAGTTACTGAAATATCCAAGTAAATCTTCGTAACGTTTACTAATATTGAGGCATGCCTCAATTCTCTTTCTTTTTTCTAATCCGTTTTAATTGCAGTTCAACTAGAAATCGAAGAAATCAGCCGCAAGTTGCGTACCGGAGACCTAGGAATACCGCAGAATCCAGAAGAAAGGTTTGAATTGTTTTGTACACAATCACTCACAGTTGCTTTCTTATACATCTGCAGCCTAGCAAGGAGGGATCAACTTCTCGCCTGTACTTTGCGCTATGGCATCTATGGGGACCATATTATATGAGTGAAAAATTATCAGGTTTAAGTGATGCTTTATTAACCTCAAGCATTACCGAATGTTAAATAATGTTTTTACTTGTGTTAATATAAACTAGGGCTTCGGGTATAGTTTTTCAATCCCTCGAAAGAAATTGTTCTATAACAAATAGATTTACATAAATATTTCATAATTAAAATATTTCTGAGAAATTTATAAATACTAGGCGAACTTTATAATATTTTTACTCTCGCAAAATGTTGCAACAGAGTGTAATAGTTTTGTTCACCTAACGGTTGTTTGTAACACTTAAAACTAACGAGACCAGTTGAATTCCGAGTGACTGTCTGTCTGTCCGTGCAAGCGATAACTTGAGTATTAAGATATCTTCTTAAAACTTAGTACTGCAGATGGGCGTAATTAGGTTACTGCAACACCCAAAAAATACCGTTAATCGAAAACCTATTAAGTGCTATAACTAAGCAACAAATTAAGATACAAACCTGTAAATTGATACAGGGAATTGCAGTAAGGAGTGGCAATATCTGTGGTTTAAAGATTTTTTTTAAAAGTGGGCATGGGCCCACCCCCTTATAGGTTTAATGTACGTATCTCACAAACCACTACAACTATATCGAACAAACTTGCTCAGAACAAGTCTCTAGCAACTTCCTATACACTGGGAAATCAGGAAATCGGATGAGAAACGTCCACCACTCACACAAAGGTTATGTTGAAAACTACTGAAAGTGTGTCAACTCGCTGAAGAAACACGTTAGAAACATTATATCTTACAGTAAAGATGATATTGAAGGGAGGGATGCACAGGAAACCGCGTGTGAATTGGACAATGGGACAGGACAAATTATGGCAATGGGACAAATTGGACCGCCCACTTTTCGGTGAAATCCCATTTCTCAGAAACGACTTTATTTTGATATCTCTGTGTGTATAGTGTGAAAATTGGCGAACTCGGATCACAGCCACGCCTACTTCTCACATTGCACAATTTTAAATTCATTCACACACATCCACGCACAAATTTTTTCACTTTACAGTATATAACTCAAGCACTAATTAAGACATCGGAATAAAACTGAAGAGATGGCATTTCCTGTCCAAAAGTGGTGGAAATTTGGACCTCAGTGTCTATATCTAACTTTTTACCGAAAATATCGCTCAATCTGTGAGATATATTAATGAAAATTTTCTCTGATGTCGGTGTGATTCCGTCATTCCGATTTCGATTCCGTTAGCTTCCATACACCTAATATAAAAAATTTCGAATTTCCGGTCGACTACTTTTTGTATATATCGGTTAATCTGTGAGATGTTAGTAAAATTAAATGAAGATAAAATCTTTAATATACTATAATTTTGTGACGAAAATGAATGAAATCGGTCAACGAATTACCCCAGCCTCCGTATACTACAAATAATGATTATCGTTATTCTAGTGGTCTGCCAAATATGTTTCGGCATACTCTCGAGCATACTTCTGTTTAATGTGTTCCCTCTAGACCCAATATAGTGATTTCCCCCTTTCCAGCTGACTTAAAACCCTTTATATAAGTCAATATGTGTGATATTTTAAAGGAATTAAGTGTTTTCTTATTCATAATATGGTTTTAATATAATGATTTACGTCCCTCTAGTTGACTTTTCCTTCATATACACAATATATTAAATTTCGTCCCTTTGGTCTGAGTTTTTATCACTTATATATCCACAGAAGATGTCTCAACAAAAGCAAATGAGAATATTTCGATTAGTATCATGTCATTCAGCAATAAAAATTATGGCTGTTGTACCTTCCCACAGCACTAATATCATGAATATAGACGATTTGTCTTACTTAGATTGACTTTATGGATATATGACCTAAAGTAAAAATTAATATAATATGATGCCAAATATGATTGCAATCATTTAAAATCGAATAATAAATGAATTCTTACGTTCCATTTTTAATTTTAAGTTTTGCAAACTCCTGAAAGTATTTTCCTGTTTTTGATCCTTTCAAATTGTGAGAGTATGAAATGTTCGGTTTGCCCGAACATAACTCTTCCTTACTTGTATCTTGAATTACTTGTGAACAGTTTTTCTTCCTAAAAGTATTTACTTCGGTATAAATTTATATGTTCGTTTTGTCTTTATGTATGGTGACTGTAAGTTTCGTGATTTAATTTTGAAAGGGTGTTATAGCTAATACATTAGAAATGGTTCTTATTTTTATTTGAATTTACTTAAACAGATTAATACTAATAAAAGACTAATTTTATTTTTCATGGCTATGAGCAGATCAGGCAGTAAAGCCAAAAGATAAAATTCCAACGAGGCTCATGAACGATTTTAAATAACGATTTATGAATTAAATTGGGGTAAAATATGGCGCTGTGCATCGGTCAAAGTTAATAATTAATATGCGTTATTAAATAAAATTTTTCTCTTTTACCCCCAGCAAGAGTGAAACGTATCCAGACGATTCTTTATTCTAATAATGCAAAATTAATTTTCAGAATATATAGGAACTTAGATTAAGTGATATGTATAAATATTATAATACAGCATTTAATTATTATTTTTCGAAAACATGAACAACTTCATACGTATTAATTATACGTCTTCAGCTATTCTATTAAAAATTGCCATTAAAAAGGAAACACTTTATTTTTTATCTTTCACAGGTCACCATCACCAGAACCAATTTATAGTTCCGATGGCAAAAGGTTAAATACACGGGAGTTTCGTTTCCGCAAGCGTTTGGAAGAACGTCGTCATCAATTGATACAGAAAATGCAAAGCGTTAATCCGGAGTTCAAACCTCCAGCAGATTACAAGTAACATCGATATAAATGTATATATGTATTGAATATATTATAGTATGTTTTTTTAGGCCGCCTGTAACACGCGTTAGTGACAAAGTCTTAATACCACAAGAACAACACCCAGACATAAATTTTGTTGGTTTGTTGATTGGTCCACGTGGCAATACTTTGAAAGCAATGGAGAAGGAAACGGGAGCTAAGATCATAATCCGGGGCAAAGGATCCGTAAAAGAAGGGAAAGTCGGTCGAAAGGACGGCCAACCCCTACCGGGCGAAGATGAGCCATTGCATGCATTCATTACTGCACCTAATCCAGAGGCAGTGAAAAAAGCTGTAGATAAGATTAAGGATGTTATTCGTCAAGGTATTGAAGTTCCAGAAGGCCATAATGATTTGCGTCGCATGCAACTCAGAGAATTGGCACAATTGAATGGTACATTGCGTGAAACTGATTGTCCACGTTGCACAAATTGTGGATCAAGCGAGCATAAGTCATGGTTGTGTCCCGATAAACCCAATGTGACAAATAGCATTGTTTGCACTTCTTGCGGTGGAGCAGGTCATATCTCTAAGGATTGTCGTAGCAAAAGACCCGGGGCCGCTGGAGAAGCAACTACTGAGGATTCACAAGCGAAAATTGATGAGGAGTACATGAGTTTAATGGCCGAATTAGGGGAAGGACCACCAGCAAGTGCACAGAAAGCAAGTGTCGATCCATTAGCGCAAGTCCACTTAAACCGCGGTTATAGTCTATTTGATAAGAAGCCAGCACAAACATTGGCAATTCAAGCGCCACCACCCACAATTGCCCAACTGGCGCCATCGACTGCGCCGGTAATACCCACTGGCCCACCACCACCGCCTGTTCCGCCAACTTGGGGTGGCTCAGCTGCTCCAATGCCTCCGTTAATTCCGCCACCATGGATTAGTGCACCACCACCACCACCTGGTAATGAAACGTTACCGCCACCACCAATACCAGGCGCATCATTACCACCACCACCGCCTGGTACCGGTCCAATGCCACCACTGCTTCCCCCGCCTCCTGGTACTCAAGCACCTCTGCCTCCATGGACACCACCAACCCCGGGAGGTATGATGCCGACTGGGTTCGGTGGTTGGGGAGCAAATTTTATGCCAGCTCCCCCGTGTGTACCACCACCACCTCCATGTGCTCCACCGCCGCCTGGAATGCCTGCTCTAAATCAACCACCACCACCACCGCCACCTTCTAATTGAATTTGATTTATCCAGTGTGATAGCAAAATTAATATTAATTTCAAACAGTGTCAATTGCTTGAACAGATTTCTGCATGCACGTATTTTCCTGGTCAACTGCTGGAGCATTTAAATTAATGCAATGATAATTTATGTTTTCTTTGAAAATTAAATACTTTACAAACTGTTCGGTAATTCCTGAACATATATTATCATAAATATATACTAGTTTGAAAATCCATAGTTGTAGTTTTTCTCTGGGTTATTTTATTCACCTAATAAAGCTATATACAACTTAGTTGTTAAAGACTCTCGATATATCTTTACTTTGTTTCGCATGACTACAACAATTAACATTGCAGTAGTGAATTTTAATGGATAAAAAAAATACAGTCTATACGTGCTTCTTGAAATATTCCTTTGAATCAACTACGTCTGGCTTTATTGTGTCTGGGTTCTTTTCTGGGTGCCAATTTGCTGGGCAGACTTCTCCGTGTTCATCGACAAATTGGAATGCCTTTATGAGGCGTAATACTTCGTCCACTGAGCGGCCGACCGGCAAATCATTTATAGAGTATTGGCGTACAATACCATTGGGATCGATAATAAAGGTGCCACGCAAAGAAATGCCTTCATTGTCTAATAGAACGTCGTAATCATTAGAAATCTTTTTAGTTAAATCAGAAAGTAGAGGGTAACTTAGGCCACCAAGACCACCATCTTTACGATCTGAGTTGCACCAAACTAAATGGCTGAAGTGTGAGTCCACGGATACACCAACTACTTCAGCATTTAATTTCTTGAATTCTTCGATGCGTTCGCTAAATGCAATAATTTCAGTAGGACAGACGAAAGTACTAAAAAAAAAAAATAAAGGTTAATTTTTGCATACGAGACATAAAAGCTCAACAAAGAGCTTACAAGTCCAAGGGGTAAAAGAATAAAACTAGGTATTTTCCTCTGAAATCTGCAAGCTTTATCTCTTGAAAGTCATTGCCCACAACGGCCAAACCTTTAAAGTCTGGAGCGGGGCGTTGCACTTTTACGGCCAGAAGTGGAGCAGCTGTAATAGAAACAAAAATAACGTTATAGAAATATTTATTCGGTTATCAACATATTTTATATGTATTTTCTATTAGATTAAATTTTTGAAAGCTTACTTTGATGTAAAAGCCGGCTAGCAGCTTTTTGCTGACTACTTGCCTTTTGGCAAAAAGTTGGGACCTAAACATGCCAGAAAAACATGACAAGCATTTAATTGTAATTACGTAATTGAAGTATATCTCATATTGATGGACTTACTTTTCGGAACAGCGTCCTTGCAAGGAATGACATTGTGCTGATATTTATTATATTTTATGTATAGCTACTATTTCTTAGAATTCTTTAATACAAACTGATTATTTAACTTATAAAAAATTAATCAAGATTGCTCCAGTGCATCTAAAATAAATAACTGAAACAAATCAGCGACACCGACCCTTGACAGTTCAGGTGCCACCAGTAGCAATGTTGTTCCAATTTAAAAAATTTCCCCCTGTTTCTTAAGGTTACACGAACACGTATACGAACAGGGCTTCCTCAGTTCTTTCATTTTCATCAATATTTTGAAATTCATTAATCCCTGAAACAATATTCAGTTATTATTTTATTCATGAAACAGTGCAGGGCGTAAGGTTAAGCGCTTTTTGTACAATTAGGTTTCTCCATCATCAATTATTGTTAAATTGATCATTTTGGTAAATTAAAATATTCTTATAGTATATTAAAAAACATTTGTGATTTTTTTACCATTATATTTTAAACTTTCTCAAAAAAAAAACATCTGTTTAATTTTATTTACAAGAGATCTTTCAACTTGAATATATATTGTGGCGAATATGAATTCCAGAATTGACGACAACTTACCAGAATCTACCAGGCATCGAAACTAGTGGTTGCTAGAATGTTCGAATAGCGATACTGTAGCGAACTCGAATGTCAAAGCAAAACAAAATCGGCGATAAGCTGCCAGAATCAACCAGAAAGCGAACCTAGTAGTTGCCAGAATGTTCGACTGATGATCTATTGGTAACGATCTACTATATAAGCGCTGCCGGAGAGGCAGCAAGACACAGTTCAAATAAGAGTGTTGCTAAGTTAAGTACAAATTAATTATAATTAAGCTCGAAAATCGAGTAACAAAGTGTCAAGTTATTAAATAAGAAATAGAGAAAATTGTATAGCCATTAAATTGTGACTTTAATTGAACAATCCAGTGACCGAACTCAGGGTAGAGTTTCAACGTGAACGATTAACTTAAAAAATCCGTTACAATATTAAGCAAGGGTACATTATCATAAGGAAATGATTTTCTTTGAATTTTGATGATATATCTCACCGAGTGACCGCACAGAGTGATATTTTCGGTAAAATGTCACCCGTGGGCACCTATTCGGAATCTGTGGATTTAAGAAGTTCCGATTAGGATAATGTTATGTACTAAATTTAGTTGCATTACGTCGAGTATTTTCTGAGATAAGAGGTTTCACCTAAAGGTAGGCGGTGTCACCTATTGTTCAATTTTACACCAATTCCTTTGAAGCCCTTAAGTACTGTCTTCCCTGTGAAATTTAATGCCTCTGACGTATTCATTTAGTGAATTATTTAGCAGATTTCAATATAACCGTTATATGGGGGTGGGCGTAGTTATCATCCAATTTTATCTTTTTTCACATTGCCTGTGGATGTGCCGGAGGAATTTGTTCTCAGAAAGTTTGGTTAATACAATTTAAGTAGTTTGTGAGATATATACTTTAAATCTACTAGGGGGCGGAGCCACATCCATTAAAAAATTTTTTGAACTCCAGAGCCCCCTTCGTATCTTCATTATGGGTTTATTTATAGCTTTTTTATATGTTTTTGTTTCAAGACATTTTGTGGGCGTGGCAATGATTCTATTCCGCCCATCTGTAATACCAACCTCCTCAATTTTTACTGAAGTTATCGCTTGCATGGATGAACAGGCAGTCACCCGGAATTCAGCTCGTCTCGTTATCCTGATCATTTGTATGTATATAACTCTACATCTATCAAGATATAAGGTTAGTTTCACGTGTTACAAAAAACCGTTCCTGATTGGCGTGACCACCCATATTTAGATGAAATCACATATCTCATCAACTACTGCACAACTTTTAACCAAACTTGTGTAACATTACGTTGACATCTTTACTACCACGGCTATTTCCATTATAACACACTTTTAAATTTCATCTGATTCTTTCACTTTATTAAGGTCAATGGAGATATTGGAATGAAACTTTCCCCAAATAGTTTGAGATATGTCACCACTTAACTTAAAATGGTCGAAATTGCGAGATATCTTATGGTCAATTTGTGAGAGATCTTAATCAAATTCAGAGGGAATCTTTACTTATAATAGTGTACCCTGGTGCCAAAAATGGATGAAGTCGGATCAATACTTCCCCTAGCCCCGATATACCTAATGAAAGGATTTTCAAACTTCCGGTTGACTTAATACGATATATATCGGTCAATATGTAAGATATTCTAGCATTATTTTGTTAACGTGTATTATTGGATATACTATAGCTTAATGTCGAAAATGTGTGAATTCTGTCCATGAATTAACTCAGCAACCACATGGACTAGTGGACTCTATTCTGAATTGTAGAAACATGTTCTTGAGGATACTCCAGTTTAACATCAGAAAATGTTAATTAAATGTTAATTAAATGTTATCTACACAGTTATCTACTGTAGGCTAAAATTCTTGTAAAAGTGTCTATGGCCCGCCCCTCAATAGGTTTAATATATATATCTCAGAAACCGTTAAAGCTATATCAATCAAACTTGCTCCGGATAAGTTGTTCTAGCGTCTCCTTATATACTGAAAAAATTAGCGAAATCAGATAATAACCACGTCCACCTCCCATACAAAGGTTATGTTGAAAACTACTAAAACTGCGTTAACTCGCTGAAGGAACACGTCAGAAACATTAAATCTAACAGATAATATGATACGGACGGGTTGCACAGGAATGCGTGTAAAGTTTTGGTGATGGGCGTGGCGCCGCCATTTTTAGGTTAAATAACATATCTCAAGAGCGCCTTAACCGATTTCGACAAAATTTGGTATGGCATAAATTTTGGTATTTGGCATTCTTCTCACATTGTGAAAATAGACGAAATCGGATAAAAACTACGCCCACTTCTCATATAACACAATCTTAAGTTTCATCTGAGGCTTTCACTTTAAAGTAGATAAATCGAGCATCAATTAAGATATTGTAATGAATTTTGAGGATTATCTTTCCATGATAACAGTGTGCTCTGGAGTCAAAAATGGGAAAAAACGGGTAAATACTTCCCCTAGCCCCCATCTACCTAATACAGCGATTTTCAACCTTCCTGTAGACTTTATACCATATATAACGGTCAATATATGAGTTATCTCTTTGAAATTCTCCTATCTCTTATCTGTTTCTGATAACAGTGTGTCCATGTGCTTAAAATGGATAAAATCGGGCGATCACTTCCCCTAGCCCCCATGTACCTAATATACGGAGTTTCAACCTCAGGGTAGACTTTATACCGTGCATTTCGGTCAATATGTAAGATATCTTAGCAAAATTAAATAAACGTGTAATATCTGATATACCATAGATTACTTCCGAATATGTGTGAAATTGGTTTACGAATTATCCTACCTCCAATATACTACATATAATGATTTTCGCTATTCTAGCACACTTTATGCCGAATATGTTGGTCACTCTATGAGTTACCTTCCCAAAATTGGATGAAAACATGTTCCCTAATATACTTGTATAATGAAAAGAGTTAATGTGATCAGTGCAGATCTTCCTTTATCCATCTTTCCACCTGACTGTAAATCGTTACCTTCACAAAATTGGGTGAAAACATGTTCTCTAATATGATTTCGCGATAAATATGAAATAAATCGGTCTAGATCTTGGTCTAAGCCGCTTATTCCTAATAATATGATTTCCTTTTCTCTGGCTGACTTTTTCCTCATGTGTCTAATATATTCATTAAATCACTTTCGTTGAGTTTATATCGTATATATCACTTTTGAGTTAATTTGGTAGATTTTAGTATAAATATCTCTGACATGAAGCAAAATATAGCAATGAAAGTACGTGAGTCTATGACCTGTAATATAAGTTAATAATAATGAGATACTAAATATAATTACATTCCATTAACAATTTCGTTGAATAATGAATGTTGAATTCTTCTGCAACATTTTTTAATATAAAGCTATGCCGCACCTGAAAGCATCTCCCCGCCTCCGATCTTTGCACATTGCGAGCGTATAAAATGTTCGGTTACACCCGAGGCCCAAGTGGCCGCCCCTCTTTTTAAAAGAAGGGCGGAGGTGATGATTAGGTTTCTGTAAACTGGGCTATCTTGGGTAGCGGACCAATTGTTTAAATATCTCAATATAATAGCGAATAGTAGGACGGCCGAGGCCATAGCTTGAGTTAAAAAGTATTTTAACGAGGCTTCTGTAGACATTAAGTTATTATCATTTATTAGGGGGATAAATGATAATAAATTGATTTCTAGCCCTATTCAAGCTCCTAATAAAAACCACCACAAAATTATAGAAGGCATAAAATTCAATAACCCCTTATTAATTAGTAAGCTCCGACACCTAAACAATCACTTCTCAAAAACACACCACTTTGGATTCGAAGCAGCTGCATGATATTGACATTTCGTCGACATTGTTCCTTAATTACTACTACTACTTAATTACTACTTCCTTAAACTACTAAAAGTGTGTTAAGTCGCCAGGGAAACACGCTAGAAACATTTAATTTCACAGCCAAGATGTTACTTAAGGGCTTCAAAGGAATCAGTGTAAAAATTGGACAATGGGGGTGGCACAGCCCACTTTTAGGTGGAATCTTATATCTCAGGAACTGCTATATAAATTTCAACCAACTTTTTTGCATGTTTATATTACATTGTGAAAATGGGTAAACTCGGAATCCCACCCCTCCTTATTCCCATATATCACAATTTTAAATCTATGTGAATCTTCTACTTTACAGTAAATAAATCAATTACCAATTGTGATATCTGAGCAAACCATTGCATAAACCGTGGTTCTTTATGGTATGTCATCTCACGTCTAAAAATTGCGAAACCGGATAATAACTTTTGGAGCCCTGAGATACCGAATATGTGAGGCCAGTGCCTTTGGCTGACTTTTTACCGAAAATATCGACCAATCTGTAAGGTTTGTTATTCAATATCAGAGAGAATTTTTCAGTCAGCCAGCACCTGAAAGCATATCCCCGCCTCTGATCCTTGCACATTGCGAGAGTATAAAATGTTCGGTTACATCCGAACTGAGCCCTTCCTTAATTAATTTTTTACAAATCGATTTTGAATTATAATTGTACATACAGAGTAATGCGTTCAGCAATCGGCTGTGTAATGGACCAAACCAACGTGTTCGAAATATTAAGTCAAAAGCTAATAAGTGATTTTCTGTTTCAGGAAGTTAGCCTTCGAAATCAAATCTCGAAATTGGTCTTATGTAAAAAGTAATATTATTTATAGTATCTGCGTTACCTAATATGTAAAATATGGAGGTAGGCCGGCTTTTACTCTAATTTCAATGGTATTTTTGAACAACCTTATAAGAGATGATACACTTAAATTGCTGAGATATCTTTCATATTGACGTATCTATATGGTATAAGGTCAAAGAGGAAAGTCGAAAATTACTATATTGGATACATGTATCTAAGGGGTGGTTCGAGCTGATTCCATTTAATTTTAGCATTAAACTTATTAAACTAAAGTATGTTCGAGAATACGTCTCCACTCACAATTTGATCGATATACTCCACAAAAAATCCATCAGAATGACGAAAATCATTATATATGCGACAATGGCAATATGGCAAAAATATCTCACATTTTGATCTATAGAAACGGAGTAAAGTCAATAGAAAGTATGAAAATTATTATATTAGGTATATGGGGGCAAGGGAAGTATTGACCCGATTTTATCAATTTTTGGTACTAGGGCGCATTATTATCAGGAAATGATGGACTTTGAGATAAGAAAGTTTATTAAGATATCTCAGAGATTGACTGCTACCTTCGGTAAAAGGTCAGCCATAGGCCCTGAGGTCATTATATTTGGTATCTGGGAATCTGAAAAGTTGGGTTCTGATTTCGACCATTTTTAGCAGAGAGGTGCGCCACCTTGATAGCACTATTTGTTGCGAGTTTTACCCCGATATTTTAATTGGTGCTTCATTTTTACATATATTGTAAAGTGATAGAATCTGAAAGAATTTTAAATTGTGTTATATGAGATGTAGGCGTGGTCGTGATCTGATTTTGTGTGATTAACATAATGATGACAATATACGAGGTGTGTTGAGAAAATAACGGGGATATTCTTCGACTGCGTTCTTCGACTTTAATGGCATAGCGTATCTGAATTCTCACCTTAAAAACAAGCGGTCAATAAGAAGTACTACCTACAAGTTCCACGCCGTTTGCGTGAAGCAATCCGAAAAAACTCCCGGATTTGTGGAAAAATAATTCATAGCTTTTGCTCACCAAACATCGAGTTTGAGGAGTGTTTCGACGATTGGAAGCTGGCTGCACTTATATATTAATATCGAATGGGGACTATTGAATGGCGACAACATTAATGTCGTCGAATGAATAAATATTTTTTTTAAAAAAACAAATTTCCCGTTATTTTTTTTAACACACCTCATAATGTGATGACCAAATTTGGTTGAAATGAGTAGAGTAGTTGCTGAAGTATGGGACTTCACCCAAAAGTGGGCGGTGCAACACCAGTGTCCAATATACCGATTTAATACGTAACCCTGCCGTACCATCTTTACTCAAAATTTACTCCCCGCGTTTTTCTTTTGCGAGTTATCGCTCTTTAAGTAGTTTTGAACATTACAATTATATGGGGACAGGCTTAGTTATTATCCGTTATCCATTTTTTGGCGTTGAAAAAGCCCTATTCCGCCTATCTGCAATATTAACCTTCTTATGGTGCCAAGGAATACCTATACCAAGGCTCGTCAAGATATATTAGTTTTTACTCAAATTATCGTTTGCACGGACAGAAAAACATCCAGAATTCCACTCATCTCGACA
The DNA here is from genome assembly GCA_021498325.1 of Bactrocera minax. Classification (NCBI taxonomy): domain Eukaryota; kingdom Metazoa; phylum Arthropoda; class Insecta; order Diptera; family Tephritidae; genus Bactrocera; species Bactrocera minax. Next base: position 326,362 of record JAKEEE010000137.1, read on the forward strand.
TCTTTATTATGATCTAACACGATTAGATTTAGGTATTGTAAGCAACAGTTAGGTGCACAAAGGTGCACTCTGCTCAACATGTTACGAGAGTATACTAATCTAACAAGTAAGGAAGGGCTAAGTTCAGGTATATCCGAACATTTTATACTACCGCAATTTGCAGGTATCAATGGAGGGGAAATACTTTCAAATGTTCGATAAACTTTGTTTTCACCATTGTCATAATATGATTGCCATCATATTAACTTTTACTTTAGATCATATACTCGTAAAGTCAATCTAAGTGAGACATCCACAGTGAGATCCAGATCATCCATGTATATCATATATGTGTATATATTGTATATATATACAATCATAATTTTTATTACCGGATAATATAATATTATCCGAAGTATTTTTATTTACTTTTGTTAAGACATTTTCTTTGGAGATATTTGTGATATAAACTCAACCAAAGGAATGAGATTTAATATATTGTTTTTATAAAGAAAAAGTCAATCAGAAAGGCGAAAGTCACTACATTAGAGGTATGGGGTTTACACTAAGGTATAGACCGATTTCATTCATATTCAGCACTAAACCATATTATAGGTAAAAAAACACTTAATTCCTTTAAAATATCACACAAAATGAATTATATAAACGGTTTAAAATCAGCTAGAAACGTACGTTGTGTTTTACGTTGTACCTACCGTATTAACAGCCTACCCCCATGGTGCTCAAGAGCAAAGCGGATCAAAACAAGGCAAAAGAAAAATGCAAAGCATTATTTGGTGCCAATTAGTAAAGTGGAATGGACATCTATTCCACCTTGGTCGGGAAATCTAACCTTTACCGGATTCTGGGGTATATATACGTTCGTAATGCGACTCCATATCGAACTGACACAAGGTCAGCAAGTGAGTGTTAAACCACAGCCACTACGCTACTTCCTGAAGTACCAATCGCAATGAGCAGATTGGGGCGAACTCTAAGGGCTGCTGTTCCCGTGGTACCAAATTAAAGTCTCCGGTCAAAACATCGTGCCGAAACTACTTGCAGTTGACTACCCATCAGCTCAAGACTGGTGACATTTGTAGCTTGAACTCAAATGTCTTTATTTATTTGTAGGAATCATAAAAAGTGTTATAATCCCAGATCAAGCGAGTATTATAGCACTATTACTTGACTAGACTAAGCTATTGATAAAATATATATTATTGATAAAAGCAAAGTCTATACAAAAATGCATATTGTATTTGTGGATTTTAGTCGCCTCTTACGACAGGCATACCTTACGGCGGGTATATTCTTGTCTCCCAATCCGCAAGGGGAAGTCAGCTGGATAGTTGGAAATCATTATATCGGGTACATTGAGGCTAGGAGAATGTCTAAGCAGATAACAATTACTTTTGGAATTAAACTAAAGTCTGCTCGAGAATACATTTCCAGTCAATATTGATAAACTCAAAATTACATAGAAATATTCGATATGGAGTCCACAAGAATAGCTATTATATATAACTGTAGTATTCATTATTTGATTGTCGATTTGATTTGAGGGCTGGGGTAATTAGTATATTAATTTCATTAATTTTAGCTACCATGCTATAGTATACTCAAGATTATACGTTTATTTAATTTTGCTAAGATATCTTACATATTATATATGCACATACCTATTATATATTCCGCTATAGGCGGAATTTCGAAAATTCTTATAATATATATATATATATATATAGGGGCTAAGGGAAGCATTGGCCCGATCTTATAAATTTTTCGCACCCGAACGCATTATTACAGATTCATTAAATTGACGGTATTAATTTAACAGGATATTTTAAGATTCTCATATTAGCTATAGTGGGGCGAGTAGAAAAGTAGATTAGACCATAGTAGTAGAAATAGACCATACAGTACTTTGGTATTAGTATATACAGGAGAAGACGTCGTTTGAATTTCATTACGATATCTCACAGATTGATCGATATATACAGTATAAAGTCAACTGGGAGTAAATTTTTATATTAGGTGTATGAAAGCTAGAGGACCCGAAATCCGATTTTACCCATATTTGAGACAAGGGCACATTATTACCGGAAACAAACGCATTCTAAATTTCATTTTCATATCTCACAGATTGATCGATATTTTCTGTAAAAAGTTATACATAGATCCTGAGGTCAGCATCTTCGGTATCAGGGGGTTTGAAAAGGTATACTCCGATTTCCACATTTCTCTGCCAGTAACATTTTCACACCGTAACATAAAATTATCAGAGTAATGCTATGTAAAAAATTTGTTTGAAATTGGTTAAGTCGTTCCTGAGATATGGAATTTCACTGAAAATTGGGCGGTCCAACACACATTGCCCAATTTTCACACGTATTCTTCTGCATCCTTTCCCCACGACATTTAATAGAATATTTAATGTTTCTGTCGTGTTTCGTCAGCGAGTTAATGCACTTTTAGTAGTTTTCAACATAACCTTTATGTTGGAGGTGGGTGTGGTTATGATCTGATTTCACTCGTTTTCCCAGAGTATGAGAGCATTCTGGAAAGAGTTGTCCAGACCAAGCTTGTTGATATAACTTTAGTGGTTTGTGAGATATGTACATTAAACCTATTAGGGGCGGAGTCATGTCCACTTCCTAACAATTTTCAAACCACAGATGCCGCTTTCTACTGTGACTCCCTGTACCAGATTACAGGTTTGTATCGTGGCAGAAGTCCGATTACGCCCATCTCTAATACCAACCTTCTTATGGGGCCAAAAAACACGTGTACCAAGTTTCATCAAGATATCTTAGTTTTTACTCAAGTTATCGATTACACGGACAGATGGACGGACAGACAGTCAGCGAAATTCAACTCTCTCGTCCTCCAGATCATTTATATATATCTAACTCTATATCTATCTCGATTAGTTTTATGTGTTACAAACAGCGGTTAGATGAACAAAACTAATATACTCTGTTGCAACATGTTGCGAGAGTATAAAAATATTGAGCGTTGTACTTATGTAAATGTATACGATAATATACAATTGAAAATCGATATTTATGACTTGGCTCGATTACTGTCAATTTGGCTATTAAGCTGTACAATTTTAAAAAGGGATTGCAGGAGCAGACAAACTTTGCGAGCCAGGCAAATTTCAAAAGTGGTTTTTCACTTTCGAAAAGTTCCTTGGCCTGCCATTTTGTAATATTTCGCTTCATCCCTATAGCCATTTTTGAATTTTATTATAACCCCATATGGAATCTTTAACCAAATCAGAGAAGTTTTTGGTTTCTTCATATTGTTATAAATTTGCTGAAATTAGAAAGAGTAGCCTATTACGTTGGGAAAGATTACACATCAATTTTGTCCTTCCATCGCATACACACCCCTAAAGCTCGCATATATTAACACATACTTACGATGTGTTTATATACTTGGTGCAATTTCAGAGCATTTTCACGAGGTAACGAAGACTGGTGTCGGGCATAATTACAAAATAACTCCGCTATTTGCTGCTATTTATCTATGCATATACTCACACTTTTAAAACATACACTTCGGCGCAATTTTCCCAAATTACAAATGAAAAGCTTCGTAGCTGAGGAGCACAAAGCGCAAAAATGGCAGTCGTGACGGCAGCTAAAATAAAATCCACTCATATGAATACCTAATGATATGAATGGTGGTACATTGAGCTTGAGTAGGGGGTATAATTGCAAACAAGGGAATTGCCTAATTGCCTCAAGTAAATCTTTCAACACATTCGGTGCGAAAAACGAACAACAGCGAATTGCCATGCAACAAAAGAAGTAGGTTAGAGTAATTGTGGAAACTTGTTCTTAACGTGTTCTAATGTTCCTATACATCATTACTTTTTTTTGACTGGTTAAGTGGACATTTCCTAACTTGAGAATCAAATTAATTGAATAAGTTACCTTATTAAAACTTGTCGAATGATAGCTAAGTGCATTGCAAGCATCGCTACTACTCGTTACATTGTGGGTTCAAATACCAACCGGTTAGATAAGTCGTAGAAATTTTTTAATAGCTTTTAGAACTGCGAGGATAATGTTATCATCAAGTAAAACTGTTGGAGAATGTAGCCATTACGATGAAACTTCCGTCAAAGTACTGATCGATTTTAGAGTGGTTTTACATCGAGTTACGTGGTTATCTCCCGACCGACAGCGTTGGATCAAGGGCACGTTATAATACATGATGATGGGCCCTACCCGAGAACTTAACATCGAATGGTGGGTCAAAATATGGATCGTCTGTTGAGGTGAAGAACACTTGTCTAAAAACAGAATTCAACAGTAATCGCAACATACATCGAATATACTATATATATACTATATATATATATACTATATACTATATATATATATCATACTATCGAATTCATTATTGCCCCCTTAGAGCAATTTTCAGCAAATTAATGTAAATTGGCTCCACTAACCGCCACAGAGGGCAAAACAAGATTTCCGAACTATTGGGAAGGTGAAGAGTGAGCCCGCGCGAATATTGACATGCTGCAATAGATATCAAGGCGAATACATAACTTATAACAAGATCGTGCTAACGGAAGAAATTAAGCCCGGAGCAAATTGAAAAATATGAACATGATTACTGATTTTCAAACAGTTGTAGCAGTAGCTAAGCATGCATCTTATACCAAATATCGCAGAATTAAAACGTGCCTGCCGATGGGAATTTAAGTGCATTCTGTGCGTTTCACAAGAATCATCAGAGTATTGTGAGAGATCTCAAACCGAATGCATGAATTCTAATTACCTCCGTAATTCATAAACAAAAAATGAAAATTGACAAAACAACTGACAACGGTTAAGGTACCAGTTCGAGTCAAAATTATTTTTCTCCACTGTAAACGATTGATGATAACAGCGACTATAACACAGAGATCATTCCTAAGACAAAAGCAATGCATGTACCATAGGGCTCTATTATGCTACTGAAATCGAAAAAATAACAGTAACAGTGACCAAATAACAGTGTTTTGATTTAATACATATACATTTTAGTCAGATGTTCGGACATGGATCCAGTCGCTGCGCGATTAAAACATTTTGAACAAACTAATTCGGTCGCCATAAAACAACAGAGTGTACTGTCCAAGCTCTCACATTCCGAATTACAACAGTGTGCTTAAAATGCCTTCTATGCCTGTCCACAGCAGACTTCATTATATTAACATTTAGACAAAATATCAGTGAATAATCTTAATAATTCAAGGGATGAAGGCATAGAAATTTTAATTAAGAACAAGGCAGGAAGGGTCAAGAACATTTTATACTATCGCAATTGTAAAGATCAATGGCGGAAAAATTCAGATGTGAAAAGTTTGCAATCTAACTAAGACAACTCATCCATGTAAATTCATGACATTAGTGCTGTGGTAAGGTATAACAACTGTAATTTTTATTATTGACTGAATATTGTTGAGACATCTTCTGAGGAGACATTTGCGTTATAAACTCAACAAAAAGGACGAAATTTAATATTTTGTGTAAATGAGAAAAAACTCAAGCAGAAGAACGTAAATCATTAATAATAGAGGTATGAGGTTTAGACCAAAGTCTCTACCGACCTCAATCATATTCAGCTCTAAACCATATTATGGTTAAAAAAACCATTTAATTTCTTTAAAATATCACACATATTGAAATATATACGGTCAGCTGGAAAGTCGGAAATCATATAATGGGTACATCAGGGTTAGCGGAAGATCTGAGCAGAGAACATTTAATTTAGGCATAAAACTAAAGTGTGTTCGAGTATATTTTCAGTTAATGGTAAATTAAGGTAACTGAGAATTTGATGGACTTATTCAGGGTACCGTCTACTTGACGATATTCGTAATATGTAGTGTAAGCGGGCTGAGGTAATTTATACACCGATTCCATTCACTTTCACCACCAAACCATAGTATATTAAAAATTATACGTTCATTTAATTTTGCTAAGATATCTTACATATTGACCGATATACACGGTATAAAGTCAACCGGGAGCTCGAAAATATATATTAGGTGTATGGAAGCTAGGGGTGCCGAAACCCGATTTTATCCACATTTGACACACGGACACATTATTACCAGAGAAAGACGCTCTCTAAATTTATTAATATATCTCACAGATTCACCGATATTTTCGGTAAAAAGTCAGATATAGACCCTGAGGTCCACATATCCGTTATCTAGGGGCTTGAAAGGGTATACTGCGATTTCGCCCTTTTTAATATTATAATATAAAGATACTAAAATAATGCTATGTACCAACTTTAGCTGGAAGTAGTAAAGTCGCTCCTCAGATATGGGGTGTCATTGAAAAGTGGGCGGTTCCACTCCTATTGTTCAATTTTTACATGCATCCCTATGACGGTTCCTAACGTCTTGACTGCGAAATTTAATGCCTTTGACGTCTTTCTTCAGCTAGTTAACGCAGTTTTGGTAGTTTTCAACATAACCTTTGTCTGTGAGGTTGGCGTGGTTATTATCCGATTTCACCCATTTTATAAGTATATAAGGAGATGGCATCAAAACTTACTCGTAGCTAGTTCGATTGATATAACTGTAACCGTTTCTGAGATCTGTACATCAAATCTATTGCGGGCAGGGCCATACCCACTTTTACAAAAATTTTGGCCCACAAATCCCCTCCCTACTATACCCCTATACCAAATAACATATTCATATCTTAATTTGCTGCTTAGTCATAGCACTTTATCTGTTTTCGATTAATGACATTTTGTGGGCGTGCCAGATGTCCAATTACGCCCATCTGCAATACCAGTCGTCTTACGTTAACAAAGAACACGTGTGCCAAGTTTCATCAAAATATCTTAATCTTTACTCAAGTTATCGCTTGCACGGACGGACGGACGGACAGACAGTCATTCGGATTTCAACTCGTCTTTTAAACTTGATCATTTATATATATATATATATATATATAGATATATATATATATGTCTATATCTAACTGTATTTGTTCTAGGTGTTACAAACAACCGTTAGGTGAACAGAATTAATATACTCTCTAGCAATATGTTGCGATAATATCACCAACGTATTACTTTGAGATTCCAAAGATGTTAATTAACTCACTCAATTTCATTTTACAAAACAAAATTTCACTAATATTTGCGATGTTTTCTGGCGCTACTGATCGTTGAATACATACAGATACATCGACCAGGAAAGATTTTCCGTAACACTTACCGATCCATTGCTTTGCATTAACGGTTTTCCCATCATTAAACAATCTTTGATCTAAACACGAAATTTGCTTTTCCATTATAAACAATAACATCTCGAGACCAATAACATGTGAACGATGGCATGAAATGTTATGAAACATTTAGTACTCTAAACAAGAATAGAGACTTTTTGTTTGTGACGTGATCTCTCGGTCAGGCCAAAGATTTTTTAGCTCATTGGTATAACTGGTGCATAATCTTTTGGTTTTCCTCCCAATTTGTAGATTATATAATACAAGGTCGTAGGCAGTAATTGAATGCAGCTAAAGGAAGCGCTTTCCGAAGGGCATCCTCTATTTGCAAAAAAATTATTTTTATGCTGGTAGGAAACTGTGGCAATTTCAGAATTTGAGGGATAGACCTCTACATCAAAACAAAAACTTCATTAGATAATGTTAAAAAATCGGAGGATTTTAGAGCAGGTTAAATACTGATTTAACAGAATATGGCTCAACCTTTATTAGCTTATATGCAAGAACACTAAATTACTTTTACAAATATGCAATCTGATGCCTTTTATACTCTTGCAACATGTTGCCAGAGAGTATATTAGTTTTGTTCACCTAGTGGTTGTTTGTAGCACCTAGAACTAATCGATCCGTCCATCCGTCCGCCAAGCGATACTTTGTGTAAAAAGTAAGATATTTTGTTGAAATTTGGTACGCGTGTTCTTTGTCCCTGTAAGACGGTTGGTGTTGCAGGTGGGCATAATTGGACATCTGCTACCCCCACAAAATGCCATTAATCGAAAACAGGTAAAGTGCTATAAATGAGCAGGAAGTTAAGATATGAACGTGTTATTTGGTATAGGGGTATAGTAGGGCGGGGATGTGTGGGCCAAAATTTTTGTAAAAGTGGGTACGGCTCTGCCCCCAATAGTTCTGATATACACATCTCAGAAACGGTTACAGCTATACCAATCCAACTAGCTGCGAGTAAGTTTTTATGCCATCTCCTCATATACTTAGAAAATGAGTGAAATCGGATAATAACTACGCCCACCTCCCACACAAAGGTTATGTTGACTACTAAAAGTACGTTAACTTGCTGAAGGGACACAGCAGAAACATTAAATCTAGATAGAAGAATCAGAAAATATGATACGGAGGAGCTGCATAGGAATCAGTTTAAAGTTTTTGTGGTGGGTATGGCATCGCCCACTTTTGGGTGAAATCCCATACCTCAAGAACACTTTAACCGATTTCAAAAACATTTGCTATGTGAAATTATATTTGCATTATTATGTTACATTGTGAAAATGGACGAAATCGGATAAAAACCACACCTACTTCTTTTATTACACAATTTTAAGCTTCATCTGATACTTTCACTTTAAAGTAGATAAATGGAGCATCAATTAAAATATTGGAATAAAGCTTTTCACGAATAATACGTTAAAGATATGCCATCTCATGCGTAAATATAGTAGTAATCGGATTATAACTTTTCAAGCCACCAGATACTCAATATATGGACCTCATCATATGGCACCTCTATCTGACTTTTTACCGAAAATATTTGGAAATCTGTAAGATATTGTAATGAAATTGGGGGATTATCTTTCCACGATAATAGTGTGCTCTGGTGTCAAAAATGGGGAAATCGGGTAAATACTTCTCCTACCCCGCATATACCTAATACAAGGATTTTCAATTTTGCTGTAGACTTTATACCTTATATAACGGTCAATACATGAGTAACCCCTTTGAAATTTAGAGCTTAAAATGTGCTTAAAATGCATAAAATCGGGTAAGCACTTCCTCTAGCCCCCATGTACCTAATATACGGATTTTAACCTCTGGGTAGACTTTATACCATATATTTCGGTCAATATGTAAGATATGTTAGCAAAATTAAGTAAAGGTGTGTGTGTGTGTGTGTGAAAATGTGTGAAATTATCTCACCTCCGATATACTACATATAATGACTTCCGCTAGTCTAGCACACTTTATGCCGAATATGTCGGTCACTCTGTGAGTTACCTTCCCAAAATTGGATGAAAACATGTTCCCTAGTATACTTGTATAATGAAAAGAGTTAATGTGCTCAGTGCAGATCTTCCCATCTGACTGTAAACCGTTTATGTTGGTCAATATGTGTGATATTTTAACGAAATTAAGTGGATATGTTTTCTTAAACACAATGTGATTTCGCGCCAAATATTAAAGAAATTGGTCTAGACCATGGTCTAAGCCGCTAAGATTTCCTCTTCCATGGTTTATTTTTTCCTCATATATCTAATATATTCATTAAACCACTTTGGTTGAGTTTATATCGCATATATAATTTTTGAGTTAATTTGGTAGATTTTAATATAAATATCTCTGATACGAAGCAAAATATAGCAATGAAAGTACCTGAGTTTATGACCAGTAATATAAGTCAATAAGATACCAAATATGATTGCAATCCATTGACAATTTCGATTTCGATGATTGACAATTCGTCTATTAATGAATGTTGAATTCTTCCGCCATATTTTTTTAATATAAAGTTATGCCAACACCTGAAAGCATTTCCCCGCCTTTGAACCTTGCACATTGGGAGAGTATAAAATTTTCGGTTACACCCGAACTTAGCCCTGCCTTACTTGTTCTAATTAATTTACTTTATTTTCTTTAAAATTTAAGCACAACAAAATTCAAAATGAACAATAAAATTTTTTTATCTAGGCGAAGAAATAAATTTGATTTTAACTTCAAAAGAAACACCGATTTCGGAGAATATTTTTGTCGAAAGCAAAAGGCTCCTAATCGCTTATACCCAGCTGAACAACAAAACAAAGGACTATAACATATTAGGCTCATATGTGGCGCAGAGGATTTATAACGAGGGTGCTACTGAAGTGGAGAATATTTGTTGAGAGACTACACAACAATAGCGATGTCGAAACAGTACACAAATAACTGGCAAACACAATAAATGCTCTTATGAGTTTTTGTGGTAAGGTATTATGTATGTATGAATGTGCGATGATTTAGATCCTAAGGCAGTGGCGAAAATAATATTCTAAAACAAAAAGCAAAACCCAAGAGAAAGACGAAAGCAGACAATTTGGCGGATTCAGCACGCTATTGAACTGTAAAATAGATGTGTCTATGCGTATGGGTGCTATCATGGTGAAACACTGGCAAAAGTAAAAATGTTTAACAAAATATTTACCGCTAACGCACACTCCAAACAAAAGTAATGAGACCGAAGTAGCAACAAGCCACATGCAAAACTATCACAAGCCAGCAGGAGCGAGTGTAGGCAGTCATGCAACGGTGCATGTAGGTGCAAATACATACATATATCCGTTTAAAGGTACAGTGGCTTATATGAGGGATATGTGCACTCTTAAGCTAATCTGCCTCTATTAATGCGGCTAATCGGCTCACAAATGGTTTCCACATGGTATATACATAGATGTAAACATATATAAACGAGTATACAAACATATGCACATGGCCAAATGCTTGCTGCAGTTGATAGCCGCTCCTTTGTAATTGGAACAAAAGTCGCGAAACCGCGCTAAAGGAACAAAGCCCGCTGTGATTTGGCTCTTGGTAGTTCAATGTATGCAATGGATCCTTGCAACACACATAAATAAAAAGAACTGGTGCATTGCGTTCAATATTTTGTTTGCATACGGGCAGCGTTTTGCATATTTAAGTGCATTTAAGGGATTTTGTTGGCAAAACATCTGACATTCAAACAAATTAGGAGTTTCGAATGGCTATAATAATTATCCTACATTGGGGGAAAATAATTATCTTTGCTGGAGCTATAAAAGTAGATACATATATACATATCTCACATTGGATGTATGTATCACATGTATACATATTATTGGAGGTCGTTGGGTTTATTGGTATAAAAACTTATATAACCGTCACGTTCTATTATAGTCTATATGCAGAAATATCGAAGTGAAAGAGAATTGCTTTTACTGATCTGTTCTCGTAAAGTTCATAAGGACAATGAGGTGGTGATGCGTTAAGGTGCATTTGTTATTAAGTGAAATCGTTCAATATGTATACTTTTGACAGTAATTTAACACTTGCTAAAGGTAGCATACATGAAATAATGGAAAATAAAATATTAAATATTTGGTAGCCGGAGGAAGACTTCATTGAACTAAATCTACTCATGTCAAATAATAAGCGAAACATTTTTACCTAATTTTTATCACGCAGTACTACTTAAGTGACACATTTTCACTTAATTTTGTATTATCAATCATCTATCACAATAACAACATATCAAATATTTATTTACTAGAATCAGACATAGTATATATAATAAAAATTAAAATAAAATCAAGAGTAGCAAGCAGGAGAAAGTAGAGGAAGGACTTAGTTTCCAATCCAGCCTTTTTATGTCTTTACTTAATTTATGATTAAATCGTCGAGATTCACCTATTGTTCATCTCCATGTTATCGTTCTGAATGGCCGATTTCCAGATTCGCTTTTCTTGTACGGATGGAAAAGGCCTGTTTCCTCACCGAGCCTTTCTATTTGGCATCTTTAATACCGTACATGAAGGTGATAGGGAAACCACTGCTCACAATTAACAGATATCTGTTCAAAATACAAAGTGAATTATGTATAGGTATAAGTCTCAGATATATTCAACAACGAATTGTCCATGGTGGCTTAGCAACGCACAGAATTGCGAAAACCATTTATGTCTTAAAAGAATAGCAGGGCATATTTTGAATTTGTGAAAGGAAATATTGACTTGAAAATCAGTAAATGGTGAACAGTAAGCTTTCTAGATAAACAACAATGATTTCGATGGACGGAAGCTCGTATGCAAATGAAAAGGGCAACAATTAAATTCACGATATTCAAATAGCCTGGGTGTTTATTTCAAGAGAGTGTTGGTTACATACAAAAAGTTAATATCCTAATAGGAACTTTTATTACAAAGGATTTCTTCAAAACATTATTCGAACGTGAAAACTTTCCTAAACACATATTTCAGTAAGTGAAAGACTGGTAAGTCACACAAAATCGCATTTTCGTATTAACTTGCAGAGTTATTCGGTCTCAAACCTCTAATAGTTTCCAATGCCTAACCTCCGAATGTATTTCTGAGATACGTCTTAATTTGCAGAAAGTGTTCAATCCGGGGAAATTGTTAACATTCAAATAGGAAGAGGGCTCTTTTCTGTTGAGTTGTTCTTTCGTTTCGTCATGATGGCTGTAATTTGGGTGAACCTCGGGTACACGGACGAATATACAAGAGTTGGTATTGATAATAATCAGTCAAGCACTAGTAAGGATTTGTTGTAATATAGAATAATATGCCTTTCAGATCAGTCGAAATTTAGGGACTTTTTATACTTTAGCAACATATTGCACAGAATATATTAGTTTCGTTCACTTAACAGGTGTTTGTAACCTCTAAAACTAACCGGGATAGATATAGACTTACATATTTATATCAATATATGTTTGTCCGTTCATCCGGGGGTAAATTTGAGTAAAATAATATATTTCACAACCTGCTAAATTTATATCAACCAAATTTACTGGGAACAAGTATTTCCAGCACCTCCTTAAACAATATGAAAACGGGAAACTTCAAATCATATGATAACTCCTCATATCCATAAAAAGATTATCTTGAAAATTACTAAATGTGCGTTAACTTATGAGTTAAACTGGTGTGGTTAAATATTGATCAATAATGAAAACATGGGATATTTTCCTGATAATAGTGTGTTCTGATGCCAAAAATTGATAAACTCCCATTAATACTTCCTGTAGTGCCCACATACCAAATGATTTTAAATAATGATTTTAAATTTTGCGATTGGCTATATATAGTATATCTCGTCCAATATGAAAAATGTCTTAGTAAAAGTAAGCGAACTTGTAAACTTGGATATACTATAGTTTAATGCAGAAAATGGGAGAAATCGTCTACGAGCAGCCAACGTCCCAACCCCAATATACTACATATAATGATTATCGTTAATATCGTTATATCGTGATATCGTTATTCCAATGGACTTTATGCCGAAAAATCGGTCAACTTCTTAGCTGTTTTAATAAAGACAATTAATCGAGCATACTTTAGTTTAATGCTGAAAGTAAATGCAATCAGTCCAGGCCGCTCCACAATATTTCGATTAGTATTATGTCATTCGATAGTTGAAATTATGGCTATGACCTTCCTAAAGCACTAATATGATGGATATAATGATTTGTGTGAGCTAGGTCCATTTTAATAATAATATGACCTACAGTGTAAGTTAATATGATGTCAAATATGATTCTAATTCATTCATCTATCGAATAACGAATATTGAACTCTTTTGCAATAACATATTCTGTTACACCTGTACTTAGCCCTTACCTAATAGTTAAATTTGTATCTTATCTATGGCTGAACAATTTCAATTTATTGTCGCGTTACGAGTTATCATGTGAATGTCCAGCGAGCGATTGAATATGCTATATACTGTGGGTGGTTATATATGGTCCACAAAAAAATCTTCAGAGAAATTTTACGTTAATTTTACTTTAATTTGTAAATAATTATTACATAAATATTTAAATGCGGTGCTTAAACGTAATTGAATAGTTAACATCGCGTTATTTTTTGCATTCTTCACTACGTTTATGAAAATCGACAGCAATTTCTATTTTATTTGAATTCGAATCGCTTTCGTCTGATGGCAACAGAAAAAAGTTTCCATTTATCAAAAGCTTTGATGTTTTCTACTTATATATGTACCTATTCTCCTTTAATAACTTCCACTCGCCCAACAGTTCCACTTCTCATTTTCGCTACAATAACTTTTATCAATACGACCCTGGCGTCAAAAAAGTAATTTCTTTAATGGTTTTCACCAAATACTCGCACTTTAGTAAAAATATTACACAAATAAACTGTGAGGCTATTGGAAAAGAAAGCGTGTCAGAGGTGTTGTTGAAGAATGAGGATCAGCGCCAGGGCATACTAAGATAATAGGCTAGTGTGACGTGGCTCTTGCCACACCTATGTGCGTATATATAGAAATCACAGCAAAATAGAGTGCTGCAAGGCTTCGCAACAAAATTGCAAAATGATTTCGCGAGCGCAATTGTATTTCCGAGCAGCTGCTAAAGAAAGACGAATTGTGCCCAAAGCGCCATTATCTCATACTGCACCCAAACATATACGGACTCATAGGCTCACAAGCAAATGCACAGACTTGCAATGGTTAGGCCGTTGAAATTTACTTTGCATTTATTTATAGGTAGAAGAATGTAGTTGGTACCCGGCAGTAAAAAATACTAGTTATATACAAACCAATTTAAGTCCAGTATGAACTTGGCTATTCAGCCGAGTTTAGTTTTTCAATATAAGCTACCTGCATTTTTTATATGTTGATGCCCTACGATGTTAATTGCCAGATTTTGGTCAGAAATACATTAATTTCAACTAGTTCAAAACAGTTTACATTGTCTACTTCAATTTATGGTTATTTATTTAGTTTTGTAAAAGAAATCCATTATTTTTCCAATAGATGGCTTTAATAAGCTGTATCTCGCGTTGTAAAAGGGCGATAAGCCTGTAGATAAACAGATAGACTGTATGGCGTTACAAAGATTTCGTACTAAAAAACTCAGACAGTTTTGTGATTGCTTGACTCAATATTGTTTGATCACTCATTACAGATAAATACCAGCAATGTGAAAATATGCCACATTTTACAGTTTTTCTTCGAGAAAGGCGAAAACGCAAGTCAGGCGTCTGAAAATGTGAATAGTGTTTATGGTCCTGATACTATAACAGCCCATTAGGCGGAATTTTGGTTTCATCAATCCGGTAATTTTGAGGACAAGCAAACACCATGCTCTGGAAGGCCATTTGTCGAAAATATCGGTAAAATAATGGAAATCGTTGAGTCCGACCGTCACGTAAGCACTTTTTCGATTGTCCAGGAACTAAACATTGAACAACAAGCCGTTTAGAAACATTTAAATAAGGCTGGATATAAAAAGAAGCTCGGTTTATGGGTGCCATACGAGTTAACACAAAAAATTTCAGAGACCGAATTTCCAACTGCAAATCGCTACTGAATATCAACAAAATCAATCCATTTCTGAAGCGGATGGTTACTGGTGACGAAGAGTGGGTCACTTACGAAAACGTCAGCGAAAAAGGTAGTGCTTAAATAGTGGTGAGCCGGCGCAAACGGTGGTGAAGCCAGGAGAGATGATTCCTGATTGATGATGAGGAAAGTTTTGGTATGATTTTGGTGGTATTGGGAGGGAATTATCTACTATGAGTTGCTCCTTTGCGGCCAAACTTTTAATTCGGATCTGTACTGTCAACCTATGTGTTTTACGTTGGCACTTACCTTATGTAACAGCCTAACCCCACGGTGTTCAAAAACATTGCGGATCAATAGAATGCGTTGATCAGCACCCAGTGATTAGCATTTGCTAAACACCAATCGATACCGGCTGCCATTGTGGAATGGACACAATGACAACCTTGGTAGGGTTCGAGGCCGATCTAAAACCTCTTCCGTACTTTGGGTCCGGTACCCGGTTGCAGTACAACTCCACTTTAAGTTAACTAGATTCAGCTCTACCCGCATTCAGGTATTAAACCATAGCTACCATGACACTCCCCGAAGGGCCTACCGCAATGAACAGGATGGAGCGACCTGTAACTTCAACGGGCTCCTTCTCCCCGTGGTACCAGATTACAATCTCCGGTCAGACCTCGTAGCCTGGGCTATTTCCAGTTGAGCTACCCATTCCAATCAGACTGGTGGCATTTGTAGCTTGAAGTGTGTACATAATACATTTAAAATGTTATAAACTCAGTTCAAGCTAAGTAATATAGCCCTATTTCTGACATGGCTAAGCCTATTTTAGAGCAAAGTCTATTTCAAATGCAGTGCATTTTATGGATTTCAGTCGCTTTTTACGACAGGCATGCCTTACCGTGGGTTATTCTTATTCCCCGACCCGCAGGGTGATATCCTGTCAACAGTAGTAGGCAGTCTGAAGGAAGCGATCGGCTAGATGCGGCCAGCTTTGGCCAATAATAGTCGATATATGCCAGCACCCGAAAGCGTATCCGCGCCTCTAATCCTTGCACATTGCGAGAGTGTAAAATGTTCGGTTTTACCCGAACTTAGCCCTTCCTTACTTTTTAATAATTATTTTGATATATTTCGAATTATTTCACTCTCATTGTATTATTATAAATCACTAGAGTACCTAAATGCTAGCTCCAATATAATTTAGTTTTCCCTAGTTACAATACTTTTCACAGTGGAAAAGTGTCACATATATGTAATGCGTTTTCATTTTTTGATACCATCAGCTGCTGCACATTTTATTCTTTAACATTTCGTTAATTAACTCGCGGCAAAAATCAAAATCTCGTATTTCAAGGAAAACATAACATTGAAAAGAGCATCTAAGCAAAAAGTATGCAACGATAACTATCACATTATCATTATGGGTAGAGTTCTCAAAATCATCAAGCGATCTCTTACACGATCGGCAACATTTCTTACACCAAATGTGAACCACCTACAAACAAATATTAAAAAAAAACTACCGACTAGGTACAAATGAAATAAATCTTCAGCATCGTATGAAGATAAACCGAAACCTTTATGACAATTGATGCACTCAAAGAATGTTTTGTGATATGAGTGTTTACGCACATTTTTTTTTCTCTTAAAACATGAAAGTGAAAGTGCTCAAGCGTAAAGTTTGTTGTGCGTGATCTTTATACCCATCATATCTTTTTATCCCCATAAGCAGATTTTGTACTAATGCGTATCAACCATACGGAGTTGAGAGCTAAGCGCAAGCAAACAGAAGTGAGAGTGGATCACATGCGATCTCACATTAGCTGACAATTGTATTTTATCACACCTTTTAGATGGAAAATGATATATTTATGCTCTCGCAACATGTAGCACAGAGTAAGCAGCAGAGTTTGCAGAGCTCTCATCTAATCTAAACACCTCAAGCAAACCAAGATAGATATAGAGTTATTCTTAACAAAATCATCAGGATGACGAGACGAGTTGAATTCTGGATGTCTATCTCGATATTTCTATCTATGTCTATTTCGAAATGTCTATCGATATTTTAAACATAAAAAGGTCTGTATTGCAGATGGGCGGAATTGGATATTATTGAATTGGTTATTGAGTACATATTATTAGCATCACATTCTTCATCAGTCCGAATATGGGTGGAATTGAGTTACCTACTTACCATATAACACAATTTTATATTTCAAGTGATTCTTTCTCTTAACAGTATATAAATTAAGATCGAATGAAGACATCAGAAACTTTGCACAAATAATGCTCTCAATTTAAGCTATTTTACCTCCAAAAGTTGTCGAAATCGGAGCATTTTCTTCCGAAAATATCGGTCAATATGTGATACACATTATTGAAATGGAGGACTTCTATGCTTGAAAACATTCTGCCCTAATGTTAAAAAGGGTAAAATCGGGTAAATAGTTCCGCTAGTCACATATACCTCATAAACGAATTTTCAAACTTCCGGTTGACTTTATACCAAATACGTGTATATCGGTTATCTGTGAGTTATCTTAATGAATTACAGAAAGCCTCTTTTCTTGGTGATAATGTCTGCGGATGACAAAAATGCGAAAAGTCGGGTCAATACTTCCCTAGCCATATACACATAGTGGGTATACCATAGCTTAGTGCAGATTTTAATTAGCATTATTTTATTCGGTAACAAAAATTATGGTTTTCCGTATGTACAATATGATGAATGTAGTGATTTCTGATAGTTAGAATGATTTTAATGTAAGTATTTCGGATATGAAACAAAAATTATTAATAAAACTAAGAGATTATATTACATATAGCATAAAGTTAATAAGAAACCAAATATAATTTTAACCCATACAGAAAACTGAATTGTGAACTTATTTGTAACATGTTGCAAGAGAGTATATTATTTTTGTTCACCTAACAGTTGTTTGTAACACGTAAAGCTAATCGAGACGGATATAGAGCTACACATATATAATTGATCGGGATGACGAGACGAGTTGAATTCCGAGTGATCATCTGTCCACCCGTCTGCCCGTGCGAGGAGGTTGGTATTGCAGATGGACTGAATCAAATAACTGCCACGCCTACAAAATCCCTTTAAACGAGAACCTATAAATTGCTATAACTAAGCTCTAAATTAAGATATAAAACTTAAATTTAGTGGAGGGAATCGCTGTATGAAAGGCTTATGTGGGTAGAATTTTTCCAAAAAGTGGGCACGGCCCCGCCCCGCCTTAAATGGTGTGAAAATGGGTGAATTCGGATTAAAACCACGCTCACTCCCCATATAACGGTTATATTCAAAATTACTAAAAGTGCGTCGTCAACTCGCTGAAGAAAAATACCAGAAGCATTGAATTTCACAGCCGGGGTGGTACTTGAGATCTTCGAAGGAATTGGTGTAAAAATTGGGCAGTGGGAGTGGTGCCGCCCACTTCGGTGAAGGCGCCCTGGTGAAATCCTATATTTCGGGAACAACGAAACGGATTTCAACTAGTCGTATTTGTTTTCTTATGTTGCAGTGTGAAAATGGGCGAAATCGTAATTCAACAACGCCTACTTCCCATATATCACAATTTTAAATTCCATATGATTCTTTCCCTTTACAGTATATTAATTTACAACCAATGAAGGTATGGGAGCGAGACTTTGCACAAAGAGTGTCAAGAGTATGTCAGCTCACTTTTAAAAATTATTGAAAACGGATTATAACTTTTCAAGTCCGTATATATCGAATATGTGGACCTCAGTGCCTGCTACTGATTTTTTACCGAAAATATCGGTAAATGTGTGAGATATATTATTGAAATTCAGAATACACCTATGCCTGAAAACATTGTTTCCCGTTGCCAAAAATGAGTAAAATCGGGTAAATACTTCCCCTAATTCTCATGTATCTAAAATAAGGATTCTCAAACTTCCGATTGTCTTTATGCCGTAGATCGGTAAATTTGCTATCTATCTTAATGAAATTCAACCAACGTCTCTTCCTGGTAATATTTTGTCTTGATGCCAATAATTTATGAAAGCGGGCTAATAGTGCCCGTAACCCCCGTATAGCTATTACGATAGTTTTACGTGTATATGTGCTATATGTGTATATGTATACGAACATATCGGTTTATATGTAATATATTTTAATAAAATTCAGACAACGTCTTTTTCTGGTAATAATGTGCTCTGATGCCAAAACTTTATAAGATCGGGACAATACTTCCCCTAACCTTCCACACCTAACATGAAATTTTTAAAAATTCTGTGTGTGGCGGTATGTGTAAGACAATACCAAGAAAAATAAAACTAGTTAACGTATAATTGCGAATATAATCGAATATAATCTCGAATCTCGACTATAATTTGGTTTCAAAAATTAGCGAAATCCATATACGAATTACCTCACCCCATATATTACAAATAATGATTATCGTTATTCTAGTGGACTGTATGCCGAATATGTCAGCTTAATTTTAAGTTAGTCAATATTGACTGGAAATGTGTTTTCGAACATACTTTAGTTTAATGCAAAAGTAAATGTTATCTGCTCAGACCGCCCTAGCCAAAGAACCCGATTCCTTTTTACGACTTTCCAGACCTTAAACCGTTTATATAAGTCAAAATGTGTGATATTTTAAAGAATTTAAGTGTTTTCTTAACCATAATATGGTTTAGCGCTGAATATGAATGAAATCGTTTCATACCTTGGTCTAATACACCATACCTCTAATATTATGATTTACGTTCTTCTGGTTGACTTTTTCCTCATATACCCAATGCATTAAAATTCGTCGCTTTGGTTTTTTATATCGCATATAATATATTTCAAGAGATTTGCCTCAATAAAGTATAACGAGAATATTTATTTAATATGTGGTATATTTGTAGCTGTCCACAGCATTAATATCATGAATATAGATGATATGTCTTAGTTAGATTGGCTTTATGACGATATGAGATAATATGATGCCAAATATGATTGCAATTCATTTACAATTGCGTCAAATAACGAATCCTGAATCCATTTGCAACATTTTTTAATATCAAGCTTTATCGACTCTTGAAAGTATGTCCCGGCTTTGATCTTTGAAAATTTCTAGAGTAGAAATGTTCGCTTACACCCGAACTTATCCCTTTTTTCCTTGATTTGGGTGCCTATGTTGTTACGCCTTTTTGTGCAGCCTTTACAGATGTGTGCTTTTTGTGTTGCTGCAAGAATCTTTTAAGTCACTAAGCATAGGTGCAGCCACTGCCGTTTTTAATTGTTTCAGATCTGATCTTAAAATAAAGCCTATTCAATATTAAGTAATCAGTTTGTATGAACTGAATAATACAAATGTTGGCATTATTTGAAAAGCTGTTCTAAATAGTTCTTAACATACAAATATTTTGTTAACTACTGGGTATGCAACAATTTGCTCCTAAGCACATTAGACAACGTGTTTTCACTCTAATTATACAAATTTCCATTCCTTGACACACTGATTATTACTCCATTGTTTCAATATGCCGAATATGCGTTGAAATGCTACTGTCCTTGTGCATCTTTTTCATTATATCTATGTATATTCATTTGAGGCGTAAACAATAATATTTTTCCTTCACATATGTTACACTTTGTGCCTGAAAAAGCGTTTTTGCGGGGAGTTCTTCATTACTTTACAATGGAATGTCCACTATTGTATACTTATTAGGGATACGCTTTCTTATAAACTTCTATAAGTCATAATTTATCACATTTTTGCATTCGAACGATTTAATTTTCTTAATATCAATTCTAAAACTGAACAAAGCTGACACCAGTTTCATACTTTTTCTGAACTATTTGATTTGAATTTTTAGTTGAAATCTAGTATTTTTTTCTAATTATTATCACAACTCACTGCAGGATAGTTACTTCCAGCTTGTTCCTCTCTACTTCTATTTCACATTAAAAATGGAACGGTTTACCGAAATGACTTTTCTCAACACGAATAAGATGATTAATAAGTTAATATATTTTAATCAACAAGAATATAAGTAGAAAGTAACAAGTAAGGAAAAGAATGGACAGAAAAATCAAGTAAGGAAAGAAAGTAAGGAAAATTTTATACTCTCGCAATGTGCAAGGATCAGAGGCGCGGATATGCTTTCAGGTGCTGGCATAACTTTATATTAAGAAATGTTGCGGAAAAACTGAACATTCGTTATTCGACGAAACTGTTAGTGGATTGCAACCATATTTGGTATCTTATATTAACTTTTAAAACTTTTTTTAAACGAAAACTACAAAAAAAATTAACTTTAAAAACTCAAGTAACTTATATTACAGGTCATAGACTCACATACTTTCATTGCTACCTTCTGCTTCGTGTCCGAGATATTTATATTACAATCTGCCAAATAAACTCAACTAAGATTATTGCGATATAAACTAAACCAAAGTGGTTTAATTGAATATATTATTTACATGAGGGAAAAGTCAGACAGAGAAAAGGAAATCATTATATTAGGGATAGGCGGCTTAGACCATGGTCTAGACCGATTTCTTTCATATTTAACGCGAAACCACATTAAGTTTAAGAAAACATATCCAATTAATTTCATTAAAATCTACAAACATATTGACCATCATAAGCGGTTTAAAATTAGATGGAAAGTCGGGAATTCTTATATCGGGCATTTTTGGGATAGAGGAAGATCTCATTAACTCATGAGAGAACATGGGAACATGTTTTTACGCAATTTTGTGAAGGTAACTCACACAGTCATAAAGTCTGCTAGAACAACGAAAACATCTTATGTAGTATATGGGAGCTGGGATAATTTCACATTTCCACATTAAACTATTATATATTCAATATTACATGTTCACCTAATTATGCTAAGATATCTTATGTATTGACGGTTATATATTGCATAAAGTCTAGAGGAAGGTTTTAAATCTTTATATTAGGTATATGGAGGCTAGGCGAAGTATTTACCCGATTTTCCCCATTTTTTACACCAGATCACATGATTATCATGGAAAGAAAACTCTAAAGTTTTATTACGATATCTTACAGATTTACCATTATATATAGTATAAAGACTTCCGGAAGGTTGGAAATCTGTATATTATGTATATGGGGCTAGGGGAAGCATTTGGTGCTTGATTTATATACTTTAAAGTGGGAGAATCGGATTAAATTTAAAATTATATTATATGAGAACTAGCCGTGGTTGCTATCCTAAATTTTTCCCTCTTTCACAAAGTGACATGAAGATGCAAATACAATGCCATGTACCAAATTTGGTTGAAATTGGTAAAGGCGTTCTTGAGATATTTGATTTCACCTAAAAGAAGGCGGTATCAGACTTATCACCAAATTTTACACGGATTCCTATGCGGACTTTCTATACCATATTTACTCCAAGATTTAATGTTTCTGACGTGTTCGTTCAGCGAGTTAACGCACTTTTAGTAGTTTTCAACACAACCTTTGTATGAAAGATGTGCGTGGTTGTAATTCGATTTCACAAATTTTCCCAGTATATAAGGACATGCTAGAAAAACTTGCTTTGAGCAAGATAGATTTATATAGCTACAACGGATTGTGAGATATGTTCATTAAATTCTTTGTGGGGCGGGGCCATTTCCATTTTTCCAAAAACTTTTACGCACAGCTGCCCCTGTCGACTACGATTTTCTGTACCCAATTAAATGTTTCTACCTTAATTTGCTGCTTAGTTATACCACTTTATCGGTTTTCGGTTAAAGGCATTTTGTGGGCGTGGTGGAAGTCCGATTAAGCCCCATGTGCAATACCAACTTTCTTATGGCGACAAAGAACAGGGGTACCAAGTTTCATTAAGATATTTTAATTTTTACTCTGATGTAACATCATGCGAGAGTATAAAAGTTTGAAAACATAAGTTAATGATAAGTATTAATACAAATAATAAATACTGAAGAAACTATTTCAGATACATATAGAGATAAGTGCCCTCCGTACTCTCTGGCATTTGTATTGTCGCAACACACGACAAAGAAAGAACAGCCTTTAGAATATAAAATTTTTATCAAAACATTTTTAAATTCAAATATTAAAATTTTTTTTAATGAATTATGCCCAGTTATTGTATTGAAGAGATAAGGACAACATTTTTGGAAAACGAATTAATTTCTAGGTCTTTGTCCGTCCGTCTATCCATGCAAGATATCTTGATAATATCTTACACATGCATTCCTGGGCACTCTGTGGAGGCTTGTTTAGTACAGAGTTTCACACGACCTTAATTTACGCAAATTGCTTGAATATTTAATTTTCGGATTGCTCATAATGTAGCACTTATTTAATAGTTCAGGCAGTTTTATATTATGTGTTAAAATTTTATCTTAATTGTCTCGATTAAAATGACTGGATCACCTAAGGCTACATTCGTATACTGCTTACCTGTTTTTTTACTGTATGTCAACAATCATTCTTCAAGTTGAAACTGGAAAAACTATAGTTTCCGGTGTAAGTAACGGAACCTTTCGGACCTTTTCGGGACGGGATTTTAATTGCAATCTTTAATTCGGGGTTTGTGATGCTGACAGACTTCATGCCTGGCTGTATGTTTACTGCAGAGTATCTAGGAAAAATGATCACATACTTTGGTGAGGCTAGCGTATCTCTAAATGTTTTCAGCGATGACTCTAAGTTCAGGCAAACAATGTGCTGTTATATACACTATTGATCTTTAACATTCTTCACTCAAGCATTCGAGTAAATGAACACACCATCCAAAAGTTGTAGTAGTCGAGTATTCGTAAATTAGTATCAAATGCACTACTTCATTTCGAATAAATACTTTCGTTTTGCATTGAAAAACTACCTTAAATTGGATAGCGTCTTTAATTTTTACTGGTGTTATGCAGTGAATTTTACCATAGGCGGGCCAGTGCTGAAAGTCCTTGACTTACTTATAATTGCTTAAGGCTAACAAACAAATTTAATAAATTCGATTAAATAATAGTACTCTCAACACATCTCTGAACATAGATACGCATTGCTTTCTTTCATTGATCTGCGCTAAAGAACTCTCTTGATTACATATGATGCTTATTATTTAACAAAAAGTAAAGTTTAGTATCTAAGTGTAAGCGGGCAACTCCATACCTGAATGTTATACATATATTTACACTTATTTGCATATTTTTTGTTATTGTGAACAATTTTAAAATGGTTATTCTGAAAACATTTTTAAAAGGCTATTTTACTGTCTTTGAACCGCACTTGTAATTCGACTATTTTAGATATTCATGGTATTGTTGGAAAAAGCCAACCTAAGGGTATTTTTTATATTTCTGATTCAATTGCGGCAGTGTCTGCTTACACCACATTGATGTGATTTATTTTTGCAATATAAATTATAAATTTTTTTTATTAATATTCCATATATATTTACACACACTGAAAGTGTTAACCACAATTGAATACAGACACGCTACATAAACAACCGCAGAGGCATGATTATAGGAATTTATTGAAGTATTTGTATACCCACACACTGCAACATTCACAATTACTATTTGGAAGCGCAATAATTATTGTACATTGGCATTAATAGCATTTTGCAATTAAATAAATTGTTGCTGCTAAAATTGCAATTTGCTGTTGCAACTCAAACCGGTAGCGGACGGCGGCATGGAACATCGTTTCCGAGCTATAAATGTATGTTGTTATATAATTATGTATTACATATATATGTTCATATGTTGGTGGGTGGATATTCGAATACTGAAAAAGCAGTTTTAAGTACCATCCTTTGGACTTTGCGAGGTTTATATGTAATATTTATATATTAGGGCGTGTTATCTGAGGGCAAAAACTTTTGTAAACGTGGGTATGGCCCCGCCCCCAAATAGGTTTAATATACATATCTCAGAAACCGTTATAGCTATATAAATGAAGCTTGTTCCGAGTAAGTTTTTCTGATATCTCCTCATATACTTAGAAAATGAGTGAAATCGAATAATAACCACGCCCACCTCCCATACAAAGGTTTTGTTGAAAACTACCAAAATTGCGTTAACTCGCTGAAGGAACACGTCAGAAACATAAAATCTTACAGCAAATATGATATGGAAGGGCTGGATCCGTTTAAAGTTTTAGTGATGGGAGTGGAACCGCACACTGTTAGGTGAAATCCCATATCTCAAGAACGCCTTAACCGATTTCATTCAAATTTCAAAATTTGGTATGTAACATTATATCAGCATTCTTATGTCAGATTGTGAAAATGGGTGAAATCGAAATAAATCGAACATCAATTAAGATATTAGAATAAAGGGTTTCACGAATGGTACGTTCAAAATATATATATAACTTTTCAATCCACCAGATACCCAATATATGGACCACAGTGCCTCTATCTGACTTTTTTACCGAAAATATCGGTAAATCTGTAAGATATTGTAATGAAATTGAATTATCTTTCCATGATAATAGTGTGCTTTAGTGTTAGAAATGGGGAAAATCCGGTAAATACTTCCCCTAACCCCCATATACCTACATAAGGATTTTCAACCTTCCTGTGAACTTTATACCTCATATTTCGGTCAATGTGCAAGATATCTTAGCATTTAGGTGAACGTGTAATATTGGACATACCATAGTTTAATGTCGAAAATATTGAAAATGTATGAAATCGGTCAACGAATTATCCCAGCTCCCATATACTACATATAATGATTTTCGCTATTCTAGCAGACTTTGTGCTGAATATGTCGGTTTCTATGTGAGTAACCTTCACAAAATTGGGTGAAATTATGTTCCTTAATATACTTGAGTAATGAAAAGGGTTAATGTGATCAGTGCAGGTCTTCCTTCATCCTAAATGTGCCCGATATAAGAATTCCCGACTTTCCGGTTCACTTTAAACCGTTAATGCTTGTCAATATGTGTGATATTTTAATGAAGTTGAATGGATATGTTTTCTTAATCTTAATATGAACTCGGCCTATATATGAATGAAATCGGTCTAGACCGTGCTTTAAGCCCTATATTCCTAACGTAATAATTTCCGTTTCTCTGGTTGACTTTTTCCTTTCCGAATGTACCCAATATATTTAGTTAGGCCGCTTTGGTTCAGTTTACATCGCATATATCTTATTTGAGTTAATTTGGTGGATTTTAATATAAATATCTCGGACACGAAGCAAAATATAATAATGAAAGTACGTGAGTCTGCTTCCTGTAATATAAGTGAATAGCATACCAAATATGATTCTAATCCATTCACAAAGTCGTCGTATAATGAATATTAAATTCACATGCAATATGTTTTATTTAATATGAAGATTTATCAACTGCTGAAAATATTTTCCCCTTTTTGATCATTGTGAATTGCGAGAGTTTAAAATGTTCAGCCCTTGCTTATTTGTTGAATTACATTCTTTAATTGCTTTAAAATAGCTCTGTTTCGGCGATTTCCTTTAGCAACTTTTTTTTTGAGGCCTCATAATAAGAAAATGTCGCTGGGGGCCAGATTCGTAGAATACGAAAGGAGGTAATTCGAAGTTCAATTCATGCATTTGTCGTCATTTTTTATTGATTTATGATACAGATAATCGGGCGGTTGTGAGTTACACGGCGCACATTTTTCCCAACACGTTCCACTGGTATCTGTTATTTCGATCGTCGATTTTGTGATGCTTTCGGCTGTAACAATCTCTTTTGAACGTGCACTGGATTCATCGTCTCAGCATTTACGTTGCTTCGCCTGACACAGTAAAGTTTTTTTTCAAAAAAAGTGCTATTAAAAACTAAAATATTTTTTTCCCAATATTTGAAAGCTTACGTCATTCAAAATGCTATATCTTACGAACGAATTGTCCGACAGCTGTAAAATTTAACGTTCAACATGTGCCAGACCTACCCCTTGGCCTAATACAAACTCAATTCTAGTCCACTAATAGAAATGTATGAATTTTCAGCCTGCCTTTTCTTATGCAACCTTTTTATTTTTAATTATCGTTGGCGCCGTCGAAATCTCTAGGTTTAAGCCAGTTAAGAGACGTAAAGAGGTTTTTTGTTGGTAATATTTTAATAGTTTTACTTTCAATAAGATTACAGTTCTGTATAAATTACTGAGATACCTACATAGTTTTGCACTAATTTTTATACTCTAGGAACATGTTGCACAGAGTATTATAGTTTTGTCCATCAAACGATTGTTTGTAACAAATTAAACTAATTGAGATAGATACATATCAAAAAAATGACCAGGATGACGAGTTAAGTTGAATTCCGAGTGACTGTCTGTCCGTCCTTCCGTGCAAGCGATAACGTGAGAAAAATTAAGATATCTTGATGGAACTTGGTACACTTATTAATCAGAATATTGACAGGCGCACAAAATGTCGTTGAGCGAAACCATATAAAATGCTACAACTATGCAACAAATTAAGATGCGAAGTAGTAATTTAGTACAGGGATTTGATTAAGTAAAGGGAGGAGCTTTGGCGGCTTAAAAATGTTCAGAAAGTGGGCATGGCTCCGCTCCCTAATAGGTTTAATATACATATTTCGCAAGCCACTAAAGTGATGTCAACCAAATCTGACGACGGGTATTCCAAGCACCTCTTCATAGAGTGTGGAAATGGATGAAATCGGATAACAAAACTACTAAAAGTGTGATAACTCGTTAAATAAACTCGTCAGAAGTATTACATTTCAGAGTCAAGACGGAAGGACTGCTTAAGAATTAGTGATAAAATTGGACAATATACATGGCGCCGCCTACTTTAAGGTGAAACCTTAGTGCATAATATCACCGTGATATACTTATGATACAGGGTGAAAATGTCCGAAATCGGCCCATAACCACGCCACCTTTCCATATAATACAATTTTAAATTCCATCTAACACTTTTATTTTTCAGTATTTATATACTGATACAAGCACCAATGAAAACATCGGAATAAAACTTTGTACAAATAATGCCTTTAATATGAGGCATGTAACGTTTTAAAATAGTTAAAGTTGGACAATAGCTATTCAAGTCCCCAGATAAAGAATTAGTGGATCTTAGTGCATTTGGCTGAACTATCGGTCAATCTGTGAGATATCACAGCAAAAATGGGTGAACGTATAATCTTGGATCTTGGATTTTGAATCTTGGTTTGGAGGCGAAAATGGATGGAATCTGTCCACGAATTCCCCTAGCCCTTATATACAGCTATAATGATTTGCGTTATTTTAGTTGACCCTATACCTAATAAATCGGTTGACTTGTGAATTATTGCAATAAGATAAGATATTGATTGCAAGAGTATAAAGTGCTCGTTTACAGCCGAACTTAGCTCTTCCTTCCTCGTTTATTTTCCTTTAATATCACAAAATTTGCAAATGCATGTATATGTGTACATATTCACTCACGTCCAGGTAATAACAGATATCAACAATACGACTGAAAATACTTAAATATGAATTAATTGCAGTCCAATTTTCAACAGTAGCACCGCATGAATTTATCCGATTTTCCGGTTATCGAAATTGGATTAACTGAAGATGCAAATCAGTGAATTGTAGTGAAAAAGGAAAAGCGTGCATATAGAGATGAGTACCCCAACAATGCTCATCACCACTCCTGTGAAGAAAAATGTACATACATACATATTTTTTCATGTGTGAGCATGTGAGGGTAGTTGGAATATATGTTTGTCTATCTAAAGGACTGTCGAAGAAACTCCAACCGAAGAAACACACTTCTTCTGCGTTTACAGCGTCTAATGCTGAGTACCGCCGCCTGGCGCCAAGTAAGTCATCTAGAAAATTTTAAAATTAAAAACCGGTTGCGTTGATTTATGGATAAAAAAAAATTATTGAGCCAATCTCAGTAAGTTTTAGATGAAGGCCTGCGCTGAATTTTCAAATGCTCAGAGGTCTAATTATAAACGCAGTAAAATATTTGTGTTCGAGTTTGAGAACGTCAATTATGCGCTTAATATTATTTTGCTAGTTATTTGTTTCTTCCAAGATTCTTATCAATGACAGCATTGCAAAATAAATGTGCGATCATGTTAAAAAGATAAAGGTGGTGCTTTAAACTTATGTTTGGTAA
Organism: Bactrocera minax; assembly: GCA_021498325.1. NCBI lineage: Eukaryota > Metazoa > Arthropoda > Insecta > Diptera > Tephritidae > Bactrocera > Bactrocera minax. The sequence goes on from JAKEEE010000137.1 coordinate 355,747, forward strand.
ATATTTCAACAAATCGATAAGATCGCTTAAATGCTCATTTCATTTTCGAAATATTAAGCATGGAATTCTGTTAAATCTAATTATACTTTGCTTTCAAATACGTCTATATGTTTTTGCGTATGCATTTGTATTGGCTCAAAAAGAACGTGTAGCTCGTAATTTTATTTACAGTAGCATGAATAAATCAAAATAAAAGGTTTCTTCGTTTCATGTACTCTCGCAGGGTAAGGGGTTAATTCAAATGCTCTGAAACGACCATGTATCAAATAAATGTCGAATGCTTTGAGCCATTATACACTTAGCAAACGGATACACCCATTGTCAAGGATACACAGCATGTACTCGATAACCAACGCCGCGGTCAGTTATCAAATACAACTAGGTATGTACGTGCGTATACACATAGAAGAACATGGATAGGGATGGAAATTATGAATAGAAATTTCGATATTTAAGAAAGTTTTTATCGATGTCTAATTTAGCTAGTATAAAAAATCATTTCTATTTATCTGTTTAACGGGGTAATTTTGGTGTAGTCTTAGACTTATATATTGAGTAGAAACTGACCCGACCTGATAGCCCTTATTGAAGCCACCCTATTATTTATTTTTTAACAAAATGGATCTCAGATGAATCGATTTAAATGGTTTCAGCACAAAGTAATAATTCTCGACCAGCTTATGAATGAATATCATTTCTGTATGCCGTACTGAAAGCCTTCTGAGGATTCTAGGTTTTCTTCCCTATTTGTGTATACAAGATTTGGATCTCAATTCTTGGTTATCATAATTCGATCTACCTAATCTAATATAATAGCGCAGTTGAGGGCACACATTCCCTTCATATAGAACAAGTGGTCTTTATCCACCTCCGTTTCTCCAGTATTCTGTTAGTTTAAGGACTAAGTAGTCTTTTACTAGCCCTCGTAGCCCTTTTATTCGAAGGGGATACATAGTTTTTTATTTTTTCAGCTTACTTACTTCCTCAAAAACGGCGGAGCTAATCATTAACGGTGGAGTAATGGCTTCTCATGTGATTCTATTTCATTCTTTCAATTCGGTCTTATTGCAAATTAGAATGCCTTTTCAGAAGGAGGGTTACTTAATCTTACTACTTCTCGAGTTTAATGGTATCATCACCTTCGAAAATATCACTTGGGACTTATCTTGAACGTGCATACTTATGACGAAAATCAAGAATATATAATATAAGATGATATACTAATGCATGGGCTGAAGAAATGTTAATATTTTAATAGATAATCTTCTTCAAAGGTTTTGACCTCAGCTTCGCGAATTAAATGATTAAAACTATCTTACGTTTTTATGAAGACTAAGATCAGAAAAGCAATAATCAAATTCATAGCCAAGCTCCGAAAGCCTCAATAACTCGAACATTGTGAAGACAGACATGCTATACGTATATGTTTTAGTATTATAGGCTGAACAAAATCAACTCGAAAATTTTCTTTCCAGCGCTCATCTCTAGTAAATCTCTACCAGGAATGTACGTTCATAAACAAGTTAGAACATTGATTGAATTTCTAATGATTTAAATATGTGTAAAATTGTTTAGCACAAAACGTACTAAACGCACACTAACGTAGTTATACACCACACCCTAGTTCATTTAATGAAGAGCTGTCAAAATTTGTACCAACATACATACATATACTATAGTAGTGTGCATCGATGCACCCTCTCTTACCCAAATGCACCCTCTCGCGCACATTTCAGATTTTAGGCGGCATTTTCCACATTTTGGTTCTGTTGTTGTTGTTCAATAATACTCATTATGCCGACAATAAAGTCATTGGAGTGCAAGTATTATAAGCAAATATGTTTATCAAGTCTTTGTTGGCTATCAACGCTTCCTCCTTGCTGTTTAGATGCAAATTGTCGAGAAATTATTAACTGTGGCTGGGTCCTGGCGCATCCTTTGACTTGTCGTTCGTGTGTTTATACTTCGGACAGAAATGCTGTTTACATTTTATGTGCCTTTAAGAATGAGGCTGTGTGACGTTTAAGCTCGTATAATGGTCGTTGGTTTACACAAGGGTTAGACCTGTTATAAATTTACATAAATGTATATATATTTATATGGAGGTAATCCACCCCCTTCCAATTACTTCTCTAATGGTATGAAATTTGTTAAATACGTTTGTTTAATAAAGGAATAGCCTATTGGTTTTTAATGAATTTATCAAATTAAAAATTGATTTGAACTTTAACTCCTTGAAGAATTTCTAATCGTCACTATAAGTGAGCCTATAAAATACCCGTTCGAATTATTTGCCAATAAATAAAGACAAGGGAGAATACTTATTCTCGACGAGAGAAGTTTTATGAAGGAAAAAGTGAATTGAAACCGTATGTGAATTTTGAAAGAAATCTTTTGGGTAATTGAAGATAGAATTAATGATTTAATGATTAATGATGATAGATTAGAATTAATAGATAAGAATTAATACTTATAAAAATACTGGGTATTCAATATACATTAAGTCGTCGCCACATATTTTAATTAAGCAAAATGTCCAAACGTTTAACGAACGAGCGTCGAAGTAAGAAATTACATTCACGGCTATGATGTCGACTTAAGTACTTCTCATCCTTTCTTAAGTCGTGGAAGTAATAATTGTATCCACCGTAAAGATTAATTTAATTTTCATCACTAAATAGTAACTTTTTCTCTAACCGCAATTTACTCAGTCTCGGTTTTCTGTAATTTTTTATACTGAAGATATGGCGCCTTCCGATCCTTACCATTTATGGATTTATTTTCTGCGACTTAAGCCATTTCTTTCTATAGAAGCATTAGAAAGACATCCAGTATAGTTCACATGTTCTTACATATTCTTATACTCTCGAAACATGTTGCAAAGAGTATAATATTTTGTTCACCTAAGGGCTGTTTGTACACATAAAACCAGTATATATATAAACAATCAGAATGACGAGAAGAGTTGAATTCCGGATGACTGCCCATTTGTCTGTCATTGCTCAATTGTACGTGGCGCGTTCAAAAAATAAGGGGAATGTGCTTCGACTGTGTTCTTCGACTTTAATGGCATAGTACATCATGCATTCTTGCCTCAAGGTCAAGCGGTCAATAAGGAGTACTACCTATAAGTTCAACGCCGTTTGCGTGAAGCAATTCGAAAAAACGCCCGGATTTGTGGAAAACAATTCATGGCTTTTGCTAAATTTGATCAATTCTGTTCACACCTCGTTGTTTGTTCATGAATTCTTGGCCAAAAACAATATTATAATGATGCCCCAGCCTCAATATTCGCCAATAATGGCTCCGTGTGACTTTTCCTACTTCCAAAAATAAAGAGAACCTTAAAGGGCCGTCGTTTAACGTTATAAGTATAAATGACATTAAAAGCGCTTTGCTGAAAAAGCTAAAGGCTATCCCAGAAATCGAGTTTGAGAAGCGCTTCGACGATTGGAAGAAGCGCTGGCATAAGTGCATAAAATCCAATGGAGACTATTTTGAAGGCGACAACATTAATGTCGTCGAGTGAATAAATATTTTATTCAAAAAAACAAATTTCCCGTTATTTTTTGAACATACTTCGTAATGTGATGACCAAATTTGGTTGAAATGAGTAGAGTAGTTGCTGAAGTATGGGACTTCACCTAAAAGTGGGCGGTGTCACACCATTGTCCAATATACCGATTTCATTTGTAACCCTTATATACCGTATAAACCCAACCGGAAGTTTGAAATTGTTATATTGGGTATATGGGTATATGGGGCTAGAGGTAAGAGTTTGAGTAAAAATTGAGATATCTTGATAGCACATATCATAGAACATAGATGTCTTGTGTACAATACACAAGTTTCTTAGTACTCTAAGGAGTTTGGTGTTGCACAATTGTCAGGTCCACAAAATGCTTTTAAATAGAAACCTATAAAGTGCTATACTAAGCCTCAAATTAAGATGCAAAACTAAACTTTAATACATAAAATTGAACAAGGAAGAGGTTATCTGAGTTTCCAAAATTTGTAAAAGGTGTTAAGAGCCCGACCCTTAATACAATAGGTTTAATGTACATATTGTACAATCCACTAAAACTATTTCAACCAAACTTAGTGAAGATAAATCCCTCCGGCACTTCCTCAGTTAGTGTGAAAATGGGTGAAATCGGACGATAACCACGACAATTCACAATAAAACGGTTATATAGAAAACAACTAAAAATAATATTATTCACAATTCGCGACAATTCACAATAAAACCGTTATATAGAAAACTACTAAAAATAATATTACTCAATAAAGAAACACTTCAGAAGCTTTAAATTTCACTACCAAGATGGTGCTTAAGAGCTTCATAGGATTCAATATAAAAATTGGACAACGGGTGTAACAACGCCTGTCTTTTGGTGAAATCCTCCAACTAAAGAACTGGTATATCAATTTCAACTAAATTACATTATCCTGATATTTTAATAATACATTGCTATGCGAAATCGGCGAAATCGGAGTACAGTCACACCTACTCCCCATACATATGTCCATTCGGTCTACAAATTACTCCAGCCTTTATATACTACCTATATTGATTTCCTTTATTCTGGTGGATTTTATGCCGTATAAATCGTTCAAATTGTGAATAATAGGATAAAAGGATAAGATAAAGCGATTGTAAAAATATTGGGTTGCAACTAACGTTAGCCCTTCCTTATGCCCTGTTTATAGTATAATATAAAGTTTTGTCAAAGTATTTCCCTGAAAGTATTGGATTCTTGCAAATTGAAAGAGTATAAAATGTCCGATGACACCCAACCTAGGCCCTTCCTTACTTGGTATTAATCGATTTCAATATTTGAGAAGAAGGCAAATGTATGGACCAATATGGTAATATTTCAGTTATATTCATACTCCGAAGTATTCCATTCCATTCTTCCTTTTGAAGAATGGCATTAAATTATGATGTCGATTATCATTCACTTTCGCTTAATTTCACTGATTCGTAGTTAAAAATCATGGTTAAAAAATTCATGCTAAAGTAATTTTATGATTTAGACATTTTGCAGCTTTCAAAGTGATCTAACTCAACTTTCCAAGAACGAACAAGTAATGCAATAAATAATTCAATGCTGATTGCATAAAATTTGCTGCTTATATTTCTATAATAAGAGAGTCAGCATGATAAGTTTTTTATCTTCTTTGTACTGTTATTATAAACAAATGAATTGAGTTTCTTATTGCAATTTTGTCTTCCGCAAATGCAAGCGCGTTATTTAGTTTGCAACTCGCAAAGCTTTGGCTTTTATGATTTTTCCTTTGATGAGGTCATAAAAGCGCGAATTACATTTAAGTTTGCCAAGTAGCGAGCCAACAGGAATGCGAAAGTATATGTATCATTGGCGTAGACGTAATTTTATTGCCGTTTCAGCTGTCGCTTCGAAACTGCTTCCCTTATCCTGCGTATTTATAGCATTCACCTTGTTGGTGGTGCGTTTTGCCACCAGCAGGATTTGTACGCCAACAATTTGGCAGTATGTTGAAATTGAATTTGGGATTTCCTATTAAGCTTGACAAAGGAAATTTTACTGCTGTTTTTATGTTGTAGAGACAAATTGATTCTCAGCTCATCATGAAGAAACACAGAACTATATATAAGTATTTAAGTTCTGTGTACCAAAATAAACGTATTCATTTAACAACACTTCAAAAGACAACAATCACTGTTTTCCTTTTCTGCGATTACGCGATTTAACCGAAAATTAGAAATATAAATAAATATCACTGAGGTGAGGGAGATCAAGGCGATCAAGCTGAGTAAGGAGGAGATTAACAGTACTATTGCTTTAACTTAAACGTAAGTAGCGACATTGCCTTCTCATGTCATATTCCCTGTGACTGTAGCATCACCAGGTTTAGATTCTCGCAAGTGTTTACAATACTAGCGAGGTGCAGTAGTGTCTCGACAGGAGGTCCACGTTGCTGATAGTTGCGACATGCTACTGTACCCTTCTTGGTGCCCCTGTGGAGTTGTTGTTTTCAGACGCATTCAAAAGTAATGCTAAACAAATTATAACATTATAGGAAATAATGAGGCTTTACTCTTGTTGTCGGCGTGTTGCTGTGATGTCCTTCACTAGTAATTATCCCTGTTTTACCGTAGTATTCTTTTTTGTGAGTTTCTCTTCTTTTTTTTAAGAAGTTCAATATAAGTTTAATTTCGCTTTACTTTTATTGGATTCGCATACTTTTATTGGCTACCGCATTTTTCCATTGAGTAGACGCACACAAAGAGAACCTGTTCATCCCGGCGAGTTTCATTCACCAAAGGAAATTGGCGCGCATATTGTACAAATATATACATATACATACGAACATACATTTTGAAAAAGTTTGCAGTTAATTTAGAAAACAAACATTTAGAATTTACTGCTTTCTGTTTGGCGAATGAAGTGGAAAATTAAAAATATCCTAAACTTAAGAGAAAAATATGTTGGTATAATCCTAGGAAATATTGAAGTAAAATCAGATAACACAAGAGTGATTGAAATATTGTCCGTCAAGAGCTTTCTAAAAACGATATCTATGTATACACTTCATTTATCTATGGACATAATCTGACCGTTGCATCAGTCCAAAAATTGGACAAAGTATGTAGAAAATTTTAGATTTATTATCAAGCCCAAATTTTAGAAAACATTTTAAATACCCAAAAATACTTGATCAACCTCACCCATTTCTCATAGAGAACCATTTTGAAACATGCCAGCTTTACTTTAGAATAGATAACTAAATAGATTATACATAAATGTATCAAATCAAAACTTAGCACAACTTATGCTCCCCTTAGGAGGCAACTCTTATTTAAAGAAACCTGTAATCGCTCTATACTAATAATTTATGAAACATGTTGGAAATACAATATTTCACAAGTTTCAAATTCATACAAATTGAGGGAGTAACAACAAATTGAGTGATATAACTTGCTATGCAATGGGTCTCATTAGCAAGGGTAGTCCTTCTGTGAGTGATCTAGAATATGGTACAGCCCATCACAGAGAAAAATTCGCTAAAATATTGATGGTTCTGAATATTACGGTACTTATTTCTTTAATTATATATGTATCCACCCTTAGGAAGTAGACGAAATGATATTTTCATCAATTAACCATACACGTTATATATTTTGTCCATTTTTCTTTTTCAAAGCCGACTTCACTCCGTTTTCAACTTCACTCCTTTAGTACAGTTATGTAGAATATATAGTTTTAAATGCTTATCTTATAATTTTCCGGTACTGACTTATCAAATTTGGTGTGCGGTATGTGTGTGGCGATGCCAAGTAGAGTTGAATTCTCATTTGGTAATAATCAAGTGGTATGAGACGTGCTATAGGTGCGATGAGTTTATTCAGAAAGATATGCTTATTTTCAAGCAACAAAAACATATCCACAAATTACTTGATCAATCTAAAAAAATTTATTTTTATTATATTTTTTTTATGAGATGTGTATTATTACATTACATTACATTACATTACATTTCATTACATTATATCACATTGTACTCTTTAAACAGAATAAGCAGTAATTGGGGAAACTTATATAATAAGTCTATGCTGGGCAATCAATGTGTCTCTCTGGTAGAATCATAAAATCGAAAAAGAAAAGTTTAACATCTATTTTCAATGAATCTTTCAGAGCTCACCGTAAGGTGTCCGACATAAGTAGTTGTGTAGGTGTTTTCAAAGTCTACTTTCCACAATTTTCGCCTTGTGCTTGCCTTGTCCCTTGTAGTCCACATTAAATTTCGTCACGTGTATGTACAAGTATATATTTTTTGTTGTTATTTTAGACTTGGACTTGCGGGAGAGTTTGGCTCTTCTTGTGGGTACTTTTCGTTGGGCTGGCCATTTTAGCCTGCTGAATCGATTTTTTCGATTGCTTGATTTTCGAGTTTCATTGCAAATTGGTAATTCTATACAGTTGGCGGTGGAAAAAGCGAAGTCGGCGTAAACGGCGGTGGATGTTTGTTGTGGCGGTGAATTGTTTTTCGGCGACTCATTGTTTATTGTTGCTGTTGCTGTTGCTGCTATTATTGGTTGGCGATATCTCGATTTCTATTGCGAACAATAGCTGTTTAAATTAAAACGGTAAACTGATAAAACCAACATTGTTTACAGATGTGAAATTTGTTGTACTCAAAAAAAAAAAAAATGCGAGTATCCCTACAAGTTAAGTCGTGCAAATGTTCATATATATGTTTTCGTGAGTGCACTGTACACAACGTCGAGTGTAGCTAATAAGTAGAGACTGGTAAATCTTCAAGAAGTGCGGGTGGCCGGAGAACAAAGTGTTGTAAAACACTTTTGATTGGAAAAATTACTGATATGATTACGCATACATCTGAGCCTGTACAAACCCCATTTTTCCTGTGTATGTAATACATACATATGTATGTCTTATATATGTGCGTGCATACGCATCAATAACGGCGGCAGCTAACTCAACCTCTGGCCCTCAACATGAAATCTGAATTTGTACAGAAGATTATCTTGATTTAGTTTCTTGGTCTTCGTTTCTTGTTTATGTTTAGCTTTGATTTTGGCAAATAATACTATTTTTTTGAAATACTTCCAAACACTTCCAATGTAAACGGTAATAAACCTTTGTTTCTTCGTTTGTGGTGATAACTTTAATTGCAACTTGTAAATCGAGTTAATTAAATTGGAAATAATTAAGGAAGTAACTTGAGCCAAAAATAGTATAGAAATTGAGAAATTATTGCTAATTCATGCCGGCCATATGACGTTTACCACACTGAAGCTGATTTGAAATTTGAACCTGTTTTGACTAGGTAAAAGGTACATACAACATACCATATATTGTTGATAAGCTGTTGTTGTAAGCACATAATTTTATTTTGCTTATGGGAATATATGCATACATATATATGCTTAATAGGCTTAATAGCTTAGGCTTAATTAAAAATATTAGATACATTTATGCAATCATTAACATATATAAATGTCTATATCTAACTCGTTTAGTTCTAGGTGATACAAACAACCGTTAGGTGAACAAAACTAATATACTCTGTAGTAGCATGTTGCGAGAGTATAATGATTAGGATGAAAAGACGAGTTGAAATCCGAGTGACTGTCTGTCAGTCCGTCCGCCCGTCGGTCCGCCCGTGCAAGCGATAACTTGAGTAAAAATGAAGATATCTTGAAACTTGGTATACGTGTTTTTTGTCACCGTAAGACGGTTGGTATTGCAGATGGGCGTAATTGGACATCTGCCACGCCCACAAAATGCCATAAATCGAAAACAGATAAAGCGCTATAACTGAGCAGCAAATTAAGATATAAACGTGTTTTTGGTATCAGCGATCCCAGTAGGACGGGGCATCTGTGGGACGAAATTTTTGTAAAAGTGGGTGTGGCCATGCCCCCCAACAGGTTTAATATATATATCTCGAAAAGCGTTAAAGATATGTCAATCAAAGTTCATCGGAGTGAGGTTCTCGAGCATCTCTTCATAAACGGAGAAAACGAGTAAAATCGGATAATAACCGCGCCAACCTCCCATACAAAAATTATGTTCAAAACTACTAAAAGTGCGATAACTCGCTGAAGGAACACCTTACAAACATGAAATCTTGCAGGAAATATGATACGGACGGGTTGCATAGGAATTCGTGTAAAGTTTTGGTGATGGGCGTGGCACCGCCCACTTTTAGGAGAAATCCCATATCTCAAGAACGCTTTAACCGATGTCAACAATATTTGGTATGTGAGATTATATTTGCATTCTTATGTCACGCTTAAGTATATAAATCGAGCAGCAATTAAGATATGAAAATCAAACTTTCTAGAAGTAGTGCTTTCGAGATATGCCATCTTATGCATAAAAATAGATGAAATCGGATTATAACTTTTCAAGCTAGCATATACCTAATATTAAGACCTCAGTCCCTCTATCTGACTTTTTACCGAAAATATCGGGAAATCCGTGAGATATTGTAATGAAATTGGAGGATTATTTTTCCAATGATAATAATGTGATCTGTTATCAAAAATGGTAAAAATCCGGTAAATACTACCCCTAGCCCTAATAAACGGATACCCTAGCCCGTATATATATACCTAATAAACGGATTTTCAACCTTCCGGTAGACTTTATATCATATATAACAGTAAATCTGTAAGATTTCGTAATGAAATTGAAGGATTACCTTTCCATGATAATAGTGTGCTCTTGTGTCCAAAAGGGGAAAGGGGAACCTCTTTGTAGATTTTATATCATATATTTCGGTCAATATGTAAGATATCTTAGCAAAATTAAGTGAACGTGTAATATCGGACATACCATAGTTTACTGCCGAAAATGTTTGAAATCTGTCCACGAATTATCCCAGCTCCCATATACTACGTATAATGATTTTCGCTATTCTAGCAGACTTTATGCCAAATATGTCGGTCACTGTGCGAGTTACCTTCACAAAATTGCATAAAAACATGTTCCCTAATATACTTGATATTCCTAATATTAATATTCCTATTTTCCTTATTCCTAATATAATGATTTCGTTTTCTCTGGTTTACTTTTTCCTCACGTATCTAATATATTTCTTAAACCACTTTGGTTGAGTTTATATCGGATATATCACTTTTGGGTTAATTTGCTAGATTTTAATATAAATGTCTCTGACACGAAACAAAATATAACAATGAAAGTACATGAGTATATGGCCTGTAATATAAGTTAATAAGATACCAAATATGATTGCAACCGATTGACAATTTCGTTGAAGAATGAATGTTGAATTCTTCCGCAACATCTTTTAATATAAAGTTATGCCAGAACCTGAAAACATTTCGCCGCCTGTGATTCTTGCACATTGCGAGAGTATAAAATGTTCGGTTACACCCGAACTTAGCCTTTTTTACTTTTTTAAATCTATGTTTGTTAAGTGTGATGATTTGGATAAACTTAATTATTTAAATTTTTGTAATATAGCATGGTATAAATATACATTATACATAATAATAAATAATAATAAATAGTATAAATATAGCACCCCCTTCATATATTTGTTAAAAATACCTCTAAATTTTTGAGAGAAATCTGTTATTTTTGATTCTACAGTTTTTTTTATTAATTTTTATATATAGTAGAACACTTCCCTGACATTACCAGCTTTTACTGTGGTTAAATTTGTGTTTACAATCATTATCCTATTGGTGACATTATCTTCTCAGTGGAAGACAGTATTCATTCGAGAATAAAACAATAAATGTGAGCTTGGGAAAATTTTTGCCTGCTCTTTCTTACCTGAACAATTGTGCTTCAATTGATTGTCTTTTAAAATATCGTTCGTTAACCGACGATTATACACTGGCCAAAACTATAAATGGGACACCCCAAAACTATTTGATTTTTTAACTTAGAATATAAATAGTAAGCAAAGTATGCTAATTTTTTCAAAAATTCCTTTTTATTTCAAATACTACATATATTTTTTATTAACATGAAGAAAATCAACCTAAATTCATACTATAACAACAACAACAAAACGAAAAATTTACGACCAAAGTGCGCGGTTTTTGTTGCGAATAATCTAACATAACTCATATCTGTCTGCTGTAGAGTTACAAAAACAGCCAAAAGAAGAAAAGAAAGTTGAAGTAAGTTCTAAAGTTAAAGCTAAAGTAAGTAAGAAAGTTGCAGAAATAGTTCGTAGATTGCTTAGGCAAAATAAACTTAACGGTAGAATACCTCGTCGAAAACCATTGATATCACAAAAATACCAAAAAGAAAGAATGAAATTTGCTCTGAAACATCAAGATAAGGACTTTTCCTTCTGGCGTAAAGTAATATGTTTTCAAAGCTGAATTCATGGAATTTGTTGTGAATTTCAGTTACCTTTATGTTCTTTTCACTGACGAAATGAAAATCAACATCTTTGGATCGGACGGCAAGCGCTGGCAAAGAATTGGACGATAAAAACATGAAAAAAAACAGTGAAGCTTCGGGTGTGGCTAACTGATGATTTTGGGTTGTATGTCGGGGAATGGGGTTGGAAAACTGCACTTTGTAGATGGAGTGTTCTGTTGTAAAGGATATATAGACGGTCTGAAAGCAAATGTTCATAGCAGCGCGGAGAAACTTGGGATTCATGATTGTTTTATGTTTTACCAAGACAACGACCCAAAGCATAAATCCTGGAATGCTAAAATTGGTTGCTCTACAATTGCCCAAAAGTACTTTGTACGCCTGCTCAATCTACCGACATTAATCCCATAGAACATATATGGACAGAACTTAAAAAAAGACTGTCCAAAAGAAACATAAAAACAAAATCAGAGTTGAAGAAAGCCGTAGACGAAGAATGGATACAAATAGAAGCTTCGGTGCTAAAATATTGTGGAAAGTATGCCACGTCGTCTCCATGAGGTCTTAAATAAGAAAGGAAAATCCAGAAGATATTGAACTCCCGCAGACTTAATTTTTTTCTTAACTCTACAAACTGTCCCATTTCAAGTGTGAGTTGCATTGAACGCGCAATAAATATAAATATGTTCATTTTGTAGTTGTTATGGATAAACTTTGGGTGTTTTTCTTCATGTCAATGTCAATGTCATGTCATGTCTTATTTGACATAAAAAGGAACTTGTTAAAAAATTAGCATCCTTTGTTTACTATATGAATTAAATTAAAAAATCAAATATCCCTGGGGTGTCTCATTTATAGTGTGGGTCAGTGTAAATTTGTCTTCATTGGGTTGGAAGAAATAGCTGGATCGTTTGAAATGCGTTGTTTGATCGAAAAATCGTTTTGATATTCTCTTATAGCCAGGATCTATTGTATTTCGCACTACTTTTATATAAAAATAAATCACCTCTCCAATAATTTATTATTGAGCTTTTATATTCCGATTATTCCATGTCTTTAATATTCTAATACTAATTACAAAGTGAATTTTGAACTTTCTAAAATCTTCCTTGCGGTGCAGAATTTTTAGCTTTATTCTTCCAATACTTACTTCATACTATAATCTGAGTACTTTCTTAGAGAAAACTTATCATTTTTTTTGCAAAAATGAAGAGTTCATCAACATTTTGGGCGAGAATATTACCATAAAATATCGGTGTCAGAATAATTAAACCGCAGACGCATTACCTTAGATAAAATACGTAAAAATCACTTATTAAGGAAACCCAACGCTCGTAATCACATTTAAATTGAAACTGTTGATTTTATGTAATAACTAAAGCAATTAAGTACTTCTTTAAAAGCAACCACCAGGATGAAGTTGAAACCTCGAGAAGTTTCGAAATTATCATTAAATATTTTGGAATTGCAGTTATTAATTGATAGACATTTATCAATAAATTTGAGAAATCGAAATTTGTTTGCGTTGTCTCTATTGAAAAGCACTTTAGATTGCCACAAGAACGTTTGCACTTTTCGTTCGTGGGCGAAAGGATTTGAGTGCTACAACGAATTAGCTTTGATCTCTATGTTCAAATACATACTAACACATGCACTTAAATATTTACGTATAAATACATGCTTGTTCAGAGGTATGTGGAAATGCATATATGTAAATATACTGAATAATCCAAAATTCGTAAATTGCTAACTAATTGAAGTTAAGTTGACCAAAAGTTATGAACTGAAACAGCAGAAAAACAAACAAACAAATAAAAGTAGAAAGCAGACCAGAAACATTAAACTAAAAACATTTAAGCGTAATGTGAAAATTGTGCAACAGCAACGTGACAACTTTCCGCTGCCATTTTTGTCCGATATAAGGAGAGTGAAACAGTAAAATAGAAGCAACAACAAGAAGAAAACCAATGTAGAAGGCAGCTAGAAAACCATTAAAGTAATGCTGAAGCACACGACCGCAGTTAAGCGTGTGTGCACCTAAAATAGCAAAGGAAACTGCTAAATGCTACCACCCGGCCACTGGCACAGACGCAAATACAACCAAACTTTGCTAAAACTGTGCATGCATGTATACACCTACTGACATACATACATACATACATATGTTCGATGAGTGTACGTTTATTTCCACTTAGTTTGTCTCGAGTAGTGGAATTCGTATGGACAACCAGCCACAAGCTAAAGTGGCGACGATGAAAGTTGCAACTCCCCGAGTGGTCATACGTCATTTAGGTATATACGCTTGCTAGTCATTGCTACCCAGTTGTTATTGTTATTGCTGCTATTGGCCGGTGTATCCAGTTGCTGCGCCCACTTATCTCTAAAAGTATTATATACTATGTACATATGTTGGTATATATTCACATTTGCGGGCTTCTCTCTTCTTCTTTTTGTTCGATATTCTTATTTGATATTAATTTTTGCTATTTTGTCTTTAAGTTGTTGTTATCAAGCAATTTGCTGCAAAATCACTTCATCTGTTGGTTGACATTAGATCCATTGACCACTGAATTTGACACTATTAACCACCAAACTCAAACGCAACATAGAAGACGCGCTATATAACTATAAAGTCATATGAGAACATACATATATACATATGTAAATACTGTTACTGTATTCGTTTATATTCTTATACCTTCGCAACATTTTTCAACAGAGTATACTGCGTTTGTTCACCTAACGGTTGTTTGTAACAATTAAAACTAATAGAGATAGATATAGAGCTATGCATATGTATACAAATGATTAGGATGACGAGACGATTTTGATTCCTGATGACTGTCTGTCGGTGACAGTGATAACTTGAGTAAAAATTGAGATGTCTTGATAAAACGTGGTACACATGTTCCCTAGTACCTTGAGGAGGTTGGTGTTGTAGATGGGTGAAATCGGACAATTGCCGTTAAACAAAAACCTATGAAATGCTATAACTTAGCCACAAATTAAGATACAAAACTATATTTTAGTAAATAGAATTCCAGTTGTTAACTTAATAAGTTTAATGCACATATCTCGCAAACCATTGAAGCTATATTAAGCAAACTTACTGAGGACCAAGTCCCTTCGGAACCTCCTCAGACAATGTGAAAATAGGTGAAATCGGAATATTAACCACGCCCCTCCAAATATAAAGGTTATATGGAAAACTACCAAACGTGCGATAATTCACTAAATAAATACGTAAGAAGCATTAAATTTCACAATCAAGACGGTACCCAGGGCTTCATAGGAATCGATATAAAAATTGAACATCGGGTGTAGCACCACATAAATTAGGCGAAATCCTCTACCTCAGGAACTACTATACTAATTTTAACTAAGTTTGGTATAATACATAACATTACCCCGATATTTTTAAGCCAAATTGTGAAAATGGGCGACATCGGGAACCAACCACGCCTAATTCCCGTATATCACAATTTTAATTCCATATAATTTCTTCACTTCACTGTACATAAATCGATTACCACTAAAGATAACGGAACAAAACGTTGCACAAAGAGTACCTTCAGCGTATGCCATCTCACGCCTAAAAATGTCGAAATGGGATTACAACTTCTCAAGTCTCCAGATATCGAACATGTGGACTAGTTAGTGCCTATGACTGACTTTTTACCGAAAATATGGGTTAACTTGTGAAATATTTTATTGAAATACAAGGAAAATAATTTCCTTATAATAATGTGTCCTTGCGTTAAAAATTAGTAAAATCTGGTCAATACTACCCCTATCCCCCAAATACCTATTATAAGGATTTTCGAAATTTCAGTTGGCTTTATACCATGCATGTCTGTCAGTCAGCAAAATATTCGAATGAAATTCAGAGAAAATCTTTTCCTGGTGATAATGGGTCTTGATGCCAAATGAGTAAAATTGGGGCAATAATTCTCCTAGCCTCCATATGTCTAATATAAGATTTTCAAACCTCCATTTGTATATCCACTGTATATGTCGTGTAATGTAAAAGATATCCTAGCAAAATCAAGTGAATTAATTGAGGTCTTACGTAACATTTTTTAGTATAAAGTTTTGTCAACACATAAAAATATGACCACGCGCTTCCTTATTTGATCTGTATTGGGGCCATGTTAGTGCAGTAAGTACCACAAATATCCGTTACATGGTATAATATATAAAAATATGTCATATGTATATATTGAAAAGTTAAGATGGAGGTTGCACGGTTGCCAGAAATTGTACAGATGGTCCTAAATATGATTTATGCGATCGATGATAATTTGTATGGGTACAACTTCCTCATGTTGTTTTGGTCCCAACAATCGGACAATTTGATATCTACAAAAACAAGAAAGTGAGTAGATATGGATCGCTGTGACCTCTACCTAGTCAAGAATGGTTAAGAAGTCAGAACACTAAGCTATATCGCATATCCAGAAAAATTAATTCACTGTTTAAAATACAGATAAAGGGTTGTCTATGAGTTCAAGAAAAATGTATCTATTGATTGAACATAAACAAACAACTTCACTTTTGAACCAAGAAAGGAAATAGCTTAACGTAGGAGTGTCTTCAAAATTATAATCGCATCAATTTTGGAAAGAGACCAAAGAAAGATACTAACGAAGAATAAACTCTTAACTTTTCAAAGCTAACTTAAAAAAAATATATCCTTATCCATGGATGTAAAATATCTTCGAGTACATAATACACATCCGCATTTGTTAAAAGAGGTCATCTTGGAACCCTCACATTTCCCGACGGGGCTTTTACACGTGCACTTAGATACATAGTACATATATTATATGTGTATATGTAATCTCCGACCTATCCTCTGTGATGTTATTTATGGTGAATTGAGTGCTGACACTTCGGATAAATGCAAATACGAAACTGTAAAATAGATTTGAACACAACCAAACATATACACGTACAATTTTGAACACTCATACCAAATTGTAATAACACTGTGAACTAACTGTAGCATTAAACAGGGCAACCGATATAGAGCACCGATATAAATAATGTAAGCTTTGGAACTTGACAGTGTCATTCCCTCAGCGAATTGGAGAAAGCAACTTCTAAGACAAGAAAATTTACGAAATCAAATTGAATTGATTTGGTTAAAGGATGAGGGTAGAGTATGTGTATGTACATATGTATGTACATCATAAAATATATACACAACTGAGTATGCGAGTACGAAGTTTTTACAATTGCGACTACAAAGCGAACGCAACGCATATCTCCAAAGTGGAAAACGTTATTTCCGACGACCAGTCAAAGTAATGTCGGAAGCTGAAGAGAATAAAAGAAGGAAGACGGAGACAACGAAGCAAAACTGTGAAACATTTCGGATTTGAAAGCAGACAATTGCAAAAATTGTTAATAGTGAAAAATAAGAAAATCTTTATACATGGTATTTGTAAGTATTTATATGCACTTATTATTTATGAAATAAGATCAACAATTTTTATAAAAAGACTTTTAAAATAAACTCTAAAAAATTTAAGAACCACACCTTTTAGCATTTCTATCATATAACGACACACTAAGCTAACTAAAACTCCCCCAGCCACTATAACTGTATAAACCCCCAAACCAGCTCAGACTCCCCCTCTGCAAAGTCAAAAGGAGTTCGGTTAGTCTCAGCTAAACACAGCTATTCTGAACTTCCCATTCTGACTAAGTATATATAGACTTTGATAGAAAAACTCCATTTGTACTAGTAATTTCGATTAATCAGAAATTTGGGTAGTGTGTATGCTGTAAGAGGCGAATAATGATTGGTTATATACACAAGTTATATCGCATGTATCATATGTTTGCTTATTTACACATGTAAATACATTTCATGTATACATATAAATATGTATTTCCTGTACATATGTAGATAGGTACAATACTTATGTATTTAGTTGGCAAAGGTTTACAGTAGGTTTGTAAGAAAGAGTAATTAAATAACGTTTCGAGGGTGCTGCTGTTATCTTTATTAATGTTAAATCTGTGTTAAGAAAATCACTTCCATTTTCCATGCATACACAGGCGCAAATTCCAACACCCATTAACGTTTTAAATACTGTGGGTTTCTTCCTCTAAAACCCAAAAAACTTGGATACAAATACACCAACATGGCGCTTTTGAGTGTTTGCATTTTGAAACGCACTTACCAAAGCAATATCCTAAACAGGATAAATGTAATTGCGCATGAATTTCTACGCATTTTTCCTCCGATCGCCTCCACTTGAACCGCTGTTGCGCCATGAGATGATGCTCCTGCTAGTACCGTTTTTGTGGCTTTGCTTGGTTGGTTTTGTTGTCTTATTCAGCTATACTCCCATTCCCATTTGCTACTGTCACCCATACTGTTTGTAGCCCACTATCAAAAGTGGAAATGGACAAAGAGAAGAAGATAACAAATATGGTGCTGGTGTGAGTGCCACGTTATTCTTGCTGAAAAATGGTACACCCTTCTCTCCTCACTTTAGTTTTGTATTTCTGTAGCTTTTCTGCGATCCAAAACAGGGGTCAGAGCTGATTGGATGGTTCAGTGAGTTGCAACTTTTTAGCAGTGGACACGCCTACCGTACTCAGTAGAACAGTTATTTGAGGCAATTCCTCTCATAACGTTGTAATTTATTTTTTATTCACTCCCTTGTTTGTTGATTATTTCGTTCATTAAACGCGCTGGAGTTATACGAAATATTCCAATTTGAATTTCCGGCTCTCGGTAGAGTGGAAATTGAGAGAGAGAAAAAGTAAGTGCTGCATCTCGAGTGAGTGGTACTTCGGTGTAGCGCCACTGTTCGTCGTTTGTGTTAAGGGATGAAATGGACTCTCAAAGAGCGCACTGCTTGTCTTTGTTTCATTTTCACTTCCCTTTCCTTATCGATAGGGTTTTTGAAGTTACTACAAACTGAAATCGCAACAATGAGCAGATTTTGTGCCATAGGAATCGTAATTGAATCGATTTTAAAATTGATTAACGGACTGTATTTATTACGTATGTGCTCAAAATGATAGATAGAATGATAGATAGTTATCAAAATGATATATCGAAATTTTTAACTCTCTTTATAGGTGAATGCTTGGGGGTTCCACTTGAGTTCTATGTTTGACAAATTTACTGCACATATATGTTTTAAGTAATTGGTTCCGGATACTATAAAATTTAGTTTTTGTGAAGGTCATAGGCGGTATTTGGAAGTGGACCTAGGTAAAATTATACTATTTTGTCATTGGAAAAGGCTTACAAAGACAAGGTGGAGAAGCCTTATACGGGCGAAAGTTGGCAACTAAATTTTCTCAATAATCAATTATGTAAACCCATGTAAACATAAATGTAATCATAAATAATGTAAAATGAAGTGGACAAATATCTAATGTTTATAAGTCTGCTATTATATTTAGTATAACTGTAGGTAATTTTGAAATGAATAAATCTGTATTTGCATTAAGTTTCAAAGAATCGTTTAATAGTTTAATAGTTTAATAGTTTCATTTGTTTCATGTTTTAGATTCTGTTCAACACCATAGTAGGGAATAAGATAGCTTTAAAAAAATTTCTTATCAGTAGGATCTAATGCAATTTGTATATATTTTAAGTTCTCGTTCAAAAATATATCTCAAACTAAGACGTATCAGAACTATTCGTATGATATCCGCAATCTGTAGTTTGATATTGTACTGATCTCCTTTGTATAGGGTATTCCGATAAAAGCACAAAGTATGGATTATAGATACTTTTTGACCTATAGTGAGTAAGTATCTCAACAAAAGGTAAGAAGTTTTAACACTTCATTTAAATTTTTTCTAAAATCCTAATAAATTTCGTTGAACGAATGTTGAAATTGGTGAATAATCATTTCCTATTTGTGCTGTGTGTATTGAGGATATCCCAATATAAGAGAAACTTTCTCTTGTCAGAATTCAAAGCGGCGGTTTTAGATTGTCTGCAAATACTCCACGAGTTCAGATTTAAAAACAAACATTAGAGACACTCATATACTTAAAAGTATCATATTAATCTATATTTTTGGAGCTTAAAAAATACTTCAAAAATTTAGGTTTCTATGTATTATATATAAATAAATAAAGCTTCTCACAAAATCTGCTCGTTCTTTAGATACCTCCTGAAACTGTAGTACCCCTGATTTCTCGAAGAACTTTTATGCAGCACTTTTTTTTATCAGTATGCAATAATTTCTATTTATTGATTAAATTCGGTTTTGCCTATTCCTCACATAACGTTATTTTCTACTTTTTTTCCAACTCTCCTTATTTATAGAGTATTATTTAGTGAAACAAATATTTGTCTCCGATGCAGAACACGAAAGGGTATGACATAAAATGTTAAGAAGCCTGTGTTCATGGTCTGTTATTTAGTTTTCAAACCGTTATTATAGATAAACTCCACAGCAGCAGATCTGTACTTTAAGCCGAGTGGGAATTTGAATATGTCTTTACTTTATTTTTTTTACTAGCAATTTTTTACTAACTTTACTAAAACATAAACATTATATATGAAATTACAAACTTCTTGAAACAAACCCAAACCGTGCGATATAAGTTCTAGATTACAGCACTCAGTATTCAATATTCAGCTAGCTAGCTAGCTATCTCAATATTCTTTTGTAAATAGAAATGTTCCGCAATTTTATTTAATTCGGTTCAATACGCCCCTGCTCATCCCCTTTGACCACTTCAGCTCATCGCTTACCGCCACAATGTTCAAACTATCTTTTTTGTATAATTTAATAGTGTCACACTTGACCTTTGTATGTGAATTGATTGATTCGTTGGCTGCATGACTGGCCGGCTAGCGTCGCCAAGTCAATAGTTCCCATTTCGACAGTTATTTTGCCAAATGTTTCGACGTACCTCACGTATCTATGGGACGAATTGGAAATAAAACAGCAATTACGTATCCTTTAGAATTTAACCAATAGTGTATGGGTAGCGGTATAGGGGTAGGTAGAGCACTGAAATCTTCCTAACTTACTTAAATGTAAGTAAAACAGACGATTTGATATTTTCTGTAGCGACAATTAAATGCTAAAAAGTGTTGATGCGGTTGCAGAGCAATTGCTGTTGGAGAAAAATGAGATAATGGACGTACGTAGAAGACAACCAAGGAGTGAGTCGTTCAATGTGGCAACCGCTTTTAAGGTTGGAATTAAAACATAGCCAACCGACCAAGCAGCTAACCAACCCCTTGCAAAGCAGTGTGCGACGAGTTAGAGACGACATTGATTGCTCTTTCTAGCACATTCACGAAATTGAGTGTTGCAGAGGTTGGCTGAGTAGAAAGAGACGCGGTGTTGTTTTGTTTGTTTATGAATGTATGCGCAACGACACTCAAATCGCGAACAATTTGCAATTTCCGAACAACCCTCCTAACGCAATGCGGCGTGTCAAGGGTTCTACTGCTGTAGAACGATTTTAGAGGGTAAAGATGTGTGTACATGCGTTTGCAAAAAACCGTTGAGAACCATTTTAGCGCAAAGACTAAAAGAATTTCGACCAACCACCTCAGTTCTAGTTTTGCAGCGTGACGACAAAGTATACATTATTCAGATTCGCAGAGCGACTCAAACGACCGGGGGTTAAATTGTGGAAAACAATAAAACTAAACGATCGCCTAAGAACAAACAAATAAACCAACCAGCAGCCGGACAGACACACAGTCATAGAGACAATCGCATAGACAGGCGGGCGGCGGTCGAATGTGTTCAGTGAAACAGAACACTTTTCATCGAGCTGTGTCGAGGACGATGAAGTTTTGAATTCAAAATTTCAATTTAAATGCGAAGCATAGATGAAACGGAGAAGACCTCCTAACGATTATTGCGGGTGTACGAGTACGCGCATCTAAATAATTGTGTGAAGTTGAATATAACTTCCAAGTGTGTTCACGGTGCAGAGTTCTTTCTAAAATACTTTTAAAGCGAAATATTGCGACTATACTTAACAAGAACAACAAGTTTATTTGTATTTCTGGTCAAAATAAAATCATGTGAACATGATGAAACTCCAAAATTAAATGCGAATGTTCGATTAGTAAAAGTGTTTGTGCTGAATAAGCGGAATTAATGCATTTCGATTAAAACATTGATAAGAAGAGTGTGAAAAATATAACCTATTAGTGATCACAAACCTTTGCAAATTTAGCTAACAAAATTTATTACCCAAACCAAATGTCTTCCTCTGAGGCTGAAGTTGATATCAGTGTGGTGTCGAGCCCTGAACCTAGTCCCGCCGGCTGTGGTAATGGCAGCGACACACCTTTACGCTCGGCTTCGCCGGCGCCCTCCAATGGAAGTACGCCAACAACGACATCATCGCCAACTACAGCCGCCGGCACACCTACTTCCAGTGCTCATTTCCACAGCCCGACTACCACAGCTTTGTCTGCTGTACCGCCGACGGTTCTACACCATCACCTGCAGCATCACCTTAGCAGCTTAAGCAGTCACCCGGTGGCATTACATCACGCTTTGCACAGTTTCGGTCATCTGCATGCCGCCTATCCCGCGCATCAACAGTTACTGCAACACGCAGTGGTCACACCAACGGCGGGCCATATGGCTATGGCTTCTGCGGCGGTGGATCGACTTAGTCCGCCGGCTATGGCTGCTATGGCACCACATTCACCCGAACGTAATGGCAATGATGATGTTACCTCCTTAACGGGAAATAATAACAACAACAATAACAAGCTTTTGAATCACAATAATAATAGCGACAGCAATGGCAGCAGTCAGAATATGGCGTTGGGCCGAGGAGAGGGCGGAAATGCTAAAGCCACAACAGGCAATGGATTTACTAGTTTTTCTATATCGAGTATTCTTAGCCGCAGTGAACCGTCGAAAAAGAATGGCGGCAGCCATAGTGTACCAACGCTGATCACACCGATACCACAACTGCCACAGCCTGGCGCCGGTGGCCCACAAGATGCGGCGATGCTTTCGAGGTAGGTACTGCAAGGTTTAAGCGTTCATATACACTCATACTACTAGCTACAAAAATAGTTCTTTAATACAAATAAAGAGTAACTGTTCATAAAGAGGCAATATTCAGTGTTTGCGGTGCTTAGGAAGTTTTTGACATGAAAAAAAGATTTTTAATTTTAAAATATGTAACTATTACAACTTCCCCTTTTATTTGGTACAATATTCAGAAACTTTTTTAAAAAATATCTTTGATATGGCACTTACCTTTCGTGTGATATTGAACAGAACTTCTCCTCCACTTTTGGATTTGTCCTAGAAATATGCTTTTTGCCGGAAAGAAAAACTTATGAATTTTCCGTAAATTTTTTAATCTCAGGCAGCAGTCATTAGAATATTCATATAGACAATCGGAATTACTTGTGTAATCAACCGTTACTTACCGTCACATGTTAAGTTGAGGATGTTATGTTGACTGACGACCACGACTAAATTTATAACTACTTGTGACTAAGTAATGGGAACAAATCTCCGCTGAGGCTTCTTTAGCAGCTTTGTTCAAATCTGACTGAGGCGTTATTCGGGTTTTCTGTGAAGGAAAACCAACAGAGTTTTTACCTTAATAAGTGACCTTTCGGGACAACCAATATTTGGAAAAGGGTTTAAAAGAGAATGAACGACAAACGTTTTTTCTTACTTTAATCGAAATTTTGATTTGGGATTTAATTTATATCCAAAGTGAGTTTAATATTTATACGTCGTTTCCTATTTCTCTAGGTATACTAGAATCTCGCCTTCATGTATACTTAAATGTGTTCCGTCAAAATATTTAGCAGGCTGTCATAACACATCTCCGCCATTGTAAGCATTTTCATGAAAAATTGGATTGCGGATAAATTTACTAAACGTTAACTCAACGACTTATTTGCGTTTAAATTAATCATAATTCCAAATTTAATTACTATACTATCTGTGTTTGTATCCGTCAACCTGGAATGGAAATAAACCAACAAATATCGTTGATTACATGCAAAAGAAATACACAAAAAACAATTTTCAGATGATAAAATGATAAAAAATTCATTGCTCAGCCACACGTCAAGCGAAGCGCCAAACGAGTCACGCATGCGCCATGCCACAGAATTGCAGGGGAATGCATAAAATTTACACCTTAGTGGCTTGATACCCTCCAGGTCTAATTGGCATTACGCTTTTTCAACAACTAACTGTTTATAAGTTAAAACCAACGAAAATTTGTACATGTACAACAACATGCTCTAAATAGGCGCCTCAAGTCAGCGTCGATTCTGATGGTTCGTGCTCGCGCTCGTGAACGCGGTAAAGTCAACTGCTGCCACCGTCACCGGCGCATCCGACTGCTGCTGATCGTTATCTACCCACGCGCTGGCGCAGACACGGTTCGGCACTCGTAAGTGGTAGACAACCAGTGTTGAAGGGGCGCGTGCGCACATACGCGTTTAATGAAATGAAAATGATCATTATTAAAGCCTCAAATGTCAAAATGCCAGTTGTGTATGGTGTATGGCCGTTGGATGACCAAGCGCTGAGCACTTTGCCCTTTCCCTTCTAAGTAACTTCATTGTTTACTGTTGTATTTTTTCCTTATAGAAATTGCTTTGTTGTTATTGCATTTAAACGAATAGTGGAGTGAATGTCAGGATTACCAGAGGATCAGCACACGTACCTACATATGTACATACATATATATGCACATATATATACACATAAGTATTCGATTGCATAAAAGTGTGTATGTAAATATTTCGTTTTAGTCCGGTGGGGGAGATAATTTAAGTGCAACATTTTTTTAATTCAACACATTCGTTAATCGCTTGACGTAATATGATCTTTGATTACGAAATGTTTTATTTTTGCCCTCTTACTTTCCTTTTTTGTATATGGAATTTATTAATGAACCCAACGGCTGGCAGCAGTTGGCTCTTAATAGGTGCATAAATTCCGTTTGTTGTTATTTTCAGTTGGCAATGACTTACAATCCTGATGACGAATAACTTAAGGACATTTAGCATACTATATGCAAACATGCATCCTTAGGGACTAGTCAATTAATTTTTGATCAGATGTTCAGCTCAATTTTGGTAATTTAATGCTTATAATTAAGCCTATGTACAATGGGTTTTCGTGCACATTTATCAACTTGTGACCCACTAATTGACGTATATATAGATATTAGAGAAAAATGCTTCCAGAGGTAAAGTATTTGTGAAAACGATTCAATCTTAATTAGAGATAGTAGTTGAGTATCGCTATGAAGTTCATCACAAAACGAGCATCAAAAGCTATTTATGCGAAGCGCACCGTAATAAAGCTTTTTTCATCCACGAAAAAGTAAAATGTTTCTCGTTTTCGAAGGTAATGGTTGTGGTTTTAAAATCAAATGCGATGACTAAATAATTAGCAAAAACTTAAAAACTTTATTTAGGAAGAGGGACTAAACTACATAAAACTATGTGGTTTAAATTTAAATTTTTAAGAGCTAAAGGAAAAACGTTTAAACGAAGAGCAAATTTATTTGTTTAATCCTTTTTATAGTTTACTAAACAAATGCATATTTTCATTTCGTACAATTCTCTCGTTTGTCGTAACGAACTACAATAAATGTAGGAATGCATGTAAAAAACAAATAAGGAAGGGCTAAGTAAGGGTATAACCGGAAATTTTCTACGTCGCAATTTGCCGGGGAAATACTTTCAGGTGTTTGTAAAACATCAAATTAAAAAATATTGCAAATAAGTTCAGATTTCAGTTTTGTGAATGGATTACAATCGTATTTGACATATTATTAACTAAAACTATAAGTCATATACTTACTTAGTTTCCTGGCTATTACATTTTGCTTAATGTCCGAGTTTTTTATATTAAAGTCAAACTAACTAAGTCAAATCACTATATTCATCGAATGACATAATACCGATTAAAAAATCCTCGCTTAGATTGTGGGGACATCTTCTATTGAGATACACGCGATATAAACTCAACCAAAATTACGAAATTTGGGTATATGGGGAAAAAGTCAACTGCAGGCGCGGATATCAATATATTAGCGGTACGGGATTCAGACCAAGGTCTACACCGATTTCATTCATATTCAGCGCTAAACCATATTATGGTTAAGGAAACACTTAATTCCTTTACAATATTACTGTCATTAACTTATATAAACGGTTCAAGCTGAACAGGAAAATCGGAAATCACTATATCGTGTACATTGGGGCTAGGGAAAGGTCTAAGCAGAAAAGTAAAACAGACAACCAAACTAGGGAATATTCAAGAATATACGTTAATTAATTTTATTTTTGTAAGATATTTTACATATTTGTCGCTATACAAGGAGCTTTAAAAATCTCATGTTAGGTGTGGGGGTTAGGGGAAGTATTGTCCCGATTTTATAAAATTTTTGGCATCAGGACACATTATTACCAGGAAAAGACGTAATCTGAATTTGATTAAGATAAGATTTGAATAAGATATCTTACATATTAACCGATAAGCACAATGTAAAGTCAACCGGAATTTTTAAAATTATCAAATTAGCTATATAGGAACTAGGGGAAGCATTTACCCGATTTTACCAATTTTTGAAATCGCGGCACAATATTTTCAGATCAAGATTTATCCTGATTTTCAATAATATATCTGACATGTTAACCGATATTTTCGTTAGAATGTCTGCTATAGGCTCTGGGTCCACATATTCGGTATCTGGGGACTTAAAAAGTTATAATCCGAATTGGACAATTTTTAGACGCGAGATGACTTTCTCAATTGATGAATTTTCAAGTCATTCATTGTGCAAAGTTTCGCTTTGATATCTTTATTGTTAGTTGATGTATGTACTGTAAAGTGAAAGAATAACATGGAATTTGAAATTGTGATATATGGGAAATAGGCGTGCTCGGAATCCGATTTTCACACTGTAACATATAATACTATACATCCAATTTGGTTGAAGTCGTTTTAGTAGTTCCTGATGTATAAAATTTCACTTGAAAGTGTGCGGTGCCATTCCCACTGTCCAATTTTACACCTATTCCTTTGAAGACCTCAATTACTATCCAGATTGTGATATTCGGAGAATTGTGAAAAGTCGGAGAAACTTGTTCGCAGCAAGTCTGGTTGATATAGCTTTAGTGGTTTGTGAGGTATGTACATTAAACCTATTTAGGGTGGGGCCATTCCTACTTTTCAGGAAATTTCAATTTCCCCTTCTTTCTGCGACCCCTGTACCAAATTTAAGTTTTATATTTAAAAATTGAATTAAATTAAATTTAACAAGTAGGAAAGAGCTAAGTTCGGGTGCAACCGAGCATTTGATACTCTCTTATATATATGATGCGGAAGAATTCAACATTAATTATTCGAGGAAATTGTTAATGAATTGCAATCATATTTGGTATCTTATTAACTTATATTACAGGTCATAGACTCATGTACTTTCATTGCTATATTTTGCTTCGTGTCAGAGAAATGTATATTAAGAGCTACTAAATTAACTCAAAAATGATATGCGCGATATAAACTCAACCATAATGGTTTAATGAATATATTAGATATATGAGGAAAGAGTCAACAAGAGTCAGAAGAGGAAATCATTATATTAGGAATAAGCGGGTTAGTCTAGACCGATTTCTTTCATATTTAACGCGAATTCCCATTGTGTTTAAGAAAACATATCCACTTAATTTCATTAAAATATCACACATATTGACCAACATAAACGGTTTAAAGTCAGATGGAAAGTCGGGAATTCTTATATCGGTCATTTTTAGGATAGAGGAAGATCTGCACTGTCACATTAACTCTTTTCATTACTCAAGTGTATTAGGGAACATATCTCCACGCAAATTGTATTTGTGAAGGTAACTCAAACAGTGACCTTGATATTCGGCATAAAACCTGTTAGAATAACGAAAATCTTTCGAAATCAAATTCGTTAACCGATTTCACACGTTTTCGGCAGTAAACTATTTTATATCCAATATTACACGTTCACTTAATTTTGCTAAGATATCTTACATATTGCCGAAATATATGGTACAAAGTCTACACAGAGGTTGAAAATCCTTATATTAGGTATATGGGGACTTGGGAAAGTATTCACCCGATTTTTCCCATTTTAGAAAATTAAATTATTAATTTAAAGTATTAGATGAAACTTAAAATTCTGTTATATGAGAAGTAGGCGCGGTTTTTATCCGATTTGATCCATTTTCGCAATGTCATATAAAAATGCAAAAATGGTGTCGCACACCAAATTGTGCCAAAATCGGTTAAGGCGTTCTTGAGATATGGGATTTCACCTAAAATTTGGCGGTGCCACACCCATCACCAAAACTTTACACGGATTCCTACGCAACCCTTCCGTATCATATTTGCTGCAAGATTTAATGTTTCCCTCGTTGAATTTTTCCTGATGTATCTAATATATTCCATTAAGTCACTTTGGTTGAGTTTATATCGCATATATCACTCTTGAGTTAATTTGGTAGATTTTAGTATAAATATCTCTGACAGGAAGAAAAATATAGCAATGAAAGTGTGTGAGTCTATGACCGGTAATATAAGTTAATAAGATACCAAATATGATTGCAATCCATTCACGGTTTCGTCGAATAATGAATGTTGAATTCTTCGGCAACAGTTTTTAATAAAAAGTTATACCAGCACCTGAAAGCATTTCCCCGCCTCTGATCCTTCCTTGCATATTGCGAGAGTAAAAAATGTTTAGTTGCACACCAACTTAGCCCTTTCTTACTTGTTATGTTTGATATTTATGATATTCAGGTGGTATTATGTCTAACATAACTTTGAATTCAAGCTATGTGAAATTTTTCTTCGCAACCGGTTTTGAAGGTGAAGAAACCAAAATACTCTTTATTTTCAAATTTGTGTCGAAAAGGCGAACTGGAATATCTGTATACTTCCTTCTTGACTGAGGTTGATACATTTTGGATGTCATACCTTCAGTTCAGTTCAGTTCAGTTGGCGAAAATCGAAATTAACAGATTTGTATAGGGTCCAAGCGTTTTGCGGATACATGAGGATCTCTTGATCTATGTCTAGGAGTTCGTGGCGCATGACTCCTGATTCAAATCTCATACTCTTTATACTACATCTAATTTAAAGTCAAAATTTATTATAAAGAACTAAATGTTTCAAGAAGATTCGGTTTAATTTCTTCTGTTTCATGAATAAAATAACAAATTGATTGGACTTTCATCGGCTGTTATTGGTCAAAATATTTCCATTTTAATTAATTTAATCTCTTCCAGTAATTTAGAGTGAAAAGTTTAAAATTATCAATTTGAGAAACTGTAATATTATTTCTTTATCAAAATTTCAGTTAACTATTAAGCATTGTAATAAATTCTGTGAAAGATTTGACAAAATTTGTAATTTGAAATGAATTTGTTTCGTTATTTGAAGGCAAATGAAATGTTTAGCATTAAAAATACTTCTGAAAATATTACAAATCTATGCAACTCACGTCAATGAATGAATTTGAGTGCGAAAAACTAAAAGCAAAAATTAAAAATAAATGAAACCAAGATATACGAAGTGCACTTCGCAAGGATGCAAGGTTCTATCTACAACCTGGGTAACGGTAAAATAGCGCAACGAATCCTTAAAATGCAGCAAAGCAACACAGCCTTTATCTGTATGTAATTTAATATTGTTGAGAATTTGCAAGAACATGCAAACATGAGAATTACTTACTTACTCCCAAATGAATATTTGTATCTACGTATGTATGTTTATGTGTATGGCATGAGCACAAGGACAAAAATGCAGTTATTTTTGGACTTGCACCCATCAAGTTAAGCGAAGCGAGATGAGTTGAGTTAGAGGTGAGTAAGGGTTTCAAGTAGATGAAAGCCCAATAAGATTAGACAGCGAGCAAGGATCGTAGGTAAAACCTAAGCAACCACCAACGGTGTATATTGTAAAGGGTGTCGGGCTGAAAAAGAAACACAAAAACACAAGTTAAATATGCTATGTGTCTGTGATCACTGAAAATGAACCAAATTCGTGAACTAATCTCAGCTGTATGTAGTATATTACAGTTGCTTGGAGGAAAATAGTACTGTTTATGGGAAGTGAAGTAAAAAATTTTACTGAAATTTCAGCTTCATCGGCGGTTTATGTATAAAATATTTAGTCATACACATTAAATATTTTGAATTAATAATAATTTAAATTGCTTTCATGAAAGCGATTGCAATAACGGAATACTAATATTAGTAACCTAAAGCTAAAATTTTTGAACATGTTTTATAGATTTTGCATTTAGTTGATTAAACTGCCGACTGGTTGTTAACTCAGTATGCCATTTGCGTTTTATAAAATTAAGTTTCTTTGTTAATTAAAAATATTTTTTTTTTCAATAATTGTGCAAATAAACGAGTTCACCCGATTCCCCATTAATACTAATTTTCCTTCCACAACTGTAATGTACTGCCACTGCACTACCACTCCCTCCACCGGGATGTGCAGAAGGAGACACTCATATTTACGAGCGTCTTTTGTGTGTATCTGGTGTATATACATACATACATATATTGCATATTGTCCAATTTTTGTTCGTATAAATTTGTAATTATCGCATAATAACAATCCAATTGCTCTCCTATGCCTTGCTTTGTTCAACACACACAAACATGCAACAGATTCATGCATAAAATCCAATGAGCGCTGCGCTTCATAAGCAGTGTTAGGAAGGGGGTACTTTTTGCATGCCTCTCTCATTCTATTTGAAAGAGTATAAATCACAATACGCTTATCATTCAGATGGGATTAATATTCGCGCAAACATCACATAGTTATTGTATGTATGTACATATGTACCAAATGAGAGTACTTATTTAAGGGCATATAAATAAATATGTTTGGAATAAAATGTGTGGCCCTCATATTGCAATTTAATGGGAATATTGTATTTCGTTTAGGAAATCAAACACTGATCTTGATTTCATTTCGCTTGGTTTAATTCCCAACAGTACGCTGCCTTTTCGATGAACTAGCAGAAAGCCGAGCAGCTTTAAACTTCGGAGGACTATTTGTGAATTGACTCACGGTTTTTATCGCTGATGAAACGCACATGAGGCTCGCTTTGCCTGGTTCGCGTATTAGATTTTATTTTAAAATTGGTTTCTCACAAGAGAATGAAAGATTGAAATCTTTTTTTGAGGCGTGTCATTGGAAAAACCCAATGTTCTTGTTTTGTGCGGTTTAGCTTCTCTAGCAACCAGGGAGTCGGTCATGGGCCCCGTAGGGAAAAAAAGGTGTGCCGCCGATGGCATGTGCAGTTGGGATATTAATGTTGCAAGTGTTGAGGAGATAATCTTAAAATTATGTGCAACATGGCAATTGTGATGATTTGAGGTTGATTAATTTAGGGCCTTAAATTAAAAAGCAAGTTAATAGCCAAACCAACTAAAGAAAAATATTGTAGCGCTTGCAACGAACTTCCTACTCAAGAATCGTCTATTACTTAAAAAATTTTGCTGTTTTGTCACTTTTTTTCTTCCCTTTTGTTATGCCACATCCTGTCACAGGTTTTTTTTCGCGCCGCCGTGGGTCAAAATGTCACTTCTATGGCTTTCTTTTATTATCAGTACAGCTTGTAGCTATTTGTTGTGCTAATTACGCGCTTTTAAATCGGCTAATGTCACCCAAATCTCACAGCAAATTGTGAAAATATTCCCTGCGGCCACGCGCGTATAAAATAAAACGTATTTCGACCCCATCAATTTAAATAAAACTGGCAATGTTGCCAAAGTAGCAGCCATTAATTCGGCCTAAACGTTGTGAACGATGATGCAAAGTATGTCCAGTGCTTACTGGAAACACGTTTTTGCTTACCTGGGGGTACACGCACACAGCCGCAGTGACATTTGAGGTGGAAATGCTGCGGTGGCCATGTTGATTTTCAGCTATTAACACGAGTCTCCCCCAGCAGAAAAGCAAAATGGCAACTAACCACCCGTCGCCTTAAGCGCTAAGTAAAAACAGCAATGATTTGTGTTGTGATTGTCCAAGTAGCCGTTGTTGTTGTCTCCCAACTTCCTTTGGGTCTCGAGTTTTCGTGCGCTCGCTTGTTAAACGGTATAGCAGTGGCCAAATGTCATCACCCTCTATGTTGCGTGGCAATCATAAACATCTTCGTGAATAAATATATATTTAAATACCTTTTGAAGCACTTGGATCCACTCATTCAGAAAAACGCTAGTAATTTTTAATGAATTGATAATGGACTTTTGTGGTTTTAGAAAAATTTTCGTTCAGTTTATTTGAGGAAAATGAATTACAATATTATTTGTCGTTTGAAATCACGCTCAAGGAAATGTAAGTTTTTATATTTTTAATTATTGTATGTAGAGGGTATTTTTAGAGGTATATATTTTCCTAAATTTGCTGGAGATATATAGTACAGAAGGGGTTTATACTGGAACAACGTTTAAAAGTCGCATTCTGTGCGTCAAATAACCTTCAACGACGGGGCACATTTTTAGCTTGACGGGTATGTGAATCAAGGTAAATTTTTAGTCGTTCGTATTCGGAGTGCGAAATGACCGTAATTGAGCAGACTATTCGGGTTCCCTTGCATCGAAAAAAATGTCTGTTATGGTTTGCATGAAAAAGGAGTTATTGGTCCAACATTTTTTTAAATTGAAGATAGAGCCTACGTCATCGTCAATGGCGATAGCAACCAGCAAATGATTCGGCTATGATGGAAATAATGTTGTAAGATTAGCCATATTAGACATTATATCTCCGTTTGTTTGTTCATTTGAAATAAAACCTCTACACCTCTATAAATGTACTCTTTATAAACAAAAAAATGCTAGACAAGTTCTAAATGATTAAAACTTTTATTTCACTATTTAATTCTTTGAGAATCACCGAATTGACAATCAGAACACCCGAAAAATAACTAACTCAAACTGTTTTAAGCTGATTTCATTATAATCAATCAATTTTGTAGACCGTCTGGAATCCTAGTTAAGCATTATGTATAAGCACATTTAAGTATGGCAACAAATTTTAATGAAAATGATATGGTATTTTATTCCTTGAATTATGATGGGAGTAATTGCAGAAAACGACGAAAGTAATTAAAAGAGAATAGAAAAAGAAAAAAAAAAAATGACTGAAAGAAACATAAACCTTTATTTCGACCTTTTAATGTGAAATCTATTAATTTCTCTTCTTATATATGCAACAACAACATAGTTTCGATGTTTCTAATCGCATGTTTGCTTATGATAGCAACTTGACTTTTAATGCAAAGAGCAGTTCGTTCAAATGAGGAGAAGGCATACATAAAGATTTTGCTGCGAATTCCTTATCGATTTGCAGTAAATTAATGTATATTTAGTAATTCTCCAATACTATCCTCCTTACGCTTCACATTGGCGTATCCTAATTAGCTCAGCGCAATATTCTCACAATCGGATATTGTTACAAATGCAGTCAATTGTGTACGATTAAAAGCAATCATAGAGTGCTGGTGTGTGTGTGTTTGTATGTGTAACCAAATGCAAAAATTAAAATAAGAAATTTAAGCATTCAAATTGCCCAGTTCGTTCATGCATGCAAGATTTAAATGTAATTGGCTGCATTTATAAATGCTTTGGGCTATAAGCCGCGACACACAAAAGCACTCACACGTTTACAGACTTAAACTTTTTAAGACACTTATTCTTTGTATATGTATGTACGCATACGTGTGTGTTTGTAAACGCATTTGGAAACCACCAAGTATGAATATTCAATACGTCATTGACATTTTCATATTCGTGCGCCAACAAGTTGCGGGTTAATCAGCGGGCTAACTGCTACCTATGTGCAAATACATATGTGTGTTTGTATGAGTAGCACTTGAGTAACCACAATGTATCAAAATATTAGCAGCAGCTTAAGTACTACAATTTTTCCTCCTGAATGACTTTGTTGCCGTTGGCAAAAATTGCTGGCGTCATTAAGCGGGATTACGTGTACAGCTTGAATGTCACAAGCGAACGTATGTACATAAATGCAAGTAAATTCGTAAAGTAGTTTTCAAAATAATTATTACGTACCTGGACCATTGTGCGCAGATCCCTTCTAATACACTTTTTCATTGTCGGGATGCTGATGTGTGGTGTAAATATTGAATTGACATTTGGCAACATTTTCCTTTAGTCTTTTTGTCGACTATGTGTTTTAGTTCTCGAAGGGCTCACTGACATTAGTGATTGTTCGGTGATTAGCAATGTATTTGTTGGGGTTCAGTGAGGTATGAAAATAGTCCTTGTACAAGGGCTGGTTGGTTTTATGTGCTCACAAATTACACATTAACTCGTAAGTAGAAGAGTAGTTTATGATTTCAAATTTTTCAAATCTCTCAGAGACTGGTATTACTGCTAACGGTAAGCGCCACACTTTCGATTATTTATAAATAACAATAATAATTTATTTTCCTGAACCATACAAAAATTTGTTTCTGGCATTAAAAACGAAAGTTTAAAGGCATTTAAATTTTTTTGAATAGAAATTTACTTACAGATTTGGCGCTAACTTTAAGTACAAACCCACCTAAATTGCTGAGCTTATAATTCTTCTGCAACCAAGAAATATTTTAACTAGCATTTAGAAAATTCCGCAAATAGTTTGTCTGGTATTAGTATATATGTACATATGCACATGCATCTGTTGGTATCTATTAGAGTAAAGAAAAGCCCCTCAATAAGCTCTTTCTAAATTGACGATGTAAACATGAACCCGTTCAGCACATGAAGAACGCTTCAAGAAACCTTACGTTTGCCATAATTTCCACTTGACACTAAGCTGTTTGTTGTTCTACTAGCTGTGGTAATTGTTTTTTGCAATCTACTTTATGATTGCTTAAAAACTACATCAACCCACTTTTGAACTGCTTGCACCTTCTGGGATAGAATACTTTATGGCGCTGACGCTCTAACAAATAATATATGTATATAATCACTTACTTATCTTTGAATTTGCGTGTATGCGTATGTTCATATATAATCGAAAAAGGAGTAAAAGAAGAAATCGTAAACACTCTTAAGTCTCAGGTATAGAAATTCTTTTTATATTTCCCGTCAGTGGAAGTTAACTGAATTGAACAGATCACAGAGCATATATCGAAGAATACTACAGAATACGATTGTGAATCTTGACATCTAAGTGAGCAGCTTAAGACAACGGTATGTACGCATTTGACCCTAACCTTATTGGTTTAAGTGGGAGTAGTATTGAGTTTACAGGTGCGTACTACCAAGCGGGACCTGAGTTCAATCTCTGCTCCCTGGCATACTTTCGCAGGAAGTGAAACTATTCAATGAAATACATTGTTTGAATCGAACTAAATTAAAGTTCACAATAAATCAAAATTTTGCTGCTAAACCAATGGAGTCTCTTAATATTCTGTCATCTAGGGAATTGTAGAATATGTACACATGTTTAGGTAGGCAAAATTATAATGTATTAGCTGTCATCGATTCACAATTTCTCTGCTCGCTAAACGCGAGAGAAATTAAGCGTGGCGCTCTTATCAAAATATTAACATCTGAAAGCAACAACAAAGTTAGCGAGTTGAATTTATTATAAAAGAGTATGCGGATGCCTTATTAAAGTGGTTTAACCACATCCTTTAATGCTACCAAGTTTTGTTTAATAGATTTTAAAGAAAAATTTCTGTTTTAAATGGTTTAAATGACGAATTAAGTACTTCTTTATTAATTTTAATAAAAATGGAGAGTTTGTTTCTTAAGAGAGAAGAATTCCTTCACCAAGCATGTGTAATTTTTGACAGCCCTTTTTCGGTGCTAGTATAATGTGTTCGATTCGTTACTCTCTAACGTTTGACTTATATTGTAGTCTGGTTTGGTCTAATCGTAGGCGACTTCTAATATATTATAATATTATCAATTCTTCATATTCGACTCTAAACTTTTCTGAAAGCCACGAAAGTGTATACCCCCCTTTTCCTGCCGTTTGCGTAAATGTAAAATATTTCCAATCAATCCACGCTTGCCACCACTAGCAGAAAATTTGCCAAGCCGCCAGTTGGAAATTGATATGGAAGAGTATTGATTTATTTGCAACAATGTAAAGTTTAGGTTCTTTTCCCAAAGGTTTTATTGCTGATTTCGTGGTTTATTTTTGCATTTTGTCACTCAGACATTTATCAGTGATTTTGTTTTAGAATACTGACTGTTGTTTATATTCTGGTTGCCGGGTTTTTGTTACCTTGGCCAAAGCGAAAGAGGTCACGGCAATGCGAATGTCGTAATTTACTACTGACCAGTTCGGCTGGCTAGAATGTCTTCAGCAGAGACTAGCGAACCAGACAAATTGCAACAGACTGAAAAATATCGCATACAAAGCGGGCAGACAAAATAAACCGAAATAAATAGGGGTGTACGTGAAGAACACATTGACCCGGGTAGGTAGTGTGTGGTGGTGGGAGTGAACAGCAGGTGAGTGATTTTGTAAAAACATATACAAATCACAGTTGCTAGAGACAGACTATACGGGTCAGTAACTATACGGTCAAAGAGGGTTAACGGAATGCCACAGGATGGTATTGCTGTCCAATTGGGGCTGCGAGAACATGAAGCTCTGACTGTTGTGCGGGTGCTGTGACGTTGCGGAAGGGTTTGCTTGGTTGTACTGGCTTGGAATGCGACTTAAAACGTTTTAACGTTGACTTTTGTTGGCTTTAATCGTATATTAAAATTACATTCGTCGAAAGCGAGTGGAAGGCAACTGAGAAACGTGCGAAAAAGAAATAATAAAGTCCAAAGAGAAGGAATATGATTACCGCTGGAGAGGAGGAGGTGTAATATCGAAATCGAGAAATAATTGAATTTGCATTTGCAAGTGCAAAGGGTTTATGGCAAATTGGTTATTTGCTGAATTATTCTCCAGAAGCTTGATAAGTTTTTTGCCCCTAATATTATTTATGCAAAATTCTTCCATTAAAATGTTGTTATTTTTTATATGTATCTATTTATTTGCGCTTAGTAGCTACATTTGTATACTCGTACATACATACACGAATAAGTAGGCATAAATATTTGTGGGAATTCGTCGCACAAATGCCAAGCGTTTAACATTCGAATACCAATAAAAGTACGAAAAGTCAGAAGTGACAGCTTATCGTATTAAAATTGGCTTATAAAATAACAAGAACGCTGACAGAGCTGTAAGGTAATTCAAAACCTATGTGGTCTGTGAGTTGGGCGGAAATTCACATAAACGACAAACTTAATTGGATACATTTTAGATAAGCGCAATTAAGTCTACTCTTGAGTAGTAGAATAATTTTGAGAATTTTTATATTATGTATGCAACATACAAAAACTGTGAGTGAAGAACATAAAATCGATAAAATATGCATGAATATAAGAAAATGGCAGAAAATTAATCTTTTATTTTTAGATGTATACCCGTCATCGTAGACAAGTGTTGTAATGTTTTATTTGCTAAAGGGACTCACCTTATATACATAAGGAGCAAAAGGCTGGGCTACCATAGCAAGAATGTAAATATAACCCTTTTGTTAGCACTATTAGGGTAGCTTCGGTTGGGAAAGATTTATGGTTAGGTTGAAATCTAGATATATGTATGTATGTATGTTAGTATGTGGTTGTTCATATGTTGATTTGGTATAAGAATCTACAGCTGCGCTAAAAATTGTAGTATTCCATCCAAAGGTCAATTAAATTTAAAATACCTTTTATCCATATACCATAAATGGATGTGTGAATAATTACTGGCTATTATTTAAGGCATTGTTACATTGTTATTAAGTAATTAAGTGTTGGTAGTAAACAAAAACAAATGAAGTCATACTTTTGATATCTGACTACTATTATTTTTACTTCAACTGCAGACAACATATAGGTTTAAATGGGGAGGTATGTATGTGCATTTCTCTGTAAGGTAATTTCATGGCAAGGTAAAAGTAAAATCAAAGCCAATGAGAAACACATCTCAATCAACATTTTACTTTATAAGCTGTCATATAAAACCAACTAACTCCCCTTCCCGTATTTATCGACCCACATCCGGACATCATTCGATGGCAGTCTAAACACCCCTGGAAACCGTTCCTTCTGAATTTATGCTCGCTTTAAGGAAATCACTTAAGTGCCTCAGCCATTAGAAATCAGAAACCAACTACCCACACTCTCGTCTCGATCAGACTCAACCACACACACATACACACACAATTTGCAAAAGTTTGCTTCGTACACGCAGCGCAACCCTCAATTACCCCACGAACAGAGCCACCCACTTTCACCACCTCTGCCCTGCTTTAGCTGCCACAGCATCTTTGGCTTGCGTTGTGTTATTGTTTGTGTGCGCTTGAATGATTCAAGTTGAAAGTTTGATTTAGCACATGATATAAATAAATAAAATGAATTTGTTAAGATGCTCTTTAGCGCTGAAAGCGGAAAAGCGCCATAATGCGAAGAAGCTGTTTGATATCAATGCAGTGGTTGTCGTGGGGGGAACGGCTGATTAGGAAGGTTAGCAAGCAGTAAGCATAAGATATCCGCTTGCACATATTGTGTGCAGGTACATATTTATGCGCCGGTATGGGGAGGAGCTATTAAGTGTTTGTGTGCGCTTGTGTTTGAGCGTTTAAGTAATTTGTACAAGGGATGAATTTGCTCTGGAAAGTATTGACGAATATGTATATCCGTACATACATGTATGTAAGTGTACATATGCGTGAAACATATGGTGTTAGTTATTTATGAAATTTTTCGCTCTCAGTTCGAACATTTAAATTTGTGATTAATGCCATCGAGATACATATATGCGATATCTAATTATTCAAATGAACGAAATTTTGTATATTGGGTAATAAGGTATAATAAGGTAAAAATCTACCAGAGCTGTAAATCATTATGTATGGTTAAGGAGTTTAGACAAGGATTATACCGATTTCATTAATATGCAGCGCTAAACCACATTATGGTTAAAAAAAACACCTAATTTCATCAAAACATCACATATATTGACCTATATAAACGGTTTAAAGTCAGCTGAAAA
The DNA here is from genome assembly GCA_021498325.1 of Bactrocera minax. Classification (NCBI taxonomy): domain Eukaryota; kingdom Metazoa; phylum Arthropoda; class Insecta; order Diptera; family Tephritidae; genus Bactrocera; species Bactrocera minax. The sequence continues at coordinate 394,706 of JAKEEE010000137.1, forward strand.
TTCGGAAATCACTATAATGGGCATATTGGGACTAGGGCATGTTTAAACAAATAACATTTGCGTTTGGCAACAGATTTCCACAAATTTTTACTAAAATAACACGTGACGATATATTCGGCGAAAAGTCCACCAGAATCACGAAAACATTTATGTTCTGTATATGGGCGTGGGGTAATTCGTAGATGGATTTAACCCATTTTCGCCACGAAACTATATCATATCTTAGATTTTATGTTCGCTTAATTTTACGAAGATATATACGGAATAAAGCAAAATGGAAGTTCGAAAACATCATGTTACGCAAAGGGGTGCTACGGGAATTGTTGACCCAATTTTACTCATTTTTGGCAACGTATCATAGGATGGTTTTTAAGATGCTTTACAGATTGATAAATGTATTCGGTAGAGAAGATCTCAATATTATCTCAACTTATCTTAACTGTTTTTTGATTTATGTCCTGTAAAGTGAAAGACTGAGATGGAATTTAAAATTACGTTACCTGGGAAATAGGCGTGGTTGCTATCCGATTTCAATTTCATATTGCATCATAACGATGCAAATACAATGTTGTGCACTAAATTTTGTAGAAAATTGAATTAGCAGTTCCCGAGATAAGAAATTTTATCTTAAAGTTGGTGATGCCAAATCCTTTTTCCAATTCATAGACTGATTTCTGCAAAGCCCTTCCATACCATCCTGGCTGTGAAATTTAAAGCTTCTGATGTGTTTCTTTAGTGATACACTCTCTAGTGCGCTCTTAGTAGTTTGCAATATAACCGTTATATGGGAATGGAGGTAATTTTAATCTGATTTAAAACATTTTCTCACTATATGAGGAGGTGATAGAAGGGCTTGCCTCAAGCGAATGTGCTTCTAATAGCTGTAGTGGTTGATGCTTTACCCCTACCACTTTTTTTGTGAACCACAGATGACCCTCCCTACTTCGATGCCCTATAATAAATAATAGGTTTGTAGCTTAATTTGTGATTTAGTTGTAGCACCTTATAGGTTTTCGATTAACGGTATTTTGTGGGCATGGCAATAATCCGATTTCGCTCGGTTGCAATACCGACTTCCTCGAAGTGCCAGGAAAACGTGTATTAAGTTTCATCAAGATATCTCAATTTTAACTTAGTTACCAAGTTTAATCAAGATGTCTCAATTTTTTCTTAGGATACTGCTTGCAGACAGACGGACACACGGTCGGACAGACAGTCATGCGGAATTCAATTCGTCTCGTCATCTTGACCATTTTTATATACATAATTCTATATCTATCTAAGTTAGTTATCTATCTAGTTAAGTTATCTATCTATATCTACCGTTAAGTGAACAAAACTATTATACTCTGTGGCAACATGTTGGGAGAATATAGAAAATACTCACAATTGACAAAGACCTTGATTCCTAGCTTGATTGTATTCATTGATTTACTATTAATTATCTATAATTAAATCTTAACCTTGTCGCTCAGTAATACCAACAAACTCAACTCATCCATTTTTCTTAATTGCAGATTGGGTTTCATATCGCAATGGGGCGCTCTAGCTGGTCGTTATGCGGCGCTGTGTCCTCCAGGCTGGCCGTGGGCACCACAACGTATGCCTTTTCACAGTCCCACACATGGTAAGTACCGGCTAATTGGATAACTGTTTAATTTTTCTGCATCCATTACACCAACGGTGGTAATCTCACCGGTTGGTTTTAACGAATTTTTCTTCTTCTCCTCTTATGTACACTTTTGGAAATATACAAAAATCCTTTTTTTTTTATAAGGTTAAGGCAACTTTTGAAACCAATTACTTTAATTTCATGATTAATTGCTAGATCAGTGCAAAGGCAAATTTTTATTCAGCAATTGAAGGGTGAAGACTTTGAAGCTCCCTCATCCATTCCCCTCAGTCTCGCAAGTTTTGGGGTTATTTTAATTGAAGCAGTTTTGATTTTTCTTGGTGTGCGTCCAATTGAGATCTTTTTTCTTAAACTATTAACAGATTAAAGCTATGCTTTTCCCAACAAAACAATGTTTTTATGTATGAAAGCACAATCATTTCCTTGCAAGTTTTCGGAAATTTAATTTTTATGAAAGGAATTGAATTCGAGTGTTGCACGTATTTCACAATAAAGAAGAAAACAATTAAAAATAAAATTATAACTAAATAAAATTTTTGAGGTACATTTCAGAAATCGAACCACTGAATTGAATTTTAATTCAAAAAGAAGATCTTGCAAATTAATTGAAGATATTTTCTATGGAAATAATACCATATCTTTTCATAGAATACCAGTTTCATAATATTTATATACAAAAGCTATACTAAATAATTAGGGACTTACATAAAACCAGTATTCTTTATTATTAGGTTGCAAAATTAAAAACTTATTGAAACTTATTTGTTTTCAAAGGGTGATATTCACATAAAATCACATAATCAATAAATATAATTTCTTTGCTACATTTCTCCTCAATATAAAACTGTTTCTGATTTAACTTACTTCTGCAATATATGAGCTCTTTCTGGTATCCGTACTGTGTCCATTCTAAGAGACTTTTTAGGAATGGAAAACATGAACCGGTGAACCGTTCAGCTTTAAATATATTTTCAACTGGCTTTTACAATTGAATGCTTCGAGGAATTCACGCTAGGTCGTTGACAAGTGAATTGGCAACATGTAACCGTGTTTAGTTCACAAATATTCCACTAATAGTCTTCGAGCGATGCGTAATCTCCACTTTGCATAATCGTCGAATTCTTTGTGACATTCTTGAATGTCGCCTTCGATTAAATTCCGTTCTGTTGTCGTACGCCACTTTATTTTTCAATTTGCAGCAAATTTGATGTCCACAAAAGCCTTACACACACAGTCCCACCTGCATTAGTGTGCAATTGCAATCGCGAGTATTAGCAGTAGTGTATAACAGGTGTCCCCTACCACTGGCTGACCAACCCACCAACTTTGTTCATTGCGTTGCATTCTCGGTGCTTCGATCGGTTTTCAATTAATTGCAATTTGTAGCAGGGATTAAGTTACGTTGCTTAAGTACATCGCGTCGGTTGAGGTTTTTTGCACCACAATTCACACAACCAACTGAATGCCTGAGTGGGTGGATCAACTGTCTGGTCAAAGCGTCGTGTGTGGAATTTTAGCCGCACATTCACATGCAAGTGCACATATGTGTATTGGTTGGTGGGGCGCAGCGTGTTTCTGCGCATTACCAATAGTTTAAGCCTATTTAATTGGCCTCTTAAATTAAGTAACTACAATCGCAATTGAATTTGTTCATGTAAATTGGCCTTAAGTTTGTACGTTATTATCGCCGTTGGAATGTATTTAAGCATAATAGCGGAATAAGCGACATATCCAAATATTTGCTTACTACAGTACATACCCTATAGGGAATTTAACTGGTTTAATTGGCTGTGATTGGTGACTGAAGGTCAGCAATTTCTACTTGTAAAATGGTGTTTCATTTGCCGAAATCATATTACTGTCAAAAGCCACAAAGCTCTAATATTTAACTAAATATTGCTGTATTCAGAATATTTATTCTGGTATCTCCAATTGTTTTCTATTCTATGATTGATATAAGAATTTAAAAAAATTAAACATTATTCGACTTCCATAATATGAGTCTTGGTTTATATTACTTAAATTTTTCTGCAGCATGCTTTTGCATATACATGCATTTGCTCATATGTGGATTTGCCTAAGCAAGCACATTCCAACCGCTGTTAATTTGCTGTATTATATACGCGCATACATATGGACATAACTGATTAGGAACCTAATAGTACATTATCACCACATTCAGATGTAAGACTATGCACTAGTGTAATATAGATTTACATACATATATACTATACACACAGTGCATAATGGTGTAGAAATGCTGTGAATTTAGAAATAATTTGTTTTCAAAGGGTAGAATCATTTGGTATTTTTTTTCTAAGAGCATATGTTTTTTAATGGAGTAAAAGAATTAGTTCAAATCGACTTTTTGCATATGTAAACCGATTTCCAACTAAATGTTTGTTTACTAATGTATATGAGATTGTATGAAAGTGATAATAAAACTAATCGAAATTAATAGTAATGGCTGTCATCATAATACTTGTATTTTAGAATTTTATTCCAGTTCGAAGTTATAATATGAATTTTTCTCTACCCATGCATTGGGAAATGTTAAAATACACACACATTTACGTTCCAAAATATCATTTTTCCTTCTTTAAGCAAAAAATCACTTTTCAAATAAAAGAAAGAAATGAAGAAGTTATGATTGCTGGTATTTTGCTCTAATAAGTTAGTTTTAGTACAATCGACCAACTGACAGCCATTTTAAAAAGTATTATGTAACACTCAGTGACTGGAGAAATAAATAGAAGTGGAAAGCAAACGCCCACTGGCTGCCACTTAATTACATTTCCCACCATTAAGGCATATTAATAGAAAATATATACAAAGTTACCATGAAATATGGTTTTCAACCTCTAACGAACTCCACGCTCTTGACTCGAGCGAGCGCAGAGCTGAGCGAGCTTACTCAATGCTTCTGCGCCTTGAATTCTCATTGAGAAGCTCGAAACGAGTGAGTTTCAGCACTGCAAAGTGAATTTGTTAGCCAAAGAAACATTAGCAAAAGTAGTATAAGAGGATAAGGGTCGCATTTGTAGCAACCCCGGAAATTACAAGTTTTTTGTTTTTTCAGCCAACGAAAAAGCGAGCCACACTCATTCGCATTTGCATTGTATGCGATTCCAGTTCATCATTTATTACTCTCAAACAAATATAACCACCCACAATAAGTATATTCTCTCGTTTCTCTTTGTTATTGCAGACAGTTCCTCAACTAACACAACGGAGAATCCTTCTTCACCTACATCGCTCAGCCCAAATCATATTGGGAACAACAACAGCAACAACAACAATCACGGCAACGGTGGCAATAATGGCCATAGTAATGGCAATAAATCGCCATCGCCTCATGGTTACAGTCATAGCCAGCAACAACATTCTCATCTGACACACCCGCATCAACCTACGACGCCTACCAGCAGTAGCGGCGGTGGCAATGGACATCCGATGCTGAATCACCACAGTTCGCATTCGAATTCCAGTTATTTACTGCCCAGCAGTTCGAATGAGTCCGACGATGATGGCGAGGAGATTATCGAAGAAGACGATGGCAATGATGGACCCTCAGATGGCTCTTCACCACAAAGCGGCGATGCGAATCAAACGAAACGCAAAAAGAAGACTCGTACTGTGTTTTCGCGTGCACAAGTCTTTCAGTTGGAGTCCACATTCGATTTGAAACGCTACCTCAGCTCATCGGAGCGTGCCGGTTTGGCTGCCTCACTGCGTCTAACTGAGACACAAGTGAAAATTTGGTTTCAAAATCGTCGTAACAAATGGAAACGTCAGCTGGCGGCCGAATTGGAGGCAGCCAACATGGCGAATATGGCGCATGCCGCACAACGTTTGGTGCGCGTTCCAGTGCTCTATCACGACGGCTCTGGTGCTGGATTTGTTCCGCCACCACCACCGCACCATCATCCCATGCAGTATTATGCGGCGGCAGCAGCACGCAACACAAGCCCACCAAGGCCACCCCTCTCATCGCTGGTATAGGGCGTGGGGTGCCTGGCGGCCGCGATGGCACCCAATTGCGGGGATCCAATCTCATTGCTAAAACCGCCATACACCAATCATGTAACAACAACGGAACCACCGACATCGCCGGTAATGCACGATATGGATGACTCGGATACGGAGGAGGAAGCCGCAATCGACGTGGAAGCCGACGAGGATGAGGAGCTGCATGTAACGCAATCGCCGTTAACTCAGGGCAATAGGGATTTAGCTGGCGGCGGCAGCGGTGCTGCTGGTAGCGGTGCCGCGATGCGGAAGGCGACACCATTCGAGCTGTTGGCGAAAAGTGTCAATTGCCTGGAGATGCACAGCAGTGCCAGTGGCAAGGATCTGAATATCAACAATGCTGTTGGCGCCAATAATGACAATGCTGTTGAAAGAGCCACCACATTGCACAAGGTGTACTAACTGAATGGAGTGGAGAGAGGTACAGCGCTTCCAACGCTCGCTGGAAGAATCCCCAAAGTGTTGTAAATTTTTATTGAGTCATAGTGTAGCAAAAGAATAATGGGAGCGGAAATACAAAAAAAAATTGGTTTCACAAACAAAGAATTTTACTTGCTTAAGTGCAGTGAGAAAACAGAATCGAATCTATAGAGCTAACTGAAATGGGTTACATTCATGGAAATATGTGTGTAGAAGGTATTGTGGGAATTGAGTATTTTCCCTTAAAAGTTGGTGTAAATAAGTAAAAAATTTTGTAGTCTATAAAATAATAAAGTGCTAAGTAAAAATAGTAATCAATGTTCAAACGTTTAGGTTTCCAAGTAAACAAAAAACAAAGCCATACAAAGCTAAATATAAAATAAGAAGGACCTTTCACATTTATAAAAAGTCGTTCTCTTTCGCTTTCTTCTCTTCGCTAACTTTGTAAACAATTAAATGTTGACATAAGGCGTCCCTTTGCTCAATATTCGACCTTACAATATATAAAATCTAAGGAAAGTTATATGTGTATATATATTTGCCTATATATGATTACAAATGTATATATGTATGAATATACATTTACAATAATCAGAGGCTTAAAAAAGTCGTGTTTGTAAAATATATATATGTAAGTCTCTATGTAGTATGCGTGCAAGTTTTGCTAGAGAAAAGTCTTTCGTTAAGTATTGTATAATATATGCGACTATATGTTCATTAAATCATACAAATTAGCTGTGTAAGTATTTATGTAGCGTCGCAATTATGTATGCAAACACGCGTATAAAGCCAAAAATTAGTTTACATATATATAAAACTCTTATATACGAACATATACCGTAATACTTATTACTCTAATTAATACAAGTACTTAATTACATTAATAATAATTACATACTAACGATTGGAATGATGTCCAGGTAGCGTGTAGTTAAATTATACCGCAATAAATGTTAATATCATACCTAAGAGAAAATTTAATAAAAAAAATAATAGAATAAATAATAAATTGCTTATTTATGCAAAATTTAAATATTTAAATTAAAGAATATTGTGTTTCCATTGATATTCTATTGATGATTATATTTTTCTACTTCTATTCTCTTCGTGGCTCTCATGGCTCCGATAGAAAGTCGGCCTAAGTCCATTCTAAATAAAATTTCAAAACCAAAAAGTTATGGCCTATAATTGCGTGTTGCCTTGCTCGCTATAAATATTTCCCGATGGTGATCTCTAAAAGAGAGTACAACATTATTCTAAAGTGGAAAGTTTTTAAAGTGTCCATATCTCAATCCGGAGCAGAATAACGTGATGCGCGCTCGTTGCTAACAAAATTTTTTGAAACGCGCTTTTTTTCATTCCTTTTTTCGGCAAATCTGGAAGGAAAACTCAATTCTGATTGATTTGAAATGTCGATGGTATTTTCAAATAAGATTATCACATTTAGGAACAAATGTTCAACGTTTTGGACAAAAGCGACTTAAAGAAATTCCTACGTCGTTCTTGAGCTTTTTATGCATATAATTGGAAAATATTTTAGCATTTTGTTCCAGAGTTAAAATTTAATGACATAGGCCTGCAGTCAACCACCTGCATAGACGCCATTTCAACGCCACATAAAGTGTAGTGATCTAATTGTAATTAAAATTTTTTTTTAGTATTACTTCAGAAACAAATCTGGAAAATAATTATTTTTCGACACTTTTTGAATATACGTCTTTCATGATTAATGAACAAAGAACTTACATATATTTATATAGATTGATATTTGATGATTGAGATTTGATTATTTGATTGAAAAAAGGTTTTGATAGAAATTGCACAATTTTAAAATTTCTTGTCCTAAATCACTCCACTGATAAATTTTTCTCCAATTACATATCGTCTATTAACAATGGATTTGAGACTTTATCAGTTATATAATGTGAGTATGGACTGATGGCTCATTTAACTCTGGAGATAATCGTAATGAAAGCGAGGTAAGTGAAGGTAAAATAAAAGTACAAAATGAACTCCGTTAACAACAACTACACTTGTTACATATTGAAGGAATTCTCCACAGCCATAAAGCGAAAATGTGAAAATTGTTTAAAAGCGTGTGATTTTATTTGTTGCCGCTCTTGTTGCAGTAATTGCAACAAATACCCAACGGCATTTCGGTTTCTGTAGCAATGGCAGCAAAAAACTGCAAATAAACACACTCATATATGCAGATTTACATATGTTTGCATGAAAGTGTGCGTTGAAAAAGGAATTAAAATAAATTGCACTTATTTTTTCGAAATTCAACACGTCGCCGCATCACACTAAAAGCCACAATAAAACAAAAGCAACGACTTGGAAAGCACAACAAAAACGATCCACAATTGTTATGATTGTTGCAACAACAGTTTTCTCTGTTGTTTTCGTTGTTGTTGTTGTTGTCGTTGTCATACCACATAAGAAAAATCATGAAGTATTTAATGCAGACACGCTGGCAGGCAATTGTTGCAACTGCAATTACACTTTCACGCACACACATATACATACACGCATATATTTAAACGCGTGCTATGCCCAACCACAAGTGCTGTGGCATTGGCAGTAACAGAAACAGCAACTGCAACAATAGCAACAAAAACTGCCACAAAATCAGCAATTGCGCTGATAGCAACAACATTTCATGAATATTTGCGTTGGCAATTAATCGTAAATAAGCGTTTGCTGTGCCACCATTGTTCTTTAAATGTGCACGCGCCAACAGCCAGCTGTAGCAGATGCAGCGACAGCTGCGGTAACAACAACAACAACAACAACAACGACAATTGCATGTAAGCTTTATTGCTGCAACAAAAAATAGCTACAATTGCTTGCAGGCTCACAACAAAAACGTCCGCAATAATGCAGCGCGCATTATTATAAATAAAAAATATGTTGTTTAAACAACAACAACAACAACAGCAGCAGCAGCAATCAGTATAACAACAATGAATACGCAAACAAAATAGCTGTGAATTCGCGCCACGGCCGAAGCGTTTATGAATAATGAACGCAAACGCTTACAATCAACTAGTGTAGTTGAGCTTTGTCAAGTGGGTGGCAGCAGTGAAAGACCGATGAACATATCCGCATGCATGCGTTCATATATATATACAAGAGTGTATGTGTATATGTTAGTATGTTGGTATGGCGGAATTGGACTGCCTTTTCTCTCACTCTCTCTACTAAATCTCATCTGTGTACACATACAATGTTATATTTATCTGTGTGTGCATGGAAGTACGAAAGTATGTATTATATATGAATAATTGCCTACTATTTAGGCGAAACAAATGAAAATACCAAATGAATAGAAAGCTTTTAAGTGGCTTTCTTCAAGTACATGAGTATAAATATAGGCGCAAGTACTTTCGAGATGAGACGAGGCTTAGGTAGTCCTCATTTACTATTTTATAGACATGGATATAGACCTACATATTACTATAATAACTATCAAAACGTTCAGAATGAAGAAACTATTGCCTTAAAATATACAAATATATTTACATATAAATACATTCGTCCTCCTAAGTAAGCTATAACTTGAGTATGATTTGGACGTCATGATAAACTCCTGCTTTCTTTAAATCGAACAAATATCGTGGCCTACTTTTATTGTTAAAATTATAAAAGAGTTATCTAAATAAATCTTCGAAATAAATGGATCTATCTCAACCAAAATCGAAGAACTAAAAGATGTGGTGGCTCAATTTCAAAAATTATAAATATATAAATATAATATAATATATTTATATTTTTTTTTCTGCAAAGCTTTCTGCTCATATTTCCATAACATTCTTCTTGAGTATAATGATTTTGTCCCTCCAACGGTTATTTGCAGCTTTTTAAAATAAATGATATCGAGGTATGGTTTATATACAATAAAATGAGGATGATGAGATGAATTGACTTCGTGGTCTGTCTATCCGATAGAAGAAGCTGACATTCCAAATGCAAGTCCGACCATTGTCAACGCTCATAATCAAAACAGTGACCGAAAATGCATACAAGGCTATAAGAAATTCTGCTAAAACTTGCATGTAGGTGGTCACAGAAATGAGGGACATATGTGGTTTCAAAAGTTTTGAAGTGTAGTACTGGCCTAAATCTCATGGACCATTTCCGCCAATTTCGATGAGGATATTGCTTCTTACTAACAAGTTCCAGTGAAAAGTGTGTGAAATCGGATAGTTACTACACCCACATATCATAAAATATATAAAAGCAGAACGTTATCATTTTACAATGTTAATTTGGTCTATATCAGCTCTTAGCACCATCTTATATCGAATCATTTCCATTACTCCTGTTGACTTTAGACTACACTGTTCTGTTATGTTTAACTTCATATGATTTGGTGTTAGGGCTGGATGAAATCGGCTTATATATTCCTCTTACTCCTCTCTGCCGAATAAAATTACTTCCAATATGTGAATTTTATTCAAAAGTCTTCCGCGATTACACTAAAATTGGTAGCAGTAGTTTATTATTATTTTCAAGCTTAGCTTTTATATGTGTTATATTTAATGGTTTGGGTTTTTCTGGGAGTTTCGAAGCGTCATAAAAACATTATCCATTTGTTAAGATCGCGTTTCTCTCGAAACTGCATCTTTCAAATCAGGTGACAACGTTCCTCGGAAACTATTGCATGCATCCACTTGAAATTTTAACTATAGCTCGCAATATCATTATATAGTAAACTAAGTAGGATTTTTTTTATTAGTGCATTTTTTTTATAAATAATTTATTGTTGAATTTTTCCTTAACTTTTTTTGCGGTGAAAAAATTAACCCTTTTATTAGAAGTCCGTTATTTTGCGAAAAATGAATGTAAAGTTAAAATGTTCCTGCATAACTAGAATATACTCGTAATATTATGTTCATTGAGATCCGCTTTTTTATTTTGTTTCAAATAGTACGAGTTCGTGTAAACATTCTCGACCGTAGAGGACCTTCTTTATATACTCAAATACATGTTTAATAAAGCCTGAAAGAGAGAAATTCGATTAATTTTTGCTTACTATCAGAATAACTTATCAAAGATATGCCATTTTGTGAAGGCTCCAGACTGGCTTAACTCATTAATACATAATTGCTTATATATATGTGCTTTAAGTAGCACAGTTCACAAAATATTTAAGCTAATTAAGAAATTACTTCAGGCATACGGTAGTCATTTGAGCTTCCACTCCAGATTTGATATATGTATACAATTCTATACAAGAAATTATGCTATTTTATTCTCTTAATTTACATTGGAAAAAAATTGTTTCTGTATAACGCTTTTTACCCTTACTTTTATGTAAGTGCGCGCTTCTTCATAGCAAGCCAAGCCCAATTGTGGAGAGAGAAAACACTTCCTGATGTAAACTCTCTCGCATTAAAGATTATTTGCTAACTGAACAAATATGTGTGTATGTATAGATAAAATTTGGTATCCAAAAAAAAAAAAAATCAACAACTACCAGACGAGCATTACAAACAAACAGCAAACAAACAACATTACATTTAAGGTTCCAACTCCAAATTTGTCTAACAACGCGCCGTGTTTGCCCCTACACCCTATACCAGGCAATTTAGGCATTTTCTTTCAATTCGCTTATTGTTGCATTTTAATTTGGCTGCAATTTCATACCATTTCTGTGCTGCACAACGAGATGAATTGAATTTTTATACTCTCGCAACATGGTGCTACAGAGTATGTTAGTTTTGTTCACCTAACGGTTGTTTGTAGTAACATCTAGAACTAAACGAATTAGGTATAGGCATATATAGATATATAAATGATCAGGATGAAAAGACGAGTTGAAAACTGAGTGACTGTCTATCCGTCCGTCCGTTCGTGTAAGCGGCAACATGATTTTTTGATTTTGAAATTTGATGAAACATTGGTACATGTGTTCTTTGTCACCGTAAGACGGTTGGTATTGCGGATGGGTATAATTGTTCATCTGCCACGCCCACAAAGTGCTATAACTAAGCAGTAAATTAATATATAAGCGTGTTATTCGGTATAGATATTCATAGTATGGTGGGTCATCGGTAGGTAAAAACTTTTGTAAACGTGGGTATGGCCCCGCCCCCTAATAGGTTTAATATATATATCTCGGAAACCATTACAGCTATATCAATACAGCTATATCAATACAGCATATCAAATCAAACTTGCTCCGACTAGTATTTCTAGCATCTCTTCATATACTGAGAAAACGAGGGATATCGGATCGTAACCACACCCACCTCCCATACAACAGTTATGTTGAAAACTACTAAAAGTGTGTTGACTCGCTGAAGGAACACGCCAGAAACATTAAATCTTGCAGCAAATATGATACGGATGGGTTGCATAGGAATCCGTGTAAAGTTTTGGTGATGGGTGTGGCACCGCCCACTTTGAAGAGAAATCGAATATCTCAAGAACGCCCTAACCGATTTCAATAAAATTTGCAACGTGACATCACATTTGCATTCCTATATCACATTGTGAAAATGGACCATATCGGCTAAAAACCACGCCTACTTCTCATATAACACATTTTTAAGTTTCATCTGATACTTTCACTTTAAAGTAGATAAATGGAGAATCAATAAAGATATTGGAATAAAGCTTTTCACGAATAATAGGTTCAAGATATGCCATCTCATGCGTAAAAATAGTTGAAATCAAAGTATAACTTTTCGAGCCACCAGATACCCAATGAATGGACCACAGTGCCTCTATCTGACTTTTTACCGAAAATATCAGTAACTCTGTAAGATATTATAATGAAATTACAGTACTATTTTTCCATGATAACAGTGTACTCTGGTATCAAAAATGGTGAAAATCGGATAAATATTACCCCTAGCTCCAATATACCTAATATACGGATTTTCAACCTTCCGGTAGACTTTATGCCATATATAACGGTCAATATGTAAGATATCTTAGCAAAATTAAGTGAACGTATAATATCGGATATACCATAGTGTACTGTCGAAAATGTGTGAAATCGGTCTACGAATTATCCCAGCTCCCATATACTACATGTAATGATTTTCACTATTCTAACAGACTTTATGCCGACTGTGTGAGTTACCTTCAAAAAATTGAGTAAAAACATATTCCCTAATATACTTGAATAATGAAAAGAGTTAATGTGATCAGTGGAGATCTTCCTCTACCCCAAAAATCCCGATATAAGAATTCCCTACTTTCCATCTGACTTTAAACCGTTTGTTTTGGTCAATATGTGGATATTTTAATGAATTTAAGTGGATTTGTTTCCTTAAACAAAATATGATTTCGCGCTAAATTTCAAAGAAATCGGCCTAGATCATGGTCTAAGCCCCTCATTCCTAATATAATGATTTGTTTTTATTTGGTTGACTTCTTCCTCATGTATCTAATATTTTCAATTAAACCAGTTTGGTAGAGTTTATATCACATATGTCGCTTTTGAGTTAATTTGGTAGATTTTAATATAAATATCTTTGACACGAAGCAAAATATAGCAATGAAAGCACATGAGTCTATGACCTGTAATATAAGTTACTAAGATACCAAATATGATTGCAATCCATTGACAATTTCGTCGAATAATAAATGTTGAATTCTTCCGCAACATTTTTTAATGTAAAGTTATGCCAGCATCTGAAAAGCATATACCCGCTTCTGATCCTTGCACATTGCGAGAGTATAAAATGTTCGGTTACACCCGTACTTAGCCCTTCCTTACTTGTTATTTTAATTTTTTTATAATGCTCTTCTACAATTTATTCAACCTCTTTCTGCAGGAAACATATTTCTATATGGATAAGTACGTCGGTAAGTGTGTGTGGGTAAGGGCTTAAGCTTTATTCCATTCATGCGCTTAAATAAAATGCTCAAGCACTTGACTGCCTCCATGCAGAAATTGCTTACAAAGTTTCCAAAAATATATAAATTCCTACTTTAGGACTTATGAAGCACATATAGCATGTACGTATAGGCTCTGTGGCATATGTATGTGCTTGTTATATATAAATATGGGGATAATGCATGTGGACGGGCATGTGCCCTTCGGCTGAGTTTATTTAAAAATTTTTTCGCGTATGAAAATCGTTGCGAAAGGAACAAGCTTTTTATTTCGTTTCGTTTTTTTTTACAGTTAAAAGGGTTTCAAAAAATAAAAATTAAAAATAAATTTACCTTAAAAAAGTAAGGAAGGGCTAAGTTCGGGTGTAACAGAACATTTTATACTCTCGCAATTTGTGAGGCTCAAAAGCGGTTATATATTTCGAGGTGTTGACAACATTTTGTATTAAAAAATATCGAAAATGAGTTCGAAATTCGTTATTCGACTAAACCGTGAAAGTATTACAATCAAATTTGGTATCTTCTTAACTTATATTATAAGTCATAAACTCACTTAGTTTCATTCTAAATTTTCCTTCGTGCCTGAGATATTTACATTAAAATCAACCTAATTAACTCAAATGAGATATATGTAATATATAATTGTATATATAGTCAAAAGGACTAAATAAATAAATTGGGTATATGATGAAAAAAAGGCAACCAAAGGCGTGTTAATCATTAATTTAGGGTAATGAGATTTAGACCAAGGTCAAGACCGATTTCATTTACTTGTAACGCTAAACAACATCATGTTGAACCAATAATTTTTAATTTCATTAAAATAAACACATATTGATTTAACCGACGGTTTAAAGTCAGTTGGAAAATCGGAAATTGTTATATCAGGTATATTGGGGCTAGGCGAAGGTCATGACTGAATGCATTAACCTTTGGCATTAAAATTACTTAAACTTAAGAACAGGTTTCCACACAATTTTCTAAACTCACAGAACTTTTTTTCTCACACTCTGACCGATATAAATGACATAAAATCTCTTCGAATAACGAAAATCATTATACGTAGTGCAAGGGGGTTGGATTCGTATACCGATTTCACCTATTTTCGGCATCAAACTAGAGTGTTTATTACAAGTTCACAGTATATACAATGTAAAGTTTGAAATTATTAAGTTAGGTATATGGGAGTTAGGATATGTATTTACCTGACTTTATACATTTTTAGCCTAAGGACACATTTATAAAAGGAAAACACACTCTTGGAAGTTTATTAAGATATCTCACAGATGGGTGACTAATACATGGGTTCTAGGGGAAGTACTGATAGGGTTTTATCCATTTTTTAGACAAAATATGTTAGGTAATAATAGGTAAATATGTTCTCTGAATTCCATTAATATTTTTAGTAGTGAAATGGCATACCTCAAAAAAACATTATTTGTGGAAAGTTCTATTATAATTCTTCATTGGTGCTTGATATATATACTGTAAGGTGAATGAATCAGATAGAATTTGAAACTGTGCTATATGGGAAGTAAGCGTCATTGTGTTCCTATTTCGCTCACTTTGACACTGTAAGATAAAGATGTCCGGCTATATAATGTACTGAATTTGGTTGAAAATGGCCAAGTTGTTCCCGAGATATGGAATTTCACCTAAAAGTAGACGGTGATACAAACCTTTGTCTAATTTTTGCACCGATTTCTATGCATTTCTTCCGTACCATCTTTACTGTAAGATTTAATGCTTCTGGCGTATTTATTTAGTGAGTTATCGCACTTTCAGTGGGTTTCAACATAACCGATATAAGGAGGGTGTGGCTATTATCAGATTTCACCGATTATCTCACTGTATAAGAAGGCGCTAGTCAAACTTGTCGGCAATTTTGGTTGATATAGCTTTAGTGGTTGGTAATATATGTACACTAAAACTCTTAGGGGGTGGGGCCACTCCCATTTTTTACAAAATTTAAAAGCGCATATGCCTTTCTATTTTGAAGCCCAGTAAAAATTACATTTTTGGACTTTAATTTGTTCCTTAGTCATAGCACTTTATTTTTTAGTTAGTTATAGTTCGATTTTACCAATTTCTGCAATACCAACCTTCTCATAGTGCCAGAGAATACGTGTACCAAGTTTAATCAAAATGACTAAATTTTTGCTCAAGTTATCGTTATGGACGGGCGGACAGACGGACATCCGGAATTCGTTTCGTGGCGATATTCTGATCATTTTGATATACATAACTCTACACTTATCTCGATTAGTTTTAAATGTTACAAACAACCTAACTAACGTTGAACAAAACTTTTATACTCTGTGGCTACATGTTGCGAGAGTATTATAAATGAAAAGCATTCATCATCTAAAAATTTCATAGACGAAAGCGCTTATAAGTCAAGCCAACAAAATTACCGACATTTGAGACTGAAATTAATTTTAGCTACTTACCAATACAACAAGCGCACCCGCAAAGGGGCGGATAACGATAAGAGGTTGGGTGAACTTTTTCATTTCGTTGCCGTTTTTATTTTTCAAGTAATTTCTTATTACCTTAAGTGGATAATATGGAAAGAAGCCAAATTTTTATTGCAATGTTAAAACTCATCCAGTAGAGCACAGGTACAGTTGATATTACAAATCCACAATTATATATAAGCACAATGGCGGTGAAAATAGAAATACAAAAATATCAATGATTCAATTGGGATTTATGTATGGGAAGTAAGAGGAAATACAAAACTCTCCAGTTTGACATGGTACAGCACTGTGCATTCATGCCCCCCTCTCTAATGTCTGCTTCTATTATGCAGCATGAAAGTGGAGTGTGTGGACCCAAATGTTGATAAGATTATCCTGGTCTGGACATAGGGAAGGCGTAATAACTCGAATTACCATGCAGTGCTGCACCAATATTTCTTTACTCAATGAAAAATGGAAAAAAATGCAAATAAACCATTATGTTGGTTTTATTGCTAGCGGTAACATATTTTACACATACACACATCTTTGACAAATGTAATCGCAATGTGACTACAAAATAGAAACTTTATGAATAAATTGAATTGCGTTTTAAAATACTGTTAAATGCTAAGTAAATAAATTTAAGCAGAATTTGATAAAAAGTGGTATTACAATTGAATATGTTTATAAGAACTTCTATAAATGTAAGTATATAGTTCTCGAGTTGTTCCTTTTTAATTTATTGGATTATATTCGTGCTGCCTTTAATTCTGCAGGCTTAGGGGTTGGGTTTCATAATTCTTAAACTCTTGTAACGAGAGCACTTTTCTGTGGGAGCGATTAATGAGAGAGTGCCGATGAATTAACGAAAAATTATTATATAATTATTATATTATTAATTATTATATTATTAGACACAAATGCGATCGACTGCGTCTTTTCATGCTAAATTTAGTGGTTTTCGGACATTAAACTCGAGTTAGTTAGCTTGGTACTTTTTTTTACACTCTATCAACATGTTTCACAGAGTATAATAGTTTTGTTCATTTACCGGTTGTTTGTAATACCTGAATCTAATCGAGATGGATATAGAACTATATATATCAAAATGATCAGGATGATCTGATGAGTTGAATTCCAGGTGACTGCCTGTCCGTCTGCCCTTTCAAGCGATAACTTCAGTAAAAATTAAGATGGGTTGATGAGACTTGGTACATATGTTCCTTGGCCTATAGGGAAGTTGGTATTGCAGATGGGCGTAATCGGATTTTTGTCACGCCCACAAAATGCTGTTAAGCGAAAACCAATAAAGTGGTATAACTACTCCACAAATTAAGAGCAATCACAGGAAGAGTAGGAGGAATCGTGTAGGAAGAGGCATAAGTGGTTAAAAAAATCGTGTGCGGGCCCACCCCATAATAGGTTTAATGTACATATAATGTACATATATAACTTGAGCAGAATAGGCATTTCTACCTCCTTTTACACTTTGAAAATGAGTGAAATCGAAGAATAATATTTATCAGTCATGTTGAAAACTACTGAAAACATGATAGGTCGCTAAAGAAATCCGTCAGGAATATTAAACTTTACATCGAAGATGGTAGGGAACGAATGAATTGGAATTGGTGTAAAATCTGGACAATGGGTGTGGCATCGTCAATTTTAGTTGAAATCCCATATCTCAAGAATGCCTCAACCAATTTCAACCAAATTTGGTACGAGACATTATATTTTCATTCCTATCTTACTTTGCAAATATGAGTGAAATCAGTAACCAACCACGCTGGTTTCTCACATAACACAATTTCAAATTTAATCTGATTATTTTACTTTAAAGTAGATGAATCAAGTATCAATTAAGATATTGGAATGATGCTTTGCACAAATAGTGCCTTTGCGATATGCCACCTTATGCATAAAATTATGGAAATTGGCATATAACTTTTTAACCGGCTTGTTACCCAATATAAGGACCTCTACGCCTATATCTGCTTTTTTACCGAAAATTTCGATAAATCTGTAAGATATTGTAATGAAATTCGAGGAGTTTATTTTCATGATAATATTGTGCTCTGGTATAAAAAAGGAGCAAAATCGAATAAACACTCCTCCTGCCCCCATGTACCTAATATAAGGATTTTCAACCTAAGCGTAGACTTTATACCATATATTTCGGCCAATATGTAAGATACCTTAGCAAATGAGGTGAACGTGTAATATTGGATATACCATAGTTTAATGTCGAAAATATGTGAAATCGGTTAACGAATTATCCCACCTCCCATATACTACATATAATGATTTTCGTTATTCTAACAGGCTTTATGCCGAATATCACGGTCACTGTGTGAGTTACCTTCACAAATACAATGTGCGTGGAGATATGTTTCCTAATATACTTGTATAATGAAAAGAGTTAATGTTCTCAGTGCAGATCTTCCTTTATCCATCTTTCAATCTGACTGTAAACCGTTTATGTTGGTAAATATGTGTGATATTTTAATGAAATTAAGTGGATATGTTTTCTTAAATACAATGGGAATTCGCGCTAAATATGAAAGAAATCGGTGTAGATCATAGTCTAAGCCGTTTATTCCTAATATAATGATTTTCTTTTCCCTGATTGACTTTTACTCATGTATCTAATATATTCAATTAAGCCACTTTGGTTGAGTTTATAATGCATATATCACTTTGGAGTTAATTTGCTAGATTTTAATATAAATATCTTTGACACGAAGCAAAATATAGCAATATAGCCAAGTACATGAGTCTATGACCTTTAATATAAGTTAATAAGATACCAAATATGATTGCAATCCATTGACAAATTCGTCGAATAATGAATGTTGAATTCTTCCGCAACATTTTTTAATATAAAATTATGCCAGCACCTGAAGGAATTTCCCCGCCTGTGATTTTTCCACATTGCGGGAGTATAAAATGTTCGGTTACACCCGAATTTAGCCATTCCTTACTTGTATTCGTTTGAAGTTATAGGAGGAGTACGGGTAAAATTGGGGCTGGAAAATACGTAGGTAACAAAGTACAGTTTTACTCTAAATACTAAATATAATATATTTTTTAATTATTAAACGAAATAATATAATATTATAATAATCGAAACTCAAAATTACCTACCAAAAAAATAAGCAAAATATTTATATTATCAAGCAATCCAGTAAATAGGACATTGACTATCAAGTGTTTAAGAGTAATCTGATTTATCAGCTTTGTGTTCGTAAAATGCTGGGTTTTGTACTCGTTATAGAGCTTTAAAGAATTAATATTAATGTTTTTTTTTTTGGTTTCAGACTTTCTGTCCTGTCCTTCGTTACTCGGATCAGCTGGTGTAAATAGTATTTGGTATGTCATGAAATTCACCTCAACAGAAACTGACATTTCCAAGAAGGAAATTAACCTTTTCATTTTCGGATAGCTAAACTAGTTTCACTATTAGAACCGCTCAAGTTTTAAAAGAAGTTACTGAATATGATTCACAGTTCTGAAACTTAAATCAAAATTTATACCACTTAACTTGGTAACACTGGTTTGCCCGGCATAATGAGAAGATGTGATACGAAACTCTTTTATTCTCTACAAATTTTGTTTCTTAATCTTACCATGATACCCGTAGTACTTAATTCATTGCTTTGAAAAACTTGTTTTAGCAACAGAAAAATACGCAAAAATATTTTATATATTTACCTTATCTTGATCTGAGAACACAGCATCGATAAATACTGAATCATCTGTACTTTGTCGCGAAAATTAGACTTTTGAATTCATTTGCTGGCAGAAAAATTACAATAAATTCTGGGAGAATCCTTATAAATAAGCTGTTTGCCGAAGTTGTAGGCAAACGTTTTTTTTTACCTGTGAAGTCATTAATCAGTTTTGTGGTCAGAAGAAGTCCCGAGTAAGAATTATTATCTAACATTTCTATATGGATAGTTTATGCTATTTTAATATCTGGGTCTTACCATGGTAGTATACAAAGAAAGGCTTTATCCTTTACGAACTGAGAGATTGCTTACTTTAACATTTCAATGTAAATTTGGTGACTTTGTAGAAAATAATGCATTTATCTAGGGATTTGGTAGGCATTTGCTAATATTCGTAAAGATTAAAAAAAATTTGAGGTCTGAAGATTGCATGAAAACATCATTTGAAAAAATATTTAGGTTGTTGTGAATTAGGGCTTTATTATTTTATTATAATTCAATAGAGAACAACAGGACACTAATTTTTGGGTTGAACTCAACGGAACGAAAAATGGTCGCGGTCTAATAATTCTATTGACCTGTCTATAAAATTTCTTTACTTGGAATTCTTTTCTTGAAATCAAAGTAGTTATAATTGAACATTCAATATATACCAGAAATAAACACATACCTTTATATCAATCCAAAATACTTCCAATCCAAAGTTCTCTATTTAAATCCCACCAGTTTATCAAATTTAATTATTTTCTTCCTATACACTTACTTTATTTATACTATATATATTATATTATTGCGGTGAATTCCTGATAAAACTCCATAATAATTTCACTTAGTATGACGTGATGTAGGACCAAAATGGAAAAGTATCAACAAAGTTGCTTAAGAGATACACTTGTTCTAACTAAAATATAATATTATTGCTTACGATATAATAAAATAATATCACATATTTTGCAAAAGAAGTTGTTAAAAATTGTATTTAAACTTTCCACCGTTATGCTGACAGCTTTCCATACCAAAGCATACCCCAACGATCTTATTTTTATTTTTACTTATCTATAAATTTTATTATTATTTTTATTTTATTAGGTTTTGACTGTTGCTTTCGGAATTGTTGATAAAAGTAGAAAATTTTCAAATGTTTGGTGGTTTTTAGTCGATCTATTACCATTGCACAAATTACCAATTTTGGCACATTGGAACGGCAATTCTATTGTCTTCGTTTGGGAATTTGGGTACGTACTTTTCTTCAGATGTTTCATTACGTCTCCACTCAAAATATTGCAGAAGTGTTATCTCTGTAATTTGCGCTTGCAGTGGTAGTTAGTCAGCAGACATCGCTTTTATACTCTTGCAACATGTTGTTTGTAACACCGAAAACTACTCGAGGTAAATCTATGGATTATATATATATAAACGATCAGAATGACGAGATGAGTCTGAGTGACTGTCACTCAAGTGATATATTCTTATCCCAGTCGGAAAACAAAAAATAATTTGATTCAAAAGAGATGGAGACACCTCCAACAAATTCTACACTCACTTATAAAATATTCAGCTATTGGCAGGAACTTCGACGACTATATCCTGTCGCTAAACAAATTGTCGATATAAAGCTTGATCTGACCTTTGGATTGATCAGAGAATGTTGCAACAATATTGAGCATAGTGATTGGAGTGCCTTGGATGTGTTTTCAAGACAAGCGAAGTTTCGAAAATTCTTATGCAACGCCAAACAACTCTTTTGGCCTGGTGGAAAATCTGACGACGGTGAAGAAGACCTCGCACAGGAAAAAAGGATCAATAACTAGTTCCGGACCTCAAAAGGAGTATAAAGAAAATGGATTTTATTTAAATTTATTTATTTATTATAGTTACCATCTAATATTGTACAAAATTTTATTTAAATAAATGTTTTTGTTAATAAAAATATATGTCGCTATTCTTTTTTAAGTTTTTTTTTTTAATAAAATGGTTTTCCATCACTAATTGATTTCACTGATGTCGTTCATGAGGCCGTGCGCTCAAGATTTAATAAAGGTTAATTAGCAGGTTAGGAGCTAAAGCGGGCTTAGTCCATAATAATCTCATGAGTAGCTTTGGTTTAATATTTCAAGAGCAGCCTAAATTCAGTAACAGTTCAGGAGATATTGTTCAGGAGTACAGTTCAGGAGATTCAAGTCGAACAATTTCTCTGAATAGAACATATTTCCGGAAAAGCTGGTTCGTTATTGAATGTTTGAAATTATTTGAATGTTAATAATTGTTTGAATTATTGAAATTTTGTGAAATCAGTCAACGAATTACGCCATCTCCTATATATTACATATAATAACTTTCGTTATTCTAGCAGACCATATGCCGAATATGTTGGCCGGTGTGTGAGTTAAACTACTACTATACTATATACTATACTATACTGTACTATACTATACTATACTATACTGTACTAAACTATACTATACTTGAATAATGAAAAAAGTTAATCTGGCATTGACCATTGACAATTTCGTCGGATAATGAATGTTGAAATTTTTCGCAACATTTTTTAATATAAAGATATGTCAGCATATGAAAGCATATCCCCGCCTCTCATCCTTGCAAATTGCGAGAGTATAAAATGTTACTTCCGAACTTAGCCCTTCCTTATTTATTTTTCTTAAGTTCTATCTTATTCGATAGCAGATTGTAAGCCCAGCGCACTGCTAACTAACTATTGTGTGTGGGTTCCACTAAAGATGCCTCTTATTGACTTAAGGATCTTGTAATTGATTACCCAGGAGAAGAAATTTTCTCCCTATTAAAGTTTATTGAGTTAAGATAGCTTTGGTTCTTTGATCAGCTTTTTAAACTTTCTTTGCTTATGTATATTTTGAGTAGCGTTCTGGTGCAGCTGAATTGCAAAGACCATATTATAAAGAATAAAAGCCAATTTTATAAAGATTCTGGCACGGATACTAATCGAGCTATTCATTACGAAATTTATGTAAATTAAAAACTCAAAGTGATTTTGTTATAATCCGGTTCGTATGATGTATTAATAACCAACAAAAATATGAATAAAGTGAAAATTGAGCGAGTAGATAAGTGAACTGTCACAAAGATAACAATGTTGATACTTCATAAATGCCCAAAGAGAAGCAATATGTGCCGAGAGTATGAAAAACGGCTGCCACTCATCAATCAATGTCAACAAAACCATCCAGCAGAAACAGAAAACCACAAAAACCAGATATTACAAAAATAAAGAAGTGAGGAAGACAAGATAAATGTAAACATTGTTTGAAAAGCCTTACAAAATGAGGTTGCATTGACTGCTGATGATGGTAGAAACATTTTAGATGTGAAATAGACAATTTAACAAATTGTAAAAAAGTTGTTATTGTAATAACTGTTGTGCATTTTTATTTTTAGTAAATGCCATACGTTGACACTTCCCGTGAATTAAGAGCAAAATGAGATTTAGGAAAAATTTTTACAATTTCAAATTATTATTTTTAGTTTATTACTTTTAATGCAGCTTAGTTACGGAAATGGGCTTGCCCGTAATATAATGGAATATAAATTTGTGATGTGATTTCGCCACATTTCCACCAAAATAATTATCAAAGGTGAACCCTCATGTCTGATGAGCATTTATATGCATTTTTTTTGTATATAGAGATGTGTCACATAATGTAATGGCTCCGTTTAGTTACTGTGGATGCAAGTATTTGGATTGACAAATGTATACAAATACATTTTGCATGCTCTTACATTTATGATGTAACAAGCCTATGTGCCGCATCCGTCATAACCCGTCGTACCAGTGTGCATCAGTACCCAGCATCTGTCCACATTTTCCCAGCAGGCGTGTGTTGTTTGTAAAAGCAGAGATATTACTGTAGTAATAGCGCTAAAATAGCTGAAATTGTTGTTGCTAGAGTCCGGGTGTGCATTTCTATTGCTGAAAATATCCCCCTCTCTTGATTGACAGTAACAATGTAGCAAAATTGTAGTTTTTTATGTCTCCTAAATACTTGTACACTTGCAATTTATACTTTTTTGTCGGCTTCTTCATGTGCGCTTGTGCGCATGTGTTCTTGTGTGCCTTGTTGTGCGCGCACGCATTTCAATTAAGGCTGACCATTAAATGACCGCCACATAAAAAAGCAAAACAACACATTTTCGGTTGTAAACCTTTAAAAGAGGCATTGTGACATCCTCTCCTTGCTACTAAACAACAGACACCTCAACTCCGTCTATTGCCCAACTCTGCTACTCTTCACCGCATATAACCGAACATTTCTGCAACCGCTTCGCTTACAACCGTTCTTTGTTGAATGTCCTGTTTTGGTGGCCACAATAGCCTGTTTTATTATCCACTTAGACTGCGCGTGTGTGTGCTGGTGAGTTCATCAATTTTGCTTTTTTATTGTTCTGCGGTGTTATGCCATTTTCATTTGGTGTGCCGTTTTTTGCACGCTTTATTTGCGTTAATCAAGGATAACGACAAAATTGTGCATCAGTCTCGCTTGGTTGCTGTTGTTAACTATTCACTAGCTAGCATTATTTCTTGGCGTCGTTTTTTGTGTTTTTATTATAGGTGGTTGTTCTGTTGTGGTTTATTATTATTGCAATTGGGTACAAAACGATTTGGATGATTGGCACAATGGTTGTAAGGTTGGTAATACATCCGCGCTTTATCCATGTTACATTATTGATGTTTAACTATGTTTAACTTTGACTATTGACTATGGGAAACACTTCAAAATGTTCATAATGTCTTTATTAACGCAGAGGTAATTTATATGTATGTTGTTGCGGTGCTTTATATCACACAGTCCGCATTAACAGTGATTTCCCTTTTTCGAATACAATTTAGAATTTTTAATAAATATAAAAAAATAAACAGTTTGAAGGTTTGAATGAAGGACAAGAGTCAGACTAAAATTTTGTTAGTTATAATTTAAGACACTAGGTTTTCTTTCCAGTTTTTCCTACTTGCTCTCTCAATCCTTTCAGTTATTTTTAAATTGTAGTATTTTTCCACCTTTTGGTCGGACTCACTAGATCGATTTAGTTGCGATTCGAATAATAACCATATATAATATATATTATTATAAGTGTATTGCATATTGCTGCATACGTGGTGTGTTCAAAAAATAAAGGGAATTAGCGTTTTTGAAAAAAAAAAAAACAAATTTATTCATTTGCCTGCATTAATTTTGTCGCGTTCAAAAGTAACTAAAGTCCAGTGTTTGGAACACTTAAAAATAATCGAGGTAGATCTATAGATTAAATATATGTAAATAATCAGGATGAGACGAGTGAATTCCGAATGTCTGCCTATCCATCCGTCGGTATTTCTGTGCAAGCGATACCTTGAGTACAAATTGAGTTATCCTAATGAAACGTGGAACAAATGTTCCTTGGCACTTTGGGTAGGTTGGTATTGCACATGTGTGAAATCGACCAATTGCCACGCGCACAATAATTAAGCGAGTAATTATAAATCATAAAACTAAACAAGTAAGGAATGGTTAAGTTCGGGTATGTCCGAACATTTTATACTCTCGCAATGTGCAACGACAGAGGCGGGGAAGTTTTTTCAGGAGCACTTCAGGTGCATAACTTTTTATTAAAAAATGTTGCGGAGGAATTCAATATTCATTATCCGACGAAATTGTCAATAGATTGCAATCATATTTGGTATCTTATTAACTTATATTACAAGTCATAGACTCATGTAATTTCATTGTTATGTTTGGTTCGTGTCAGAGATATTTATCTTAAAATCTATCAAATTAACTCTAAAGTGATATATGCGATATAAGCTTAACCAAAGAGGTATATTGACCATAACAAACGGTTTAAAGTCAGATGGAAAGTCGGGAATTCTTATATCGGTAATTTTTGGGATAGATGTAGATCTCCACTGATCACATTAACTCTTTTCATTATTCAAGTATATTAGGAAACATATTTTTACCCAATTTTGTGAAGGTAACTCACACAGTGACCGTGATATTCGGCATAGTCTGCTAGAATAGCGAAAATCATTATATGTAGTATATGGGAGCTGGGATAATTCGTAAACCGATTTCACACATTTTCGGCAGAAAACTATGGTATATTCGATATTAAACGTTCACTTAATTTTGCTAAGATATCTTACATATTGACCGAAATATATGGTATAGCGTCTACAGGAAGGTTGAAAATCCGTATATTAGGTACATGGGGGGTAGGGGAAGTATTTACCAAATTTTTCTCATTTTTGATACCAGAGTATACTATTATCATGGAAAAATAATACTCCAATTTCATTTCCACTTTTTCAAAAATTTTTGCTCACAGATGTCCCAACCTACTGGGATCCTATATACCAAATAATGTGTTTATATCTTAATTTTCTTTCTTAATTTCAACTCGTCTTTTCATCCTGATCATTTATATATATATATATGTTTATGTCTAACACGTTTAGTTCTAGGTGTTACAAACAACCGTTAGGTGAACAAAGTAATATGCTCCGTAGCAACATGTTGCGAAAGTATAAAAATTGCTCATAATTTCAATAATATATCTCACAGATTTACCGATACTTTCTGTGACAAGTCCGAAATTGGCACTGGGTTCACAATTTCAGTATCGGGGGCTCGAAAATTTATATTCCGATTTCGAAAATTTTTAATCTTCAGATGGCATGCCCTAAGACCACTCTTTGTACAAACATTTGTTTCGATATCTTCAATGGTGATTGATTTATATGCTGTAAAGTAAAGGAATGAAATTTAAAATTGAGATATATGGGAGGTAGTAATGGTTGTGCTCCGGTTCCGCCCATTTTCGCACTGTATATAAAGATGGTAATATAATATCGTATCCTAATTTTTAGTTGAAATTGGTTTTGCCGTTCCTGAGATATAAAATTTCACTTAAAATTGGGCGGCGCTACATGAATAGTCCAATTTTTATACCGATCCCTGTGAAGCCCGTAAGTGCCATCTTTGCTGTCAAATTTATGTTTCTCGCGTTACTCGCGTGTTTCTTTAGAGAGTTTCTTTAGCGAGCGACTACGAGCTTTTAGTAATTTTTAGCATAACTGTTATATCGGGAGTGGGCGTGGTAGTAATATAACATCACGTATTTTCACACAGTTTGTGGAGGTGCTAAAAGGACTTGTTTGGTGAATACCACTTCATCGGTTTGAGAGATATGTACATTAAACATATTAGGGGCAGGGCTATTCCCACTTTTTAAAAATTTTCAATCCACCGATGCCCCTCCCTAATGCCATAACCTGTAGTAAACTTTAATCCCATGTCTTAATTTGGAGCTTAATTAAAGCATTTTATAAGTTTTCGATTAACGTCATTTTGTGGGTGTGACAGTAGTCCGATTAAGTCCATCTGTAACACCAACCTCCTCAGAGTGCCACTGTAGAAGTGTATCAAGTTTCATCAAGTTTTTCGGTTTTTGCTCAAGTTATTGCTTACACAGGCGGACAGACGGATGAACAGACAGCCATTCGGAATTCAACTCGTCACGCCATCCTGATCAAGTTGATATATATATATAACTCCATATCTATTGTATTTTGATTATATCTAGGTGTTGCAAATAACAAAACTATTATACTCTGCGGCCACATATCGTGAGAGTATAAAAAAAAATAAAACTACCAAAAGTTCTCGCTAAAAGAAAACACCAGAAGGGTAAAATTTTACTGTAAAGATTGCACGGCTGCGTTACATATGAATCGGTATAAAAATTGAACAATATGCAATTTCCGTGTCAGGTGATATCCCATGTCTCAGTGAATACCCAACCAACTGCAACTAAATTTGATACCTTATATTATCTTGATCAAAATATGTGAAATTGGACTATGGACTTGGACCCCGCCTACTTTCTTTATAACACTATTTTAAATTTCGGCAGTCTCTTTCACTTTACAACATATAAAACAAGAACCAATGAACATATCGATATAGAACTTTGTGCAAATAGTATATTCAAGGTGTTGCACTTCCTTCCTAAGGTTTTAAATCGAACCATAACTTTTCAAGTCGTCGACCACATATAGGTAGTCAGTTCCTATGATTCAAAGAGCATAGTTTTCTGATAATGGTCTGCCCTAGTGCTAAAATCGGTTCACTGCCTTCCTTCGCTCCCATATACTTTTTTTATATACTTTTATTATATCTTACTTATACATTTATACCATAAACATCTATGAATATGTAAGATATCTTGCAAATCGGAAGTGAGCATATTTTCTTAGATACACTTTGGTCTGGTGCTGAAAATGGGTGAATTTGTTCGATGAATTACCCCGGCCCCTTTTTATAATACTATATATATATTTTTCTGTTATTCCACTGATCTTTATGCCGATATAGCCGTTAATTTGTGAGTTATTGGGTGTAAATATTTTCTCTAATATATTTTTGTTAAATGTCGGAATTGAATAAAATTAGAAAATTGTAATATAAACAATAAAATAGTATAAGTTGATATGAAGCTAAATAGGATTGTAATCAATTTTCAAGTTAGTTGAATATCGAATATTGAATTCATTTGGAAGATTTTTTAAAGCAAAGTTTTGCCATCACCTGAAGATATTTATGTCTTATATATATTTATTCGTCTTCCTGGAAATTGCGAAAGTATAAAATGTTCGGCTCCATCTGAACTTAGCCCTTCCTTGCTTGTAAACATAACAGAAATAACAGAGTTCACTTGATAACAAAAATGTGTGGTTTGATCTTAAATTTTGTGTTGGACCTACATAAATAAGGTATATACTTTGATCGCCTCCCTGTTTCCTCCTTTATACAAAAATTTAATTGTCGCCGCTTATTTATATGCAAATTCTTCTAAAATTTTAACTATATTAATATTTCCTCCATGATTAATATTTCCTCCTGATTAACTTCATCCGCATTATCTAAAGTTGTCTTCTCAAACACTAAAGGCTATATCTTTCTATTTCTTATCGTAATTATCTGTCAAATTTCCTTATTCAATAAGTATTTCAATATTCCGTTTTGCTGCTATCTCCGTGGTCCCATGCTGTGCTCTTAAATGGATATTTTGATTGAATCGTGTACATTTCACTCAAATTTACAATTGTGTTTTTGGAGAGACATTAGAGACAGAATTGAAGATCTGACTAAATTATTGCATTAATTACAAATTTATTAGCAACTAAAATTTCAACGGTTCGATTAAACTACATTGGGGTCAAATTAAAAACGAAGACGTGAAAATTATAGAAACGTTATACCAGGTTGATATAAAATTCCTTTTCTCATAAATTATTTATTTCTGCTTTCCTTCTCGCAGTAAAAGTATCCAGAGGCGTTCTATGATCTTTTAGCTAATTTGGACACACATCTAATCAGATTACTAAGAACTGCCCATATTCCACGAAAAATTAACCTATCGAAAAGCCAAAAGTAACACTCACTAAGCAGTTTTTACATTTGCCTCGATTGAGCGATGCTGCCTATTGTCCTCTACTGTTTTTTTGCGCAAAACCATTTGGCCATTACCTGTAATTATTGGCGAGCACTGTCGTTGCAAGGTAATCAGATGGCAACCAATTATTCAGCATATTGTTGGTGACAAAATTCAGTACATTATGTAATATATAATAAATATATACAGCATACGTGCTTGTAAGTGTAGTTGGTACATTCTAGTAAGTCTCAATCGGGGCACCAAAATCGCACCGTCACAGGATAATGATAGGGATAAAAGCCGAACGCTCTCGTATTACAACAGGCTGAGTATAAACGAGCACTGTTTTTTTGTAAGTGGATGGTTATGCATGCATGCAGTAGTAAATGTAGGTATGTATGTAGGAAAGTATCTCAAAACATTACCCCAGCATAAGTACTTATTTATTTGCTTCTAAATTCGCATTTATTAAATGACAGACACACATGTGAATATGTATGTATGTATATGTATATAAGTGTATATACTTTTGAAATGGGTGAGTGTTAGAATCAAATTTTCAAATTCTGGCATTTCCAATGCGATTGGGTGTTGTTGGCAGTCATTAAACGCAATTTACTACAATTCAATTTAAATCAACACTTGAAATGCAACAAATGAAATGAAAGTGTGAAACACAATACAGCGGGGCTAATTAGCAGCGATTAACATGATGCCCGCAAGCGGAGGAATGATTCAAAGGATGGCTGGCTGTGTGAATAGTTGAATAGGAGTTGAATGGGACATAGGGCTAGGTTGTATGGGTATCGTAGCCTCGTGTTACACAACACAAAAAGAATGGGAAAAATTAAGATTCGGTGGCACAAAAAGTGTAATGTGGCAGGAAAAATAAGGCATGTATTAAGTAATGCGAATTTCCTGTTGACGCCAGGGCCAATGTCGCACTGTTTCATAGTACAAAAACAACAACATGCAGCTACAATGCACCATTTTTGTCGCTTGCAGCGAATTCGAATCCAATTGAATGACAATAAAAATCTTTGAATTTGTCATTTGAAGCCGGGCATTGTCATTTTGTAATTTCATTACACAGACACCACCTTGTCGCTTATGAGCACAAGTATGTGTCTGTGCGTTGTGTCACACACCTTCAGATAGGTGTGTTGCCACCGATCTTTCTTCAGCATTGCCACCGTCTCAACCTTCACTAATTTTACATAGTTCCCTTTGTTGCTTTTATACTCCCGCAACATGTTGCTACAGAGTATATTAGTTTTGTTCACCTAACGGTTGTTTGTGACACCTAGAACTAAACGAGTTAGATATAGACATATATATATATATATATATAAATGACCAGGATGAAAAGACGAGTTTAAATCCGAGTGACTGTCTGTCCGTCCGTCATTCCGTGCAAGCGATAACTTGAGTAAAAATGAAGATGTTTTGATGAAACTTATTACACGTATTCCTTGTCACCGTAAGACGGTTGGTGTTGTAGATGGACGAAATTGGACATCTGCCACGCCCACAAAATGCCATTAATCGAAAACATATATTGTGCTATAACTAAGCAGAAAATCAAGATATAAACGTATTATTTGGTACAGAGGATCCCAGTAGGGCGGGGCATCTGTGGGCAAAACTGTTTGTAAAAGTGGATATGGCCCCGCCGCCCAATAAGTTTAATATATACATCTCGGAAACCGTTAAAGCTATATCAATCAAACTTGCTCCGAGCACGTTCTTCGAGCACCTCCTCATATGCTGAGAAAATCGGATAATAACCACGCTCACCTCCCATAAAATTTATTTATAAGTTATATTGAAAACTACTAAAAGTGCGATAACTCGCTGAACACACACGTTAGAAACATTAAATATTGCAGAAAATATGATTCCGAAAGGTTACACAGGAATCCGTGTAAATATTTGATGATGGGCGTGGCACAGCCTACGTTTAGGAGAAATACCACATCTCAAGAACTCCTTAACCGATTTCAACAAAATTTGGTGCGTGACCGTATATTTGCATTCTCAGGCCACACTATGCAAATGGACGAAATCGGATAAAAACCACGCATATTTCTCATATAACACAATTTTAAGTTTCATCTGATCCTTTCACTTTAAAGTAGATAACTCAAGCAGCCATTAAGATATGAAAATCAAACTTTGTACAAATAGTTCTTTTCAGATATGCCATCTCATGCGTAAAAATAAACGAAGTCAGATTATGACTTTTCAAGCCACCAAATACCCACTATTAGGACCTCAGTGCCTCTATCTGACTTTTTGTCGAAAATATCGGGAAATCTATAAGATATTTTAATGAACTTGGAGGATTAACTTTCCATGATAATAATGTGCTTTTGTGTAAAAAATGGATAAAATCGGGTGAGCACTTCCCTTAACCTCCATGTACCTAATATACGGATTTTCAAACTTCAGGTTGACTTTATACCATATATTTCGGTCAATATGTAATATATCTTTGCAAAATTAAGTGAACGTGTAATATCGGATATACCATAGCTTACTGCTAAAAATGTGTGAAATCGTTTACGAATTATCCCAGTTCCCTTATAATACATGTAGTGATTTTCGCTATTCTAACAGACTTTATGCCGAATATGTCGGTCAGTGTGTGCGTTACCTTCACAAAATTGCCTAAAAACATGTTCCCTAATATACTTGAATAATGGAAAAAGTTAATGTGATCAGTGGAGATCTTCCTCTATCCCAAAAATGCCCGATACGCACAATATGATTTCGCGCTAAATTTCAAGGAAATCGGCCTAGACCATAGTCTAAGCCCCTCATTCCTAAGTAAAGATTTGCTTTTATCTGGTTGACTTTTTCCTCATGTATCTAATATTTTCAATAAAACCACTTTGGTTGAGTTTATATCGGATATATCACTTTTGGGTTAATTTGCTAGATTTTAATATAAATATCTCTGACACGAAACAAAATATAACAATGAAAGTACATGAGTCTATGGCCTGTAATATAAGCTAATAAGATATCAAATATGATTGAAATCCATTGACAATTTCTTCGAATAATGAATGTTGAATTCTTCCGCAACATTTTTTAATATAAAGTTATGCCAGCACCTGAAAACATTTCCCCGGCTCAGATCGTTGCAAATTGCGAGAGTATAAAATGTTCGGTTACACCCGAACTTAGCGTTTTCTTACTTGTTGTATTTCATTTCATTGTTGTCCGTTGTTTATTTCCGTAAATGTACCTACAAATTATATTCGTAGAAAAAATTTTATGCTACTGATACAAAAACAAGCAAACAGCAAAAATTTTACATTGCCAGCAACAGCGCAAATGACACCAGATGACAAGCAAGCAACCAAAGAACCAAACAACGAACTGGCGAACCGACAAGGCGGCGGCATGTCAACGCAGCGCCATTCACAGGAAATCAAAGCAGCAAACACTGCAGCTAGCAAGCCAACAAAACCAAAGCAACAACTGCGTGGAAGTGGTCGTGCTACGAAAATCAGTGCAGCGGCAAATACTCCCAGGATATGCACAGGATACGCAATGCAATTTTTTGTAAAGCGTTTGCTTTCCTACACACCAGACACGCAGACGGAAGGTCGGACGGACGGACGGCATGACTGTGACACATTGCTACACCATCGTTGGACGCATTTATTGTTGTTTGCTGCTGTAACCGATTTGCCTGCGGCCAAATAAACGCCCCTTCTTCGCAGGAGAGCATTGTCAAAAGCACACACACACAAACATGCCCATGGTATTATAATACCATAAAACGATGCAAAAATTTTTCATTTAAATACATACGCATACGTTTTTTAAAGGCTGCAATGAAAATGCAAAAATTAAATAAAAATATAAATAGCTTCGGCGTCATTGCCATACCGGAAACCCTGCAGCAGTGCATGATGAAAATTGAGTTGGTCTATTGGCGGCTGTAAAGTGTCGCAATCACGTCTGCAATCGAGTCTAGGCAATGTTTGGAAGTTTGAGCAAAAACCAGTACGTACATATATATGTATCATATGTAAATAGTGTTGTAAATGGGAAGTTATAAGAATTTTATAATACATAGATGTACGCAAGGGTGTTTATAAGTAGTATATAATGAAGCGCTTAAACACTTTAATACATATGTACGTACATATGATTAAGTAAATTGTATAATGAATTAAGTTAAGTTAAGACTAAAGTAAAGTATTGGTACGAAATTGAGTTTAGTCGTGGCTATTATATATAATCGGGTTGTAGCAAGAAAATTGGTCTTGTCCAAACATTTCGTTAAGACGCCTCAGACATTTATATATAAGTAGTACTTGCGACCGTGTTAGAGCAGTTACATGTGTGCACTTGTACACCATACGTCCTGAGGTCGATCCCACTTTCCGACCAACATAAACCACTTTCTACAAGCGGGCAACTTTCGACAGATATCTTTCATGAAAATTCTTCTTATAAAAATCATCAGCCTTTTAGAGGAACATGAAACTTTCAACTTATTTGAAATTTTCAACTTTCAATTAATTAAATATAATCAAAGCGCATGCCAAAAAATTTGGAAGAAGCTCGTTCAACGATGTAGGTACAAGTTAAAATTATATATATGTATATATATTTTATATACTCCCATACAAATGTTTGTCGTTATTAACGAATACTAAGCTGAAACCTAAATATAAACATTCATTTATTTTTCCTTTCAAAAGACTCTCCTTTTTCATGAAAATAATGTATTTCCAATCTCTTTTCTATCAAAATCGTATTAAGTACAATAATGAAATTGCCGAAAATTTTTATTTCATCTAATCATTAAAGATTTTGTGGAAGATCGTCATTTCGTTATAGGTGTTAAGTTTATGTCTAACCTATGCAGAATTATACAAATTTTTTGTGAAAATACCACAACTACAGAGTGCTGTTATTCATTCATTATGGACTGCAATCATATCTGGCATAATGTCATCTTTTACTTTAAGTGATATACTCATAAAGTCAATCTAGCTAAGACAAATCATCTATATACTATATTCCTATATTCTGTAGGAAGGTACAATCCATAATTTTTATTACCGAATGACATAATGCTAATCGAAATATTGCCACTTAATTTAGTTATACAACTTTTATGGAGATATATGTGATATAAACTCAACCAAAGGGACGAATTTTTCACATTGCGTACTTAAGGAAAAAGTCAACCAGTGGGACGTAAATCATTGTGTTAAAGGTATACGGTTTAGAACAAGATTAGACCGATTTCATTTATTTAGCGCTTAACCACATTATGGTTCACACTTAATTCCTTTCAAATAATACACTTATCGATTTATATAAACTGTTTAAAGTCATCCGGAACGGCGGAATTATTGGGTATATTGGGGATAGGAGAAGGTCTGAGCAGAAAACATTTATTTTTGGCGATAAACTAAAGTATGTTCGAGAACACATTTCTACCATTTGACCGGCATATTCGGCGTAAAGTCTACAGAATAACGATAATAATTATATGTAGAATATGGAGGTTGGAGTAATTCGTAAATCGACTTCACTAATTTTTGCTACCAAGCTATAGTATATGAAAGCATTCTCTTGAATACGTTCATTTAATTTTGTTGCGATAATATTTTCTATATTGGGTTAGAGGAAGTATTGTACCGAACTTTTAAATTTTTGGTATCAGAACATATTATTACAAGGAAAAGACGTTACCTGAATTTCATTAATATGTCTCACAGATTTACCGATATTTCCGGTATAAAGTCAGCCATATATTTGGTATCTAGGGCTTGAAAGGATGGTTTCCGATTTCAATTTTTTGACGTAACAAGGCTTTTTTTGAAGATACTATTTGTGGAAATTTTTTTTCAATATCTTCATAGGTACTTGATTTATGAACTCTAAAGTAAAATAATCAGATAGTTTAAAATAGCCTTAACATGAAGAGGCAAATATAATGTTAGTTACAAAATTGGGTTTAAATTGGTGAATTAGTTGCTGATATATTGAACTTCGCCTGAAAGTGGGCGGTGCCACGCATAATCCCTAATTTTTAGACCGATCCCTATGCATTCCCTCCATTCCATTTTTACTTTACAATTTAATCTTCTGACACGTTTCTTTAATAAGTTGTCGAACTTTCAACAGTTTTCAACATAACCGTTATATGGGAGGTGCGCACGATTATTTATTTATTTTTATGGATTTCATCTATTTTCACACTGTATAAGGATGTGTTAGAATGGCACATTCTCAATGAGTTTGGTTTATTAGGTTTTTTAGGTTTTATATCGCGATTTGTTGCTGAGTTAGAGCACTTTATAAGTTTTCGATTAATGACATTTAGTAGGTGCGGTAGTAGCTAGATTACGCCCATCTGAAAAATTAACCTTTTTGTATTGCCAGGGAACATGTGTACCGAGATTTATCAAGGTATCGTAATTTTGTCTCAAATATCTATCGCTTGCACGGATGGGCCGAATTCAACTCGTCTCGTCATCTTGATAATTTTGATATTTATATATTATTCAAGTACAAATGTATGAATTAATATATATTGTATTTCAAAATGAACTTTTTTTCACATAAAACATTAAAATAATTTTCTTCGCCGTGAACGGATTTCACCATTTTTGTTATAAAAATTTCCTTCGCCTTAGAACGTAACGTACTTTGAGGTAACGTAACGTATTAGTTTGCGATGTTTCCGAAAAAATCATAAAATAATATAGTGGGCAAGAAGTGCACTTGGGTTTGATGTGAATAAAAATATCTCCGATCTACTATATGAGATTAGCGGTACCTCTAAGAAGTAAGGAAGGTCTTAGTTCGGGAGAACTTCTAAAATGAATCATGTCGCAAATTTGAAATATTTAGAGAGTATACTCGTAAAGATTGCCCTGAGGTTTCAGAAATATTATTTACAGCCAGAATTCTAATAAATTTAAGTCGAAGGACTGAAAATTGTACGTCGGTTATATAGAAAGTGGAAGCGAAATCTAAAGACATTTGATATTTTTGACAGCTAGCATTTTTAAAGCGGCTTGGTGAGTGTTATCTCCGGCGAAGCAACTACTCGTAAGTGGTTTGTTAAATTCCACACAGCTTTTGTGCATACGAGCACCGAGGACGATAGGCACAGTCTATGAACAAAAGTGGCTATTATGGACTAAAACATCAAAAGAAACCACGAAATGATTTTGAATGACCGTAAAATGAAGTTGGCTGCCATAGTTGACAGCTAACACTCTAATAATATTAAATATCGTCGTTCTGGTCTAATTTCACGATCTATAATTAAATAGATTTAAACTATGCAAAATTAGAAGTATGAGGTAGCGCTTAGAGCCAGCCGGCTTAAAGTTTTAAGCTTTTGAACTTAGGCTAAACGACACTGCTGTCATTCTATCATAATAACTCTTGTCACAGAACTCAGCTTAGGTAGATAAGAGCGACCTATTCTTCCTCAAAAGTTCATATACAAAAGTTCGTTCGTTATCACCTCTTTCCGTATTGATGAACATTTTGATTTATATATTTAAATGGATTTGTTATCTCTCGCCATTATTTTACAATTTTATTAACAACCGTTAGATGACTGTATAAACTCTTTTATAATATATAATACTATAGTATAGTATATATAATAGTATAGAACTACCCAATCAAATAATTACTTCATATTAACCAATATTTGAAGCTTTAATAATAAGATTGGGAAATGGAGCCAAATCGGACTGACTTATTATGAAATTATGTTGAAACATTAAATGCGTAAAATTTTCGAACTAAAACTACTAATGCGTTAGCAATATCATAAATTTTCTGTGAATTATTTCAAATAAAATTGTACACATCTATAAAACAATTAATCGTTAATGAATAGCTGCAAAACGGACTACCTTGAAGAGACCTGAAACCCTTACTAGGCTTTATATTTTTGGGTACAGTACGATAATAGCGTGATAATGTTCCATATTAAAAAGATGTTCAGCGTTTTGAAGCCATTAAACACATAATCGTGGCTTCAGTTTCAGTCAAATATTATAAAATTCTTTCGAAGACATTTGATATTTTATCTTTTTCTACTATATAAGCTATAAAAAATTATTTTTCATCAGATACAAATAAAGACTAGTATGAGTTTATTCAAATAGATTCTTTAGAATGAGTAGTGAAATGGTTGAAGAAAAATATATCAGCAAGCATAGACAACCTTAATCTGATTTTGATATACATCCTCTACATATGTAATTACGCGTTCCCATAGGAAATCAGCAATATAGACAAAATTGCACAAATCTGCGCAACACTCTAAACATTACATTATAATGATTGCTAAAAACATAAAGAACATAATACTCTTGTAGCAACTTATTATCTTGTCATATATTTATTATATACTTTTACAAATGCCTAATCTTCAATTTCACACTTCGATGCTTTTGGCAGGGCAAAGTGACAAACGACCTCAACAGCCTAATGTAATAAGTACTTGGGCGCAAGGGATGGTTCTGAGTGAAGAAAACTTTTCTTTTCATCGTAATTGGGTAATTTTTGTGGTTAAAAAATTCTTAAAGTGGTAGTCGAAAGTAGAAAAACACATTAGTTATCTGATTTGTATGTTGGGTATGTAACCAATGACAGATTGGCAGAGTTCTCACGCAAAGCCCACAAAATCTCCAGAAACGAAATAAATAAAATCGACATTCGAAAATGTATTTTGAAGTAAGTGCAAAATCTCTAATAAATTTACCATTTACTATTTATTTCAGAATAGATCTGCTTAGAGTCAAATTTAGTATGCGATGGAGTTAAGATTGAAGTTTAAGATGATGGATTTAGACGAAAATCACATAAATGAGATAAAACCTGCAGCCAAATTTAGTTTTTGTTAACTAAATCGTCATCACATTCACGTCATCATCATTATCACATTACTTAATTATTTCGTCACTGTTGGAAGATGAAGCGGAAAATTTCAGTTTGGCAAGTGTTTTATGAAATGATCCGCATATCCTCGCCAAATAGTTCTTCTGGTTTCTTAATTGGCTCAGGGTTGCGGTGAAAACTTTCCTTATAAAAGCTTTATAAAAATATCTATTAGGGATAATTTTAAATTCCTACACATCACAATTACTCTATTTCGCTACAAATATTTTCTTTGATTTTTCTTTAGTTAGAATATGTGAAAATCTGTTAATTCTCAAAATATTTTCTCATTTGAGAAGTAAACAACCTTTTGGTTCTTCCACATAATACTCATAATATATATACAAATTTCTGTATCTCTGCAGTGCTGCTGTAGTGATTGCTTTGTAACTCCACTAGTTCAGACATTTACCTATTCTAAAGTTACCAAAGAACAAAGGTAACCAGCAATTTTCACACCAGCATATCCCTTTCGGCATCCTGTCGTTCCTGTTATTATTGTCATTTCATATGCAATTCTGTTAAATGCTATGCGAGCTAGTTGTAACGTAGTATGAAGTGCCTACTTATCAGCATGTTGGACTGCGTGTTTTTGCTTCTCGCTAACAGTGCAGTTCTTTAACACGGAGTTTCAATACACACTAACCATGTTGAGTAGTCCGCGTTTGAGTTCGTCGATTTTTTAATGTTTTGCCAATGATATCCTATGGCGTTAACATGTGTACAAATATAATAATAACTATATGTGTTCGTAATAAAAAATTAAATTTCGTGCATGATACCCATTTGCTTACGACCAATAATGATATAGTAATCTCAAATGCCACTTTCTAGCTGTTTGTTGCAAATACACGGAAACCGATTACAGTGATATTCACGAAACGGTATTATGCTGAAATATTAAATATATTTATTTTCCTTGACCAATACAGAACGAATATAGCCATAAACTTGCTTTTTCAATAAAATAAAATTTTATTAATATCATCAATGTATAATTGAACCTTCTAAACACAATAAGAGCCACATATATATTTACAGTTTTATTTAAGGCAATTCAAAATGTAGACATGTTTTGGGAGGATAATTTTTTGTATACAACAAATTTATATATAAGGTTTACTTATACTTCAAGATTAGCTGTTTCCCCAACTGTAACCACATTGCAGAAACCTTGAGATGTAATTGAAAAATTTAACCTTCAGCGTCTAGATTTTTATTTATAGCTACCTAAGTTAGGAAGCTACCTAACGATTTTAAAAATAAAATGCAGCATTCTTTATGAAGGAGAAAATGTTTTTAAAATGCCTGTACTTTAATATTCAATATAACTGAATTAATTCTTTACCGATCGCCTTGAAACTTGGATGGGAAATTCTACACAACATTATATATTTTCGTTCGGAAAGCGATTTAAGAAAATACACGTATCTTTATCAAGCGTCTTTACCTTTTTGTATGAAAAATTATGGTATTTTCTTCCAAAGTTAGAGTTGGAGTAGAATCTTTTCTGGCCACAGTGTCATATGGTAAAGGCAGACCTATAGTCAATATGCACGGCTATCATTTTAATTTAAACCTCGGGAAATAAACTTTTTTAATCATTTAATTATAAAAGAAAAGAAGAAAAGATAAGAAAGTTCTCTAAATATAGATTGTATTATTATAATATCGCAACATGTTACACACAGCATAACAATTTTGTTCTCCTAGCGGTTTATTCTAACATCTAAAACTAATCAAGATAGATATAGAATTATATATATACATGTATAAATGATCAGAATGACAAGACGAATTGAATTCCGGGTAACCGTCTGTCCGACCGTCCGGCTGTGCAAGCGATAACTTGAATGAAAACTAAGATATCTGGATGAAAATTTGTACACGTGTTCCTTGGACTGCTGCCACCCCCAATAAAGGCTATTCATTGAAAATTATAAAGTGCTATATCTACGCAACAAAATAAGATACAAAACTGTAATTTGGTGTGAGGAATCTCAGTAGCAAGGGGCCTATGTGAGTTGAAAAATTTTCAAAAATGGGAGTGGTCCTATCCCGGAATAGGTTTAATGTATATACCCCACAAGCCAATGAAGCTATACATACTAATAACTTTCTGAGAAGAAAATTGGTTCTTCGGCATTTTCTTGAACTGTGTGAAAATCGGTGAAATCGAATTGTAGCGCCCACCCGGCATCTAACTGTTATCACGAAAAGAAGCATTAACTTTTACAGTAAAGGTGTTACTGAGAGAATGCATAAAAATTGGTGTAAAATATGGACAATGGGTTTAGCCCCGACCACCTTTCGGTGAAATTCTATTCCTCAGGAACTAGATTCTATTCCAATCTCAACAAAATTTGGTGTATTGCATTCAATTTGCATATTTAAGAGAAAAAATATAGTGTGAAAATGGGCGAAATCGGACTACAACCACGCCTACTTCTCTCACTTCACAATTTTAAATTTCACCTGATTCTTTCACTTCACGGTATACATATCAAGCACCAATAAATATGGAATAAAACTTTGCATAAACAGTGCCTCCAAAGTATGTCATTTTCTGCCCAAAAATTTTGTAAATTAGATATTAATTTTTTAGGCGCCAGATACCGCATTTGTGGATCCAGTGCATATGGCTGACTTTTTAATTAAAATACCAGTCAATCTGTGAGATATGTTATTGTAATTCAGAACAAATCATTCCCTGTTAATATTGGGTAAAATCGCGTTTACATACTTCACATAATGGCTTTCGAAATTCTGGTTAACTTTATACGAAACATATCGATCAATCTATGAGGTATCTTAATAAAAGTCAGGCCGCATCGTTTTGTGGCCTCTAATATATCGTGATGACAAAAATTAATCAAATCGTATCAACAATACCCCTAACCCTCACATATCTAATATAAAAATTCAAACGTCCGGTTGATTTCATATGGTACATATCGGTCAATATGTAAGATATCTTAGCAAAATTAAGTGAACGCACAATATTGCACAGGACATATATTAATGCCGAAAATGAAAATGATCGAATTATATATTTTTATTTATTAAAATAATGATTTCCGTTATTCTAGCAGAGTCTATGTCGCAAATGTCGGTCAGTATGTGAGTTATATTCATGGCATTGCGTGGAAACACGTTCTCTGATGTAATTGAGTAACGACGAAAGTTAATGAAATCAGCCCAGACCTTTCACTACACCAGATATAACTGATATAATGATTGCCGATTTTCCGGCTTTAAACCGTTTATGTTGGTCAAATATGTGATATTTTAATGAAATTGAGAGGATATGTTTTATTAAACATTACACATTAAACATGTTTTCACTTTAAATATGAATGTAACCGCTCCATACAGTCGCCTAAGCCCCTTATTACTAATATAATTGTTTTCGTTTCCCTGGTTGACTTTTTCCTTATATAAACAATATATTTAAATAAGCTTTGTTTGAGTTTGTACCGCATATATCCAATTTTAGTGAATTTGGCAGATTTTTGGTTTTCGTTTGGTTTGGTTAATATAAACATCTCGGACACGAAGAAAAATGTAGTAATGAAATTATGTAAGTAAGTAAGTTCATAAGACACCGAATATGATTGTAATCCAATCACAATTTTATCGAATAACGAATGTCGAAATTTTACGCAACATTTTTATACTCTCGTAACATGTTGCAACGGAATACGTTAGTTTTGT
Source organism: Bactrocera minax (assembly GCA_021498325.1). Classification (NCBI taxonomy): domain Eukaryota; kingdom Metazoa; phylum Arthropoda; class Insecta; order Diptera; family Tephritidae; genus Bactrocera; species Bactrocera minax. The sequence goes on from JAKEEE010000137.1 coordinate 436,942, forward strand.
TCACCTAGCGGTTGTTTGTAACACCTAAAACTAATCGAGACAGATATCGAGTTAGATATATATAAACGATCAATATGGCGCGACCAGTTGGATTCTGAGTGGCTAATTTTCTGTAAGTGTCTCCATCTGTCCATCTGTCCATCTGCCCATCTGTCCGTTTGTCCATGCAAGTGATAACTTGAGGAAAAATTTAGAGTTCCCTGGGACTCAGAGAAGGTTTGTATTACAAATGGGTTTGTATTACAACTTGGAAAACTGCCACCGCGGTGGAAATTTATAAAAAGCAGGCATGGCATCGCCTCCTAATAGTTTTAATATAGATATCTCAAAAGCTGCTAAAACTATATCAACTAAACTTGCTGAGAACAAATCTCCCAGGCAACTCCTTTGACCATGTGAATATGAGCGAAATCGGATTATAACTACGACCACCTCACATACAAAGGTTATGTTGACCTACTACTAAAACTACTACTACTAAAAGCGCGATAACTCACTGAAAAAACACTTGCCAATTTTAAAAGTATTTGGAGCTTCATATTATATTTACAACCTTAAGTTACAATGTGAGAATGGGTGAAATCGAATGACAACCACTCCTACTACAAATATATCACAATTTTAAATTCCATTTGATACTTTCCCTACAGTATATAAACGAACTAACAATAAAGATATCGGAGCAAAACTTTACACAAAGAGCGCCTTAGGGTCTGCCATTTCACAAATTATTGAAAACGGATTTTAACTTTTCAACTCCCCAGATATAGAATATGCGGACTCAGTGCCTATGGCAAACTTTTTGTCGAAACTACCCGTAAATTTTTGTCTGATGTTAGAAATTTTCCTTGCGCCTATATACCAAATAAAGGTATTTTCAAACTCACGATTGACATATTATATACATAGGACAATCAGCCAGATATCTTATTGAAATTCAAACAACGTCTTTTCTTGGTAATAACTGTGTTCTGATGCCAAACATTTATGAATCGGGCTAATGCTACATTTATATATAATATGATAATTTTACAAATTTCGGTTGAATTTATGCCGTGATATCGGTTAATATATAAGATATCTTAAAAAAATTCAGACAAGGTCTTTTCCTGGTAACAATGTGTTCGGATGCCAAAAATTTATTAGACCGATATGAAGATATATGAAGATATATGAAGACCATATGAAGATTTTTTTTAATTCCGGTAGACTAAATTCCGTGTATATCGGTCAATATGTAAAATATCTTAATATGATTAAATAAATATCACATATCACATAAATATAATAAATAAGAAATATAAATATAATCTTGAATATAGAATATTTTGGTGGGAAAAATTAATTATGTCGATATAATTCGTTCATTATCCATCATGTATTACAAATAATTATTATCGGTATTCTAGTGTACTATATGCTGAATATGTCTGTCTAATTTTGAGTTAATCAATATTGACTGGAAATGTATTCTCGAGCATACTTTAGTTTAATTTCAAAAGTAAACGTTATCTTCTCAGACTTTCCACTAGCCCTAACGACCTTAAACCGATTACATAAGCCAATATGTGTGATATTTTAAGGGAATTAAGTGTTTTCTTAATTATAATGTGGTTTAACCCTGAATATGAATGAAATCAATCTGTACTTTGGTCTAAGCCGTATACATTTAATATAATGATTTACGTTTAACTAGTCCATTCATAATTGCGTCGAATAACAAATGCTGAATCCACTTGCAACTTTTTTAATACATAGTTTAATAGTTTAATAATAATAATAATAATATAGTTTAATTTAATATATAGTTTCAAAACCTGGAAATATGTCCCGGGCTTGATCTTTGAAAATTGCGAGAGTATAAAATGTTCGGTTACACTCCGATTTAGCCCTTCCTTACATGTTTAATATAAAGTTTCGCCAACGTCTGAAAATATTTCCCACCTTTAAGCATTGTTAGTTGCGAGAGTTGTTAGTAGTATTTGTTAATTTCAGATTATTATTTTTGATTGAGTTTGAGAAACATAATAAGTACACATGTATTATTCATTGAAATATAAGCAGAAAATATTAACAGTTTTAGATGTCAGCTTCTACTTTGCTTTTATTTAATTTTACTAAAAAACGACGAAATCATTTTAGCTCCACGTTTGCTACTTTATCAACCAAATCTAAAGGTTTAGTGTTGCCAAAATTTAACCTCATAATGTGTTGTCATATGTACAAGTAAATGTCTGTATATATTTATATATATATTTTTATGTTTGTATGTACAACACACTTCATTTGGCTTCACCTAATATTCCACTTATCGCATTTAACTCCCGCTTCATCGAGCCATTATTGTCACTGCCAACAAACACTTCGCACACACATTTGGGCATTAATAATAAAAACAAACACAATGTATGTACATAAGGCATGACAGCGACAGCAAATAAAGAATACTCAATTACTTACAGCCAACTCGGTCAGTCCAAACAAAATCAAGATAAAAAGCGAAATTCAATCTGTCAAAAATAGATTACATACCAATTATGCGCTCTTAAGGGTTGCCATCCATCAGGCCAAATTTTCCAAGCTGTTGCAAGTGCCGGTTGCTGCTTGCTGCCGATGTTGAGTCTGATGCTGCCGAGAGGGTGAATATTTACCCTCCAGAAATGGAAGAACTTCAGCAACAAAAAAACACGCACACTTAAGTACATACTTTCCCCTATATATATATATAAGCGCTCACCATGCTTTTACTATTGCTGTTGTTGCAATGGGTAGTTAACAACATATTAGCATTGCTTACTACTTGCCGCAGTTCAAATATTGTTTTTTTGTTGCTTTTGATGCTGGAAGTTAATTTGACTTACTGTTTCGATGAGTTGCTGTTGCAAATAAAGCTAGCAGAGTCCATATTTAATCGACACCACCACAGCATTACCGGTAGTACGTTCACTTTTAACCATACAAATGTACATAGAGACATTATCATCATGCATTATCCAATATCTCCGTCTGTTCGTTTTTAATAGCATGAATCTTTTCGATATCAAAACAAAAGTCCTGCTGTTCCATTTGCTATTGTTCGATTTGTTGTTATTGCTGGTATTTGTGAGTGGGGTAACATTTTCTATTCTGCCGTTATTCATACAATGTTTGGTGTCTGCCTTATTGAATTTATACCATTGGTTTCTTTATTTCTTGTTGTATTGCATGTCTGCTCATAGCGCAGGAATTCTCAGTGGCATCATTCAAGAAAAAATCCTTTGAGCACTTCGTAAGTAGTGAGAAGCCTTCTGAAGATGTTTTATAATCACCTAAGCTGTTTTGACTAATAAGTTGATCGGCATCGGTTCACAGAGACTTGAGACTGAATTTTCGAAGAGAGGAAGAAACGGGTTTGATACCTCATATCGTATAATCCAGAACGATATGTTTAAGCAGATATGATTTCATTATTATAACTACATATCTTGAAAGATTACTAAAGAAATTCGCAAAGAATTAGTACAGTTAGTCTCTTTAAAACATCTAAACTTGTATTTTCATACATGTAATTTCGGTGGAAAATTAACGTATTTAAAAAGTGGTCTAAAAAACAAATTCAAATATTTTAGCATGTTCTCATAAAAATTGATCACCCCTTCGAAGATGTGTCGCAAATGAGAATTAAGGTGAAATGAAAAATTTGGAAAGAACAAAGTAATGAAGTTGAATTTTGATTGTCTCAGAAAACCAAAATCGCAGTTGGGAGATGCCTATATATCGACAGTGAAAAAAATACAAATTTTTCGACAAAATTTTAAGATTTGTGAACGTGTTCTTTTCTTCTGGAAAGAACAATAGAATTATCTCTGCCTCCATGATGATTTCAAACAGATCTACTTAGAAAGAATCCTTTCGTGGTTAAGGATATTTAACCCTTAACTATTAACAAGTAACTTCTAAAACACCATCTATACCTCTCCTGAAACAATTAGAGGGAAAGAACGATTGATTAAAGACTGTTTTTTAAATTTCGTTAATCTTTTGTAATCGAAAATTATTATTTGCAATAATTAAGGAATGAAAAATGAATAGTATACACAAAATACATACATTACTTAACTTTCTATAAAAAATCTTTCTCGCTATCAAAGCCAATGCGTAATAAATATTAAATAATAAAGGAAAATTGAATAAACTTGAAGCTGGTACAAAACTATTTGAATGACAACTTACTGTATGTTTATAGGTATATACATTAAAATATGAAGGCAATTCTTTGCGTAACATTCAAGGGTTATAATCTCCATTTAAGGGTGCAAATTAATGCCGAAAGCACGAGCAAACTTGAATTCTAGGCACTCATAAAAGCTTTAATTATAACAGTATGAGTAATCAATATTAGGGTGTAAGAAGACGAATACGAGGTGTATTCAGAAAGTAATGCGGTTTTTCATTTTTATCAGAAGCTTTTCATTTATACAAAAATATTAATGTACAACCCTCAAAGTACTTGTGATAATCACTTCTTGATTTAACCTCTTTCCTCCCTCTCTTCTTAATTCATTCAATGGTTCACTTTTTTTGAACGAACTTTTCTGGGCTTCATTGATACAATTGGACTATGATTTCGGTGCCACAACCATATATTATGTTAATGACAAGTTTTAGACAAATGACTTGGGATCGATCAACGTTTTTAACGTCATTTAACACATCCTGACCAACACCACCAACTTATCGAAATTAAGCAACATGGTAATGACCAGAATTTCTATTTTCATACTCCTTCAACGTCTTCGCCCGTTCTTGAGCTTGAGGTGGAATGATCAGAGCTAGATTTGTCATTAGCTTCTCTAGGAAGAGCTTGTTTAACTTTATAACAAAAGCAGATAATTGCCCACCACAATAAATACTTTCAATATCTTCTTTTTTCTTTTCTTCTCTCTTACATGAAATTTGAATGTATGTTATCCAATAAATGGATATAACAATAAATGGAGAAATAGTCCAACAAATTTAAAACCGACTTAGAATGTCTACCGCATTTTTATGAAAAATTCATTTAGTATTTAACTCGCTTAAATAGCTTCTAGATTGTGGTCATGTCTTGCAATAACTTCAGGAAGCAAATTGTTCGACCATAACATTTAAGAAAGAAAAATGGCGTTGAATGAGTGTGTTTATGTATGACCTATTGAGGTGATCGGCTGCCTGAGCTTTGACATAGTTTCAATCCTGGTGTCCGGATTTAAGGATTACGAAAGGTCAAGTGCTGTTAATATTGTTCTCTCACAGGATGGATTATGGTTAACTGTGCGTTTATTGTTTTAAGAGTTGCAGCTGCTTTGAGGTGTTGAGAGAAAGTATGAAGTAATAAAGATCAAGTGTCTTCACTGCAGGGGAAAGGTGTGATCTCGACAAACATGACTATAGGACTATTCTTCAGTTTTATCATATTATGTAACTAATTTTTCAAGAGTGTTCTAGGCAAAATGAAAATAATTTTATTGTCAATTAAAACTTAGTCTTCTGCCCCTATAACCGTTTGCAACTCAACTGCATTTTAGCTAAAGTTTTGAAATTCGGTATTATCGATATTAACTCAATCCATAAAAAAAATTTTCAGTTGAATTATTACCGAACTTCAACTTTCTTGTGGTATTACCGTATACAACGCTGTACCAGTGCGGTTGACGAGAATATCAAAAATTGACAAATACTATCTAGCAGTCGTAGTTAAATATTATTGTTCAGTTTATTTCGTAAAAATGTTACTAGAAAGTGAAAAACGGGTAAATAACTATTTCAAATATTTTATATCATTTCTAATGAGATATTTAGTACAAATATGTAGAAAAACAGGGTTGTGGGAAATATTGCCAACAAAGGAGGCGCTACAATCTGTACTATCTTGAGAAAGCACTTTTTGAGTAAAATTAAATTTTTGAAGCGCTTTGTTCCTCTCCAGTCGTTTGGGTTTTAATTTCTTTTTCGTATGCGTTGCATATCAGTTCAGTATGTCCAACGTTTTCGTGAGTGTAATATATCAGGAGGACTATTTCAATCAGATTTCAAGACAATCGTGAAGTTTCGGTATGTTATTTTGAAGCCATTTAAATAGTCCGTTGAGTGGTGTACAGCTTAGATGCTCTATAATATTTATAGGTATGTAGTTGTTAAACTAAGTCTATGAGGTATATCGCTCATACATAAGTATATGAGGGATTATTCAATTCTTTTTAAATTTCGAAACGTAAACAACACACGTAAATAACTGGAATTATCAATCGAAACATTTACATGAGTTTGAGTGGCAATGACTGATTAAAAGTGCTATCTACATACTAAACATATTATATTGTACTACTAGAACGGCAGGTACTCCAAGAAGACCTGGGGGATATACCATGCTCTTCCATTTGCTAGCCAGCATATATGCTCTCGTTTCCTCGCCCCTTTATTTATTTGAATTTCAGTTTGATTTTCAATTCGTTTCGTTTGGCTCACCATAGGAGTGGCCGATTATAATGAACCACAGGTTTAACTACATAAATATCTCAATAATATGAGAATAAATGATTGGTTTGCTACCCTGCGGTAATGCTTGTCATCCCCTCCCCAAAGGTTACTTAAAAAATTTAATGACGTAGAAGCATCATTTGATTGTGTGGGCGGTTAGTGTATTTGTATTTGCGCCCCAGGATATGCTGCAAGACCAACTTCGGTGGTGAAGGGCGAAATATGCGCTGTACAGTGGATTCTCGCTGCTAAAATATGGAAGAAGACGATTTTAAGCAAATTTAAATTAATAAAAGTCAAACTCTTACTTTTATAAACGCAAGTAAACAAAAAGTGATAATTTATACATTTATCCTTCATTTGTTGTCGGGTTACAAAAAAGATAAAAAGGCAAAAAGTCAATATGATCAGATGGGCATAAATATATTCTCGAAATTTCAAATGTTAATCTGCTATCTTAATTGAATTATTGCCATTTAAGTTGCCCTTTGTGGATTTGGGTTAGTATGTCAAACAAATATTTAAATTGGTCAGTTAATACAGAGGCAATACTTTATAGCAATATATTATTCGGCTAAAATTTTAGAGATCTTATGAGAGTATACTTCCATGTAATCATTAACTTAATTTTCCTAATTTATTGATGTTTTTCTTAATATATAAGTCCTTCCGGTTTTTTTTTGCAAAACTTATGTAGTCCTGTGCACTGTAAGTCGCACTGAAGAGTGAAGCAACGACCACTTTTGTATAAATGCCGTGAATAGAGGCGACATATGTTACAACATGCAAGCCAAACGACAATTGGGGATGAGTAGACGATGTTTGGTGGCAATTGGTATTGAGGCATTCACTTTATGCGAAGACAGCGAAAGGTTGGGTCCAGTCAGTGCCATTACAGACGCAGCACTTTGATAGAATGACTTATGCCACAATAACGTGTAAAAACGTTATAATTCTTGCGGTTACTTGTCGCTCCAAATGCACAGTATTTATATCTCGTGTACATATGTATGCATATTAATATTAAATATTTGTCGGTGTATGCTTGAGTATAAGGATAAAGCGTGTAGTGGAGTATTGGTGGACAAGCAGTCCGCAGTGGTTTCTAAAAGATTTCCACTCGGTAATAAATTCAATTTCTGCATTTTTATCCTGATGGCTGTAGCAGGCGAAGAATGGATGTGCTGATTCAAATTGGCCGCACTATGTGGGAGATATAGCTCTGAGCAAATAATTTTCTTTCGGCCCCCATTTGTGCCGAGAATAATGGGTGAATGCATAGAAAGCCCGAGTTATACATGCATATACATTTTGATATCATTGGTAAAGAGGGTTCATATGTTGTGCACTCGCTTGCTTTGAAGTTCATTGTTTGTTTATTAAGTTCCAATATTCACATATGTACACACACATTTACAAGCGGACTTCTGAGGGTGTGCAAATTGTGTGTTGAAAGGTATTTAGTCAATTAATTTCAGTGATTGGACATTTGCTTGATAAGATTAGTGCTTTATTTAACTTTGCTTTTGTCTGGGAAATATGTTATACAAATTAATTAATTTACACTTTGTGATTTTCATTCCTTGCATTTCACATTGCAAATATCGCTTGCCACTGGCATGTGTCAAGTCCATAAATTGTTCTGATACCTTGGTGAATGTTGTTCAATGTATTATAATATAATGTATTATACATTTTCTTTAATGTTTTTTCGGAAGATTTTAAAACAACTTTCTAAATGCTTTAGTATGGAAAACACTTTTGGAATATATCAGGTGGACTTTCCGTATGTACCTATTTAGTTCGGCAATCAAAATTGCAAACCAGATCTTAAATTCTCGCTCTCAACTAAAAACTTACGGCAAAATATTTGTGTCGATTAAAGTATCCGCAGAGTAGTAGCGAATTATATATTGGTCTGTTTATTGTTTCTTCTTTTTTACATTCGGATAGCCGTTTTATTGCGAATTATGTTCGTAAATAAAACAATAAAAATGTATCCCTAGACACGTAAATTTACCTTAGACACACTTTAAATGTGTCAGAGTTGTGAAATGAACAAAATCAATGATATGCTATTTTTGCTAATGACCCGACTTTCTTCCTTAAGCGGACAATATACTATTGTCATACATGGAATATGAGAAAAATAGGACTACACTCATGATTTTCGGCAATAATTATGCAATGCAGTCACCTATCACCTACGCATTTAACGTGTGCACAACAATGATAACAATGGACTTATAAAATTGTATCGAAATCGATTGACCAGTATGGCGGTGTATAAAATAAGAATGAAAAAAATTAAAATATATCTTAAAAACCTGAAAATAATTCCATATACTTCAAATCTTAAAGAAATTGAGCTGTTTTAAATAGTCCCAACCCAGATAGGACAACGTGGTTCTAATTACTTCAATAATTTAAAAGCAATCTTCAGTTTTGGGGTCTTGATATAGTCCAGAAGTGTTTTATAAAATTATATCAAATACTAACGAAAAATCTTTTTACGGGAGATTTTAAGTAGTTTTGTTATGCCCTATGGACTCTGCAGGTTTTTCTACAGATAAATATCCCGAAACCATTTTATTCTAAAACTGATGTTCCTCTGCTATTTCCATATGTTGTTTTCAAAAAATTTTATTATGAACAACGTTTTTGAAATTTTTTGATAATATTCACTTCAAAGTCAACCGGAATAACGGAAGTCAGTACATACATCATATGGGTAATGATGCTTTTATCTATGTAATTTTCTAACAAATCACATTTTATTAACTTATATTACATATGTAAATATATATGATGACAGAACGTAAGAAACTTTAAATGTGTAACCAAATCTTATACAGTACAGCAGCTTTCAATGTGCATCGGTTAAAGTAAGCAAGGTGGAGCAAAGTTCGGCTGTAACCATTTTATACTATCGCAATTTGTAAGGTTCAAAGGCGGGACAATACTTTCAATTGTTGGCAAAGCTTTACATTAAAAAGTGTTGCAAATGAATTCAGCATTTGTTATTCGTCGAAAATGTGAGTAGATTGCACTCATATTTGGTATCATTTTAACTTTTATTTCCGGTCATATAGTCATAAAGTCAATCTAACAATGAAAAATCATATGTGTATATTCATGATATTAGTGCTGTGGGAAGATACAATAGCCATAATTTTTATTACTGAATGACATTATTCAAAATATTTTTATTGTTTTATTTTATTTTATTTTAAATTTTGTTGAGACATCTTCCATAGAGATATTTGGGATATAAATCAAATTAATCAACCAAAGGAACGGAGTTTAATATATTGAGCATGAGAGGAGAAAGTCAACCAGAGGAACGTAATTCTTTTAAAATATCACCCATATTGACTTATATAAACGGTCTAAGGTCAGTTGGAAAGTCGTATATCAATATATTGGGGCTAGAGGAAGGTTTCAGCACTATAAAGATATCAAAATAATGATATTCGCATAAATAATCATCCATTGTCTAGTTTTAACACGGAATTACATGCATCCCTTCAGTACCATTTCTCAAAATTTCTTAGTGCAAGAGGAGGTGCTAGAGAGACTTGTTCTAAGCAAGTTTCGTTTATACGGCAGGGCACATCCACTTTTTAAATTTTTTTTACCACAATGCCCCTCCGTATTGTGAATCCATGTATTAAATTACAGATTTGTATCTTAATTTGTTCGTTAGTTACAGCACTTTATAGATCTTCATTTAACGACATTTTGTGAGTGTGATAATGGTCCAATTTCACCCATCTGCAATACCAACCTTCTTATAGTGCCAAGGTTGCTTAAGTTATAACTTGCACGGACGGACGGATAGACAGACATTCGGAAATTAACTCGTCTCGTCATCCTGATCAATTTTGTATATGTATATCTAAATATATATTGATTATTTTTAGGCGCTACAAACAATCTTTAGTGAACAAAGCTGTGCGAGATCGGATGGCATCAAGACATATACCCCCAAAAAAATCTCCATAAATACATACATAGATATAATTGGTGTTTTATTTCCTCAATCAGCCTGGGATTCTAAATTAATATGCATGTGTTTCATAAATTTGCTTCTTTTGTATTTTTGTGTAATGGATGTCTCAACAACTTTTAGGGAACGTTTTTTAATATCTGAAGGGAGGAGTAATTTTGAAAGCGTTAATTTAAATAATGGACCAAATAAAAGAAATGCGCAATAAAAACCAGCAAATAGCACAAGTAAATAAAAGACATTCGCTGGTTCAGCCCAAGTAGTCGTGCACAAACATGATTGATTGGTGTTTTAAGCGCCGTTAGCAGAGGGTGCCATTGACAATGGCACAAAAATGGCCACCCGCAACAATCAAAAGACGCACACACGATTGTTGGCAGTCTTTGAAAACGTTGAAGTTGTCCCCAGTTGCAATTCAAAGGATCTATTGAAACCAAATATTCCCAAATAAGGTATTTATGATGACATGAATATAAACACATAGTCCTTATAAGGTACTGAATCATATCAGCACGCGGCTTTTGTGTAATCAAGTAAAAGATATTAATAGACGTAAAAATGGGGAGACCAAAGGCAGAAAATACAGAATAAGCAGCAGAACAGCTGCGGCTATTGTTGGTAATTGTCGAGAAATTAAAGAAATCAATCCCGCAACCTGGCGCAGTAAACTCTTTTGCGCGCTCTGGAATACCCATATACCGCTACCTTCATTTGCATTTAAGAGAATGGAAATACATACAAATATTCATAAAAGTAAAGATAGAAGGGAATGTGTATGGAAGCAGCGTAAACAATAAGTGGGACATGTGTTAAAGGGGCGTGTAATTACAGGCTTGTCAGCAGTCAGGCGTCACAGGCTTTTGTGTTAGTTTTGCACTGCGTAATTGAAAAGGTTTTCTTAGAGCTAAGCGAGAGTGTCCTTGCCACATATACGTGTACATAAATGTTTTCGTTTATGCTGCTAACTGTGCGAAGATAGTGAGCCGCCTGCACCCTCAAGTGTATGTCAATTACTTTAAAAGCTATTTTAGACACCTGCACCAAGTCAAAAGCAAACGGGGAAGTTGAAGAGAAGTTCGAAAGAATCGAAAAAATTACGGGAGCCCGATATTTGCAAGTAGGCGTCGACGATGAACTCGTGTGGAAATGTTAAAATGCCCGATTGTGCGACGTCTGTGCGAAGCAGAAGAGTGGAAAGCTTCAAGAATAAGAAGCTGACACTGTAGCAAAACAGGTGTGCTGCTGCTGTGGTAATATTGAAAGTGGAACAGTTTAGAGCGTAAAACACCTGTACCCACCAGCATCACCTGCGCTGCGTAGTGTTCACAGTGCTGCGAATGAATGCACTTTTCGCGGCTGCTGACGCCATTAAGCAAATAAAATAGCCCTGGTAAGAACAAGAGGGAGCAAATCCCTTAAGTGATTAAAATGCACAACAAAACAAACGGAGAAAAGCAAAAACAATTGTTATGTGGTATATGTTGTATGGTAGCACCAAAAATAGTGCTCGTGAAATGAATGGCAGTAGGAACAGGGAAGGACCTTTGACAACGATTCTTATTCTTTGTTGGCGCTCGAAACACCCAAGCCGGGTCCAAAATACCACCTCAATTATTACTGTATTTCGAAAGATGGTGCCAGTTCAAAAACACGAATAAATTGAAATTTTTTACTGTTTGGTACTTGCTGACACTAGTTGGTACTGCATTGAAAACAAAACCTTTCCAGAGATTTGATCCTTTCACATAATTAAGGATAATGAAGGAGAAACCGCTCCTAAAATACTTTGCCATCAATGCATTGATAAAAAATATCTTCTTGTCTATTCGGTGTTTAAATTTAAATATAACGAACGGCTCCGCTAAGGCTTCCCTCTTCCTATACCTAGCTTTTGAATTTATATAGTTCTTCATTGTATAATCATATCGAGCAAACTTCAATGGATTGACGCTCCAATAAATGAGCGGATATATTCTTGAGAAAGCCAAACATTGGTATTTAATATTATTACAGTTCTTTAAGAAATTCCCATAAGTAGTAAAAAAGTCGGTTATCATCGGTCTCCCATAAAGGGCATTATATATGAGCTTTGTCATAGTTATACCTACATATTGATCATTTTTAAACCATACTTACAGATAGTCGTAGGCTGTTAAGATTAGGTTACGAGATTGACGACCATTTGTCAAGTTGTTTCCTTGAAATATTATATTTGCATCTATAAACACAATACGGTTATTTCTTCACTACTTCCATTCATGGCTCACGCCTGTCATGTCCAATCTATCCCTCGCTGAAACTGTGTAAACTTTTCATACCACCATTTGCATGGGTATGTATGTGTGTATTACGTCCCTGCAAGTGGGGCCCATTGTGTGTGCATACACGCGTATTTTCACTGTAAATTGCGCATTTTTCGCGGTAAAACAAGTGAAAAACCACTTTGGCCAAATTGCTGGTAGCAGACAACAACAATAATTCTAAAAAGTACCTGCAGCCAGCACAACAAGGAAATCAAGAATGCGAGCAAAATAACGGTAGAAAGTATATGCAAATCAGAAAAAACAATAACAATGACGGAAGTAATGGCTAAAAAGGCAAGCTAAACAAAAAAAGACAGGAAAAGCGCGTTAGCAGCAAAACATGCACTGAAAGGCACCAACAAAATTTGTATGACAGTAAAAGCAGTAACAAAAAAACCTTGCTTCCTTTGTGACAACTAGGCACAGGTGTGCGAGGCGTAGCTGCATAATCTAACGACGGGTGGGCGCAAATGACAAGCGATGAGTGCGAATACAGCTTCAACTCCATCGACTGATTTCCAAGAAAAAAATACTCCCTCGCAGGAGTCTAATAAAATTATCTCAACATTAAAGAAAACCGCAAACGAGCAAAGCAATGGGGCAGAACAATGTGTAGAAGTTATATGAATAACACATTGATGGTAAATATGAAAGTGTCGTAGTAGCATAATGAAATTGTTGGTTCATATACCAAAGAATGACTTAATATATAGAATCAGATCATCCAGTAAAAAAGAGTTTTTTTCTGATTCAGACAAACATATGTAACTTTTATAAAATATTTAAAACTTCAGGCCCACTTTTGTCCTTTATGAAAGTGTTCTTTAGCATTCTTTTTATCAAGGTTGAATATGTAGTTCAAACTCATTTGGAACAATACTAAAGCATATATTGTATCTATTAGTCGTCAGAGTAGGGACGTCATCTATTCTTCCATTTGTGGAACAAAATCAGATCTAGTGACAGTGATCTTCATACTCTTTATAGTTTTGAACGTAAAGCAGGACGTGGTACTGTCAATAACATGCAATTGCCACAAAAATCAATTAGATTTTGTAATTTTTCCCACTTCGGAATTTCCTTTTATTGTTCCTATTCCTCTCCAACCAACTTCCTTAGACCGCCCCCAAGGACATATGTACCATCAGAAGCCGATGTGCTTTACGTGGGTACCTGCCGTTGTCAGCTCGACTCCACGGTGTTCAAAAACACAAGGGATCAATACAATGAGTCGATCAGTGCCCCGTTAATAATAGCTTTCGCTAAAACCAACGGTACCGATCGGCATTGTGGAATGGCACAATAACCACATTAGTGGGGTTCGAGGTCTACCTAAAACCTCTCCCTTGCTATGGGTCGGGCACCCGGTTGCAATGCAACTCCACACTGAACTGTACCGCCCCAGACAGTTCTACCCACATTCAGGTGTTAAACCACAGCCACCACGATACTCCACGAAGGGCCTACCGCAATGAGCAGGATGGAGCGACAAGCAACTCCACCGGACCCCTGCTCTCCTTGGCAATAGATTATAGTCTCCGGTCAGACCTTGTAGCCGGAAGGTTACTACCAGTTGAGTTACCCATTCATCTCGACCGGTGCCATTTGTAGCTTGAACTACAATGCCGCTTTAAGTGTGTGCATAATACATTTAAAGTGATATAAACTCAGTTCAAGCTAAGTAATATAGCACTATTTCTGACATGGCTAAGCCTATAGATTGAGCAAAGTCTCTTTCAAATGCAGTGCACTTTGTGGATTTTAGTCGCCTCGTACGACAGGCATGCCTACCGCGGGTTATTCTTATTCCCCGACTCGCAGGGGGAATATGTACCATCAGTAAGATTTCAGTAAAAAATTCAGTATGGTATAGTAGCAGTGTTACCATTGATTTCTGTGTAAGGCTTATTGTGTATGAGTTTATAAAAAATTCCATGTTTGTCATGATATCCATGAGAGAAACCAAACATTAAAGAAGGAATGTGTACCGAGCATTTTATACTCTCGCAATTTGTAAGGATCAAAGAGGGGATAACTTTTAGGTGTTGTCTTAACTTCACATTAAAATATGTTGCGTAGAAATTCAACATTTTTTATTCGACAAAAATTTGAGTGGATTGCAATAAAGTCTACTAAGAGAATTAACTATGCATATTCATGATATTAGTGCCGTGGGAAGGTACAAGATCATACTTTTTATTACCGAATGACACAAAACTTATTGAAATATTCTTATTTAATTTTGTTGAGACATCTTCTATTGAGATATTTTAGATATAAACCGAAGCAATCAACCAAAGGAACGATATTAGTATATTGTGTATATGAGGAAAAAGTCAACCAGAGGGACATAAATCATTAAATTAGAGGTATACGGTTTAGACCAAGATCTGGACCGATTTCAGTTATATACAGCGCTGAACCATATTATGTTCAAAAAACACTTAACTTCTTTGATATATCACACATACTGACTTACATAAATAGTTTAAATCAGCTGAAAAGTCGGAAACCGGAATTATTAGGTATATTCGGGCTAGCGGTAGGTCTAAACGGATAACATTTACTTTTGGAATTAAGCTAAAGTATGTTCGAGAACATATTTCAACAAATTGTCCGACATATTCGTAGTACAGTCCACTGGAATTACGATAATCATTTTATGAAGTATATGGGGGCTAGGGATCGTAGATCGATTTCACGAATTTTTGTCACCAAACTACAGTATATTCAGGTGTTCATTTAATTTTGCAAGTTATGTTATATATTGTCTATATTGTCTATATTGTCTTATGTTATACACGGTATAAAGTCAAATGATAATTTGAAAATCTTACTCCCCTCAATGGCGGCTACGGGAGGTATTGGGCCAATATTACCCATTATTGGAATAAAGATATATTATTACCAGGAAAAGATGTTTTCAGAATTTCACTGCGAAAATAGGCGAAATCGGACTATAACTTTTACACCGAGTATGTGGATCTCAATGCTTATGGTTAACGTTTCAATGTGTGAGTTATGTTCATAAAATTGCGCGCTGACTTTTTCTCCGTGTACCCAACAGTCTCGAGCTGTTCTAAGGACGCGGACGAGAGGGTTCCTTCAGATTAACATTTAACACGCGAAGACGGCTTCAATTTAGAACATTTACGGCATCTCCGGATTGAAGACGACGTTATATTTCTAAATGAATTTACTCTAAATGTGTGTAATAATGCAATGTATAATAATAAACTATCAAAATAAACTAAATAGTCAACTTCGAGACCTTTAATAATCTTCAAACGATAAGGTAAGACTCATTTTAAAATTGATATGAATGCGATGTCGTTTACAATGGCATTGATCACTGATCGATTTTCAAATGGTGCCCGTTGGTATAATTCATATGGAGTAAAAAATTAATACAAGTGGGGCAATTTTTTGTCACGTTATTAGGGTTAGAGCGTTTATACATGACAGCTCTTCTAATACTCCTTCTAATACTTCTTTTTGAATTATTGAGTTGAATTTTTTATTCACCTTTCGAAGCTTAAGTTTGTTTTTGTTTATAATGTCCACTTCTAAACTCTTTAAAGATCTTAATCGAAAAATAAATGAAATTTTAAGCAAAACTCTATAGAAAAGTTGGTAGATGGTTGTAGTGAATACTATTTCCATTCCAGTTGGTTAATGGAAATTTTTTATCTTATGGTATGCCCAACTCATAATTCCCTAGTTACTAATTAATTCGAGCTCATAATGTGTTGCTTCAGGTTTAGAATTGCTTTATTTCATTTTAATGCAAAGGATAGTGACGTTAATTGGAAACTAAAAACCTTTTCCTGTCTGTGGTTTATGAAGTTAATTTCAATTAGTAATCACAAATCACTAAGTCTAATATCGGCAGTTTTGATGTGAGGACTTCTCGGTTACACATTACTATGCATACGACCTTTTTTTGCAATTTTTTTAATCCAACAGCAGATTGAGGAATCCCAGCAAATGTTTTTCTAATTTGATAGCCAAAAACTACATGTACATGCCTCCATTATTAAATCACCCTTACCTGCATAATTCTGGTTCACCTGCAGTCAGAAGCATTTCTCAATTAATCAACGAATGTGACGCTGCAAATGCAAAACCCATGCAAAAAATTATGGAATGTCCAAAATACAAAAAAGGCACGGAAACCCACACACACACACGGACGAGTGCATAAAAAATGCCAACATGAATTTTCGCTTTGGGAAATTGTAGGCGAAACATTTGATATTCTACTCGATTTTGTGCTCGTCACTCTTCGCTTCGTTTTTTAAGACCATCGAATGAGTTTGAGGAGGTTAAAACGTTAGGCTGGTTGGTTGCTATGCTTTTGGGACATGCACAAAAACACTTGTTCACCAGCTTTTTTGCCAATGACATTTAGCCATTTTTCAAAATTTCTACTGACAGCTGGTTATAGAGTTCGCAAAAAATTATGAAATCTGCATGGCATTGGAACGATAAGGGGAATGAGGGGACCGAGCCAAAATTGGAAAGCCAAGCTGTGCTAAAACATATTTGATTTATAATGCTACAGTGTGACTTAGGAGAGCAGGCCTAGTGGCCTGTTCGGCAATTGTAGCCGGGTTGCACAGGTGACAAACGAAGGTGGGAGAAGAATTTTGAATGAGTTTTGTATCTTTTATTGTTGCCATCACATTTTTATAGAAATTTCAAATCAACTCAATGTGCTTTGCATTTTTCCATTTAGCGCATTTATCAGCTGTGTATCCAGTTTCACAGTGGTTTGCTGCTCCATACCAACGATATGCATATCACAAAGCCACAGCCATTCACACATTCATTATTAGCACAGATTTACTCATTGGAACTACATTTTTCATATGAAAGTGCTTCTGTCATATTTGCTTCGCTTTATTTTGGTTTTTCGTTCTCGCTTTTAATACCCAACACACTGTTAGTTTCAATGGCTCCTGTACTTTTGTTCGACAATAGTTTGTATATCTGTCTCCTGGCAGGTTCTACTTCAAACTGCGGTCAACACTTGCACAACAGAAGTTTTGAAGTACTCACGGGCTTTCAGCTATATTTTAGTAAACCTACTTCAACTTTCGGAAAAGTTATTGCAATGGCTTCTAGTATCGAACCAAGGTAAACATTTATTCGAATAAAAATTGCCTCTGTTGTAATTAAGGAACAACGAATGCGAATAATCTTATCGCAGTATTGTGAAAATATTACGAAGCTCATGAACTGAAAACTGCACAAAATTTTTTAAAAATTTCTATAAACAAATTTTTTATTGTCATTATGCGGATCTTGACAGCTCTTTCACGAAAAAAAGATTTCCTCTTTGTCTCGTCTGTGCCTGTCCCGTCTATGATGGAAGAAATTTTGAGTGAAACTCTAAGATCTAATAATCATAATATAATAGGGGTGGAACAAAATATGGCCTCAAGTACTTTCATTTTGGTAACATATAATATAATAATGAAATTGGCAGATGCTTTTAAACAACATAGAATGTTTTGTCTTATGTCTTTAAAAAATACCAATAATAACGTATTTCTGTGGTTATTTGTGGTATAGTTCAGTTAAGTTGCTTTTGCCACCAGAAATCTTCAGGAAAAATATGCGCTGGGTATGCAATGTATGATTCCACCAAGCGATGTCGTTTTTTATAGATTCTTGCAACTGCTCATTTTGCTCCGCCAGTGTGAATGTCCATTGCTACGCCCTCAATTGCAAAAAATTTTATGCATGAAGCCGACATTTTTTGCGGCATAGACCAATAACAATTCATATTCATTCGGTTTTGTTACCCACACCAATGCACAATAGTGCCCAAATACCCCATATACGCTAATGTACCGCTACAAGTGCGCAAATGCCTGCAAATGTGTACGTATGTATTTGGAAACGAGTTGTTCATTCTTGTTAGCAACGGAAATTTTTTGTGATTTGCAATTCGCATTCATTTTCATAATTTTTACGTGTATGAGCGTGCGAGTGTGTGTATGTGTTTTTGGCACTCTTCATTCGTTGCCATTTTTATTTTTTATTTGATGCAGTTATTTTGCGGTGACGGCGTTTGCATTTCTATTCGTCACATTCATCAATTTTAATGAGTCTAGTTATGTGCTGACGCCAATCGTGGCGCTGACAGTTGCAGCGGATGTTGCCGTTTTTATGTTGCTGTTATGGATATATCTCCGTGAAGTCTTTGCGAATTATTCGGATTATAGTAAATAAGTGTAAAAGTGTTTTCATCGTTGAGAAGCTTGACCTCATCTCTCTCTCTCTCAAATTCTTGAACAACCAATAATAACACTAAACGGCAAAATGTACTTTTTTCAGGGTATTAGATTTTCAAGGTATTAGATGATTGTTTTCAACAGAAATATAAAAATGATTTCTCCCGTTTAATTAAAATAGCCTCCAAAAGCGAAATATTTTCCTCCAAAACTTAGCTTATTAAAAAAGTTACTGAAAAAGTAAAAATATAGGTACCCACGTTTTCTTTTATTTCAATAGTGTATAACATTTTTGGTCAAGTTTATATGACAGGGTTCTGAGTGCGATTTTCAAAAAAATTTTACATTTCAACAAGTAAGAAAGGGTTATGTTCGGGTGTAACGGGATATTTTATACTCACGCAAATTTCAAAGATTAAAGCCGAGGGCATGTATACTCTCGCAACATGTTGCTACACAGTATATTAGTTTTGTTCACCTAACGGTTGTTTGTAACACCTAGAGCTAAACGAATTAGATATAGACATATATATATATAAATGATCAGCATGAAAAAACGAGTTGAAATCCGAGTGACTGTCTGTCCGTCCGTCCGTCCGTGCATGCGATAACTTGAGTAAAAATTAAGATATCTTGATGAAACTTGGTACACGTGTCCTTTGCCACCGTAAGACGGTTGGTATTGTAGATGGGCGTAATTGGAAAAAGTGAATTTTTTTTCAGCCCATATTTCAGATGGGCGTAATTGGAAATTTTGTAAAAGTGGGAGTGGCACCGCCCCAATAGGTTTAATATATATATCTCGGAAACCGTTAAAGCTATATCAACGAAACTTGCCCCGACGTTTTTCTAGCATCTTTTCATATACTGAGAAAATGAGTGAAATCACCTCCCATACAAAGGTTATATTGAAAACTACTAAAAGTGCATTAACTCGCTAAACAAACATGTGATAATCATTAAATCTTACATCAAATAAGGTACGGAAAGCCAGGGATCCGTGTAAAGTTTTGGTGATGGGTGTGGCACCGCCAACTTTTAGGTGAAATCTCATATCTCAAGAATGTCTTAACCAATTTCAACCTAATTTGGTACATGACATTATATTTGCATATTTAGGTTACTTTGTGAAATTGGATTACAACCACTCCTACTTCTCATTTAACACAATTTTAAATTTAATCTGATTATTTCACTTTAAATTATATAAATCAAGCAGTAATTAAGATATGGGAATGAAAATTTGTACAAATAAATGTACAATTAAATTTTTTTACTTTTCAAGTTCTCATATACCCAATATAAAGACCACAGTGCTTATAGTTGACTTTATATCGAAAATATTGGTAAAATGCATGTGATGTTGTAATGAAATTCGAGCATTATATTTCCCAGATAATAATGTGCTTTTATGTCAAAAAATTGGAAAATCGGGTAAATACTTCCCCTAGCCCCCATATACCTAATATAAGGACTTTTAACCTCCCGTTTGACTTTGTACCACATATTTCGGTAAATCTGTAAAATATCGTAATGAAATTCGAGGATTATATTTCCATGTCAATAATGTGCTCTTGTGTCTGAAATGACGAAAATCGGCTAAACACTTCACGTAGCCCCCAAATACTTAATATAAGGATTTCCAACCTCCGGGTAGACCTTATAATTTATGTTTCAGTCAATATGTAAGATATCTTAGCAAAATTAAGTGAACGTGTTATATTGGATATGCCACAGTTTAATGTCGAAAACGCGTGAAATCGGTAATTCGTAGACACCAGCTCCCATATGATCCCCAATCCCCAATGCTTCCCAATAATTTTCGCTATTCTAGCAGACTTCAAGCCGAATATGTCGGTCACTGTGTGAGTTACCTTCGTAAAATTGCGTGCAGACATGTTTCCTAGTATACTTGAGTAATGAAAAGGGTTAATGCGATCATTGGAGACCTTCCCCTAAATAAATGCTTACATTCCTTAAACTTGCGGGAATGTAACATTCTTTTATGGCACTCAATTCTAAAGTCTCCATCTCATTGTAGTCGACAAAGTTGATCGCGTAAATCGGTGGATCCCAGTTAAAATTTCTGTCGATCAAACACGGCAAATAATCTACAAGTTTTCTTTCAATATTGACGGACAATATCAATTTTCTAATTTCTCATATAAAAAGAAAACATATATACATATATCATAAATGAAGCTCAGTCATGTTCAGCCAAACTATGCTTGTGGGACGGTATGTACAAATGGAATCTGCTCACCTGAACGTGAAATCTTGCACACTTTTCCAATTTTGAGTTAATTAATAGTCGAAGCGTATATTTGCACTACCACTGCGGTTTGAAAACCAGTTACTATGACAAGTGTTATAAAGCGAACCAACGAACCATATTTAATCTATTTCAGTAACTACCCTATCGTTAATGCTTCAGTCAAGTACCCAGCGCCGGGAAGCAGACATATTATAGGATTATGACAGGATATTTGGAAAGGTCGACGTATGAAAACTGATGAAAGGTGGTAAGCGAAAAAATAAACAAGAATAAATGCAATCATCGACACCGCTGGTGTGTAAACAACATAATCAGAGGCTTTTTACCATTCCACATTCACACACGTTTATGAAGTTATATAATATGTATGAATTAACATAGCAAACCAAGTATGCATAATATCAAAAGTATATGACACGCCCACTTATCAGCAATTAGTAAACACTAAGGAAACATTAACAAGCTGCAGGCGTACAGGCACACGCTCACCACTCGTGCAACATATGCATTGCACTAAGCAAGCAACTCACAGTAGTTCATGGTTTTGGTGGAACAGTACATATTTGGTCGCATGGTAGCACGTGGTGCTGTTACTTTTGAATTTTCTGGCATTTAATGGGATGCTAATGGGGTTGTTTGCACGACGGTAACAACAATAACATGGGACTGCAAGCGTTTGCACGCGCCCACATTTTCTATGCCATTCGCGCCTGTGCCGCTGCAGCCGGTGCTTTCACTGACCATTAGCAACAAGACTAGTTTTTTTTTTGTTGCACGCATGCGAGCCACGTGTGGTGCGCGGAGGAAAAGGTTCACTGTAGCGCACAGGTTACAAGTATCCATTTCCGCATTTTTCGGTCGCTAGTTACCCGCTGCAATACCCCGACATCCTTTGTACCCATTATTTTTGAACGTGCTTCAATCGATTACGAAAACGAAATTTGCTCTTTCCACACCAGGGTTAAAATCAATGCTTGTTTTCATATTATTATAATTATTACTATTCACATTCATCATGTTGTTGTTAGTTGTTTTATGTTGTTGCAATATGTTTTGATAGGAAAATACCACTTGTCATCGTTTTCAAGCGTACTTGAAATTGAAGAGCCCTTATATTTCCTTCTTTGGGTTTTCGATATTGGGTTGTGTTGTGTTTTGTTGTGCTTAGCTCTTCATTAATTGTGCCTTTTATATAGGAGATGTGTGCGGTTTGAGTAAATATGTTTTATTTGCGATTGTTGTGAGAACTTCACCTTTTCACTTTTCGCTCGTGCGATTAGTTTGTTCATTTCGTTGAGTGCTTTTCGATTAAATAGACACCTTAATTGAGTGCATTCTCAACGCTTGATATTAACGTGAGAAAAATTTGCGAAATTTACTCAGATTGTTAGTTGATTTGTGAAGCATGTAACAGGCAGGCCGAAAAGTTCGTATCGTTCTTATTTTTGAAAAAATTCACACCCATTATAATGATCTGAATGAACCCTTCGATGCCATTTTGTATTATGATGGGTCTTTTGCTTTAAAATAGGCCTCAATATCTGTAATTTCTTTCCAGAACCCTTCCTTTTGAGGACTTAGAACAGGAGAAGCCTGTTGGGGGCCAGATGAAGGACGAGTAATCAATTCGAAACACAATTTTGCCATCGTTTTCATTGATTTGAGACAAGGTAGATTGCCCAATCGTGTGTTGGCGCGGCCCCCAGTTGGCTCTCATATACTCAAAATTTTAAAGCCGTTATGTTACTTTGATATCGTTAAAGTGTCTGCAATCTCTATCAGCTATTTTACTGTCATCCTAAATCATTTTGTGGATTTTTTGATGTTTTCCTACGCAACAGCCGCAACGTCCACTGTCCACTCATTGCCTTCGATGCTGATATGGCCTGTAGAGATTTACTTATGAATGGTTGCTTTGCCTAGCACGTAGCTTGGGTTAGCAGTAGTTTAGCCACTTTTTTGTATCAGCATTTTTTTTCACCAAAAAAGAGTGTTACATTAACAAACGAAATTCGCGTCACTCAGAATGCTATAAATAAAGAACCGATTTACCTTCAGGTGCTGGCATAACTTTATATTAAAAAATATTGCGGGAGAATTCAACATTCTTTTTTCTTTCATATTTCATTTTCGATTTCTTTCATATTTAGCGCGATTTCACATTGTCTTTAAGAGAACATATCCACTTAATTTCATTGAAATATCACACATATTGACCAACATAAACGGTTTAAATTCAGATAGAAAATCGGGAATTCTTATATTTTTGGGCCTTTTTTGGGATAGAGGAAGATCTGCACTGATCACATTAACTCTTTTCATTATTCAAATATATTAGGGAACATGATTCTACGTAATTTTGCGAAAGGACCTCACACAGTGACCGACATATACGCCATAAGGTCTGCTAGACTAACGAAAATCATTATATTAATCATTAGGATATGGGAGCTGGGATAATTCGTAAACCGATTTCGCAACATTTCGGCAGTAAACTATGGTTGTAACTATGGATTCTCGCCATTTTTGACACCAGATCACATTATTATCACAGAAAGATAATCCCACAATTTCATTACAATATCTTACAGATCTACCGTTATATATGGTATAAAGTCTAACGGGAGGTTGAAAATCCATATATTATACCAGACAGAGGCACTGGGGTCCATATATTGGGTATCTGGTGGCTTGAAAAGTTATAATCCGATTTCGACTACTTTTACGAATGAGATGGCATATCTTGAAACCACTATTTGTTTAAAGTTTCATTGCAATGTCTTAATTGGTGCTTGATTTATGGATCATGGATCCATGGACCACTTTCGTACCATCTTTACCGTAAGATTTAATGTTTCTGACGACCTTCTACCACGAGGTGACGCACTTTCAGTAGTTCTCAACACAACCCTTATATGGGAGGGGAAGTGGTTATTCCGTGTGGTTATATCCGTGTGGTTATATCCGTTCTTTTCTAAGAAAGTTTGGTTGATATATTTTTACCGGTTTGTAAGATATGCAGTTTAAACCTATGGGAGGCGGGGCCATGCCATATCCTAATTTGTTGCTTAGTTACAACATTTCACAGGTTTTCGTTTAACGTTATTTTGTGGGCGTGGCAGTATACCGATTATATCGATTTTCAATACCGACCTCGTCAGAATACCAAGGAATTTGTGTGCCAAGTTTCTTCAAGATCTTTCAATTTTGACTCATCCTAATCATTTATATATATAAGTCTGATTCAATCTCAGTTAGTTTAAGGTATTATAAACAACCGTTAAGTAATCCAAACTATCCGAGAAGCTTGTTCTGACAGTATAAAAGTGTTGCAAATGTCCTTATTTTCGGTAAAAATTCAGCGAGAGGTAATGAAGACCTCATATTCAATATCTGGTGGCTCCGAAATTCTTATCTCGATTTCGAAAATTTTTAGATGATAGATGCTTGTGCTAAGTTTTATTCCGATATATGTATTAGTGCTTGATTTATATTCTGTAAAGTGAAATAATGTGAGTAATGTAATAATAATGAATGAGCTTAAAATTGTATAATATTATATAGGAAGAAGACGTGGTTGTAGTCTGATATCTCTCATTTTCACACCAAAACACAAGGCTGATAGTATAATGCTAATCATTGAACATAGTTGAAATTGATATGGTAGTTCCTGCTATATAGCTTTTCGCCTAAATTGGTCGTTGGCATGCCTGCTGTCCTATTTTACTCTGATTCCTATTAAAACCTTCCTTACAATCTTAACTGTTATCGCGCTTTCAGCGATTTTCATCAAAACTTTTATATTGGGGTGGGCGTGGTTACTATCCGATTTGACCCATTTTCATATTGTATGGGGAAGTGCTAGAAGGACTTATTTTCAGTATAATAAACCTATTAGGGAGCGGGGTCAAACCCAATTTTTAAAAAAATTTAAACCACAGATGCACATCCTAATATGATACTTTGTACCAATTACAGTTTTGGATCTTAATTTATGGCCTAACTATGGCGTTGTACAGTTTTTCGGTCCTCGCCTCGTCATCCTGATTATTTTAATATATAACTCTATATCTATCTCGATCAATTTTAAGTGTTACAACAACCATTAGGTGAACAAAATTATTATACTCTGTGGCGACAAGCTGCGAGAGTATACAAATACATGATCAGATATCTCAAAATGCAAAATGAGTCCATTGAAATGCAAACAAATTGCAATTTTAAACAAATATAATACTCCCTCACCGATGATTAGTCTGGACGTATAGATGGTGTAGATTGGAAATCGAGCACATGTTGGTGGCAAACAGTTTTTATTTAGAAAACTTCCACATGGGAGAACTTGAGTGGCGCAAAAATTCACAGCGAATCAAAGACAATCAAAAGTCAACAAGCAAACGAGCAAGTTGTATATGTATGAGTAAGCGCCCATGTACGCATGTGTGTGTGTATGATGTTTTGCTTAATGCATGGATCTGAGCAATTGTAAGAGTTTGTGTGCGTTAAGTTAGGAGTATTTGTGTTTGTGCACCGCAATCAAGAAGCAATCGACACCAGGACAATGAGTGTTACGGCAGCAGAGCCGCTAACAGCGACAACGAGCAAACATAAGCCAGATCCTGCACCAAAGTGCGCCAAACAGAGAGCAGAGCAATTTAACAAGAAAATGGAAATTTATCGTTACCAAGTCAACCATACAAGCAAGCATTAAACCACAAGTGAGAGCAGAAGAAGCGTGAACGATTGGGGGGCCAGGGCGATTCTTGTACAATTGCAATACTGCGGCTCAGAAAGCTGTTCACTGCTTTGGCTGCTGCTCGGGTTTAATTCTTCAGCTAAATGCGCCGAAAACGCTTCGAATTGCTCCCGAATGTGCAGCAACGCAGCTTATACAGCTATGTAAATCCAAATGAATGTACACACATACCGACATATATACATATGTATGTAGAAAGAGTATGTAAGCATAAGCACATAATAAGCGTATTGTGGTTCCTGGCATTGTTCAAGAAGCAAAGACAAGGAAAAGCAATCAATGTTCAACGTTGCTGCATGGGGTGGGAGTTCCGGGTGGTGGTGGATTGCTGCTTCCATGAGTTCCAATTGTCAGTAAGACATGCACATTTACACACATTTATACTTAGCTATGATAACAAAAGATGCCAATTGACTCTGCGTATGAGGCAAAGAGATTCGCAAAGTGGTTGGAGAAGAAAGACTGCTGAGGGGGTTAGTGGACTGCGGGAAGAGAAAGATCGGAGCATGTACTTGAGTGTGCTGAAGTTCATTGCTGCGCTGCACTCACAGCGCAACAAGCGACAAAAAATGGGATTTCCACAATAGAAGCCAGCTGCGTCTGTGTCGAATGCTCGGCGATTGACTGCGTAAAAAGCAATCGAATTTCGGGTGTCTCCCACAATTTGAACCAAACTACTATGCATTGCCGCAAATTTTTCTCTTCTCACTTCTTGCTTCTTCCGTGTTGCTAAAGATTTTCTAAAGAAAAATACTTTCCGATGAAATATCGCCGGTGCTGATTGAATTGCGCTTCGTCATTGTAGTTAGTGAACACTCTCACTTTTGTTCTGCTGTAAACTTTGTTGTCGTGCTGCTTTGTATTGATTTCCTTTAAGGGTTTATCTTTTGGTGATTACGTGTTTTAACTTTCAACTTCCAAATAAATTAAAACAGATTTTTGTTTAATCTATTGAAATAATCAAAACTGGAGGAACTAGGGAAAGTTCTTACCAGATATTACTAATTTTTTTACACTTGTTACAGAGAATCAATAAGGACGAATAGGAACCAATAGAGAATCGATAAAATATGTCTACTTCTTTTCATTAAGATTCCTTACATATTAAACAATATGTAAGGCTCGAAGTCAATGAGAAGACTGAAAATCAATGCAGAAAGTCCAGACTGACGGCATCTATTCTTGCCGTTAAACTAAAGTTTGCTAAAGAAAACATTCCCACCCAATGTCATTAAGATTTAATACACATTCACACAAATATTCTTTATAAAATTAATCTGAAGTTTGGACATATTATTTGGTATATGGAGATAAAGAAAGTAACGGCCGAATTCGACAATTTTTTAATGAGAATAGTCGCATATCAGAAGGACTATTTGTTACCTATTGCAGGGTAAAATAATCTGATGAGATTCGAATGGAATTCTATGGAAAATAAACGAGGACGAATTCCACTTACTTCTATCATAAAAGATATTACTTCGTAATAAGAGCTTTGTTAAATTGATTGGGCTATTTAAGATATATGAAATTTGAGCTAAAACTGGGCCGTTCAGTTCAATTTTGGTCTAACGCCACGCCCTTAGTTCAATTTTTGAACATTTGCATTATACCTGAAATTTAACGTTTCTGACCTTATTCGTTTTCACTTTTAGTACTTCCGAACCTAATCCATTATATGCGTGATGGGTGTGGTTGTCACTCAAAATATCATTTTAGCACTATCGGCTTAGAAGGTAAGAAGTAAGTCCTTCCTAGTAGTAAGAATTGCTTACTTTAATATAAAGTAAAAAGGAGGGTAAAGGTAAACTGGGATATATTCAACTTTGGGCCATAATATTGGCTGTTTTTTTAATAATTTCTAGTACGAAAGAAATTTGGTTTGAACTGAGATTGTTTTAGTACGAAAGTGAAATTACTAGCACGAGTTGAATCAATTTTTAACAGGGTGATGTGATTTGACAAGAGGGCAAAGTAAAATATTTTTAAAAGAATAAAATCTTTCTAAAAATAAGTATCTAAAGGCAAAGTTTTCGATAATGACAATATTAGTGTGATTAATTAAAAATTGTATAATTTAATGAATAAACATTTTTTGATTTTTTTCAAGAACGTCATTCTGTCAGAGTCGAAAATATCTGTTCGATTTCAATAATCCTTTTTTTTATATGTCCAAAGAATGGTATGAAAATATTGTTTTTAATGTAATTTTTGGTACGAAAAAAAAAAACAAAAGCTTCTCAAACAATGAGAAATTTGAAGCTTCTATTTAATAGCGAAAAATTATTTTCCCCAAAAATATGTGTAATATTGATCAAGGTTTGCTAGCAACACTTGATGGATGATTAATGTTCTAAAAAACATTCAAATAAATCCAACTTGTTCGAAAGACCAACCGAAACTTCCAAACTTTTGCAATTCCCATTGTAATTTCCGCGGTAATGGAATAACTCTTTAGACGTTACCAACTTTCCATCGCTTGCAACTACTTGATATATCAGTTTTTGGGATCTCTAAAACTCAATGCTCACTTCGTTTAACGATTACGTGGTTTCTAATTCCGGCGAATAGGCTTCCCAAAAGACTTGTCTTCGTAGTTGGTATAAACATCTGCAGCGGTTCATTTGTCGAAAGTGAAGCCGGTTCAGATATAGAAGGAAAATAAGCTAGTTGTAGGAGTGCGAGTAAAATTGTCAAGCAATACGAAGAAACCTTTTTTCCATTATGGGAGAATTATTCAGCCACCTTACCAGTAATATTCAATATCTTCGAATAATCTCTTAGCGTATTTTTAGAACCAGATCTACCAAATTCAGTTGAAGTTACATAATCCCACCCTACCAGCTTCCAATTCGAGATATTTAACGTGACATATTTAATGTGAATTTCGACGATTACTGTATTAAATAAATTTACCTAAATGTAATGAGCATTTATGAACCCTTTCTAAGTCTGCCATAAGTGCCCCTAGAAAATATGAAACTGCCTCTGTTAGGAAGCACATTCAATAGGATGTAGAAAAAGAGATGTAAAGTTCAACTCATAAGTTTCACAAACCAATAACAAAAATTTATCTACTGAAGTCAAATAGAAATGATAAAAAAAATAGAAAATTTTAGCCCATTTATTTGCTGGTTGAAAAATATTTAAGAAAGTCGCACTAGGTTATATCCACCAAAATATGTGTATACACTATATATACTGACAAGTTGAATTACCAAAGCATATCGTAAATTACACAAAATGTATTTTGTTGAAATTTAAGGACAGGCAAACAAAGAAAGCAAATCGGATAAAAGCAGCAGAGATCGAGAAGAACTAACGTAAAAAAGCTTTACAGACTTAGCTTCCGAGGTTAAAAACTCAATGAGGCAGGCAGTTGGTATTAAATGAATGTGCTATTGGCAATGTATAAGAACAAAAACGGCTGATCTAGTTATATAAACAAACTCAGAAGCAGCTACATTGGTCCCTAGGGATCACGCAATTTCAATAAATATATTTTTGCATTAGTCTTCGTGCTAAACGGAAAATTGCTTGTGCCCTCACTCCACTCACACTCATCCACAAAGAGCTCGCTTTTATATTTGTTGCTCGTGTTGCAAGCTACTGATTGCTGCAACCAGTTATTGCTGCACATATACATACATTTCTGAGTGTACACATGAGTCGTGCCAGTTGCTTGCTGCCAAAATGTTATTAACCACCAGCCATTATCATTTTAGCACTTTGCTTCACTTTTGAATTCATTAAGACGCAAAACACACTTGGATTGGTTACAAGAACAAATAAAATGCGGAGCTAACACAGTGAGGACACAGCCATGCAGTTGGCAAACAAGATCTGTATTAAAAGTTTATACGTACGAGTGATGGTTGATGGGTGTTTCTACACTGTATTGAAGCTGCAAACTAGTCAGGAAAGATACCGATTTACACCTGGAATAACCTGAAAGAAATCGAACTAGTCAGAAAATTTTCGGACTTAGACCAATTTCAGAACAATCTGTTAATATGATATTTTACTTTAGTTTTATATATTTAAGTATATATTTACATAAAACTAAAATTGACTAAGTTGAGATTTGCAGTATTTGAAGCTATATTTAATCCAAAAAATGTATTTTTGTTTATTCATTAATGAACTTGGGATAATGAATTTTTTTGTATATTTTGATGTAGTATAAAGACATATTTTCAATAATCAATATCAAAGTCGCAGTATATGATCTGAAAATTAAAATGATTTAAGAGGAGTTTAACGATCTTGGACACTAGTCCAACAGTTATTTTGCAATTTATACTGGTTAGTTTACACTAGTTATAAATTACTTCACCTGGAAACTCCTGATTACAAGCACAGCCGCAGAAATAACGTCAGAGTGTGGTCAATTTCAGGTTGTCGAACAATGTGAATGAAGTGATAAATTAAGAAATTACGACAGAAATTGTTGAGATTTAAACATGGGAGAGGCAACGCAAATATGCTAGTAATAATTGCACGAAAACTATAAACCTTCAACAGTTTAAGGTCAATCATTCTCATTTTAGATTTGTAAGCTGGTAATTTCGCTCCGAATGGAATCTAAGTCGCGTATAAGCCTTGTTTACATTAAACAGTTTTGGTGTTCTGTTGAAATGACAAAGCTCAACAGAAACAAAATAAAAGCATTCAATAAAATTTTTCTAATGCGCTTTAAAAATCGGACCTCAAGGAGGTTGTAATTAAAAAGGTAAGCAAGTTGTTTGGTAATTGAAAAAGTCACATAAATAATTATTACACCTTAAATGAGCTCATATAAAGTAATTACACGCAGTTGTCATTAACGGACTGCGCGCTAAGAGGCGAAACACAAAAACAAAAGTAAACAGCAGCAGGAAAACAAAGCAATAAAACAACCACAAGCAAGACGAATGCGGCAAGGCAAAAGGGGAAAAATCTGCAAAGCTGAACGAAAACAACAAATATATAAGCAACGCGTAATTAACCCCTTCTCTGGTGTCTTCAAATTGTGAGCTGTGAAAGGGTTATTCTGAGACAAACATACATACGTCGTACTTAGAATATCACGTTTGTAGCTCGCAGCTAAACCAGGTAATAAAATCATAAAAAGTGTCATCATTTTAATCCTGACACGTCACCCCTCGCCGAACGGCACACCCCTCATCCGGGAAAATACTACTGAACGCTCAGCCGTTAAATAACGCACTACTGTTTATGTGTGTGTGTAGCTGTGTGTGCAACATGTTAGCTTTACCTCGCAGCAGCAGGAGAAAATCCTGACGGATTTCGCATGTAATTACTTCAATTAAACCATCTGTGACAATTGCCGGAGTAGAACATGAAATTCAACTTTACTTTTAAAATTCCCAATTGAGTTTTGCGCCATTTAGCAGCGAACAGCAGCGGAGTACAAACAGCGACAGTAACAATTGTACTTAGCCACTGAATCTGGTTGAAGGATGAAGAAGGTAAACGCTACGAATGCTGCTAAGAATCAAGGCAGACACTGAGCAAAGAGAGTCCAGGATATGCGGTTATGTCTTATGCGCACAAGTTGGAAATATAAATGCAATGAAATGAATCAAGCGCGGCAGCGCGCAAAGCAGCGGGCGAAGAGGGTTTAAAGCAACGAAGGGAAATGTTAAGAAAATATTACAGTTAATAGGGTGACATTATGGCGCTTTGTCACTTCGGAAGTCAACAAAGCGCAAGTTGCGAGACTGCATGTCATGTTGTTGTTGTTGACGTTGATGTTGTTTTGCCCTTTGCGGTTACTTCTGTTTGAAAATAAGCAAGTACGAGTATGGTAAGCCCACGTTCCTTGTCAAGTGCCTTTAATAGTATTGCGTTGTAGGGAGATCTCAAGGTAAGTAAGTAAATCTGGATTCAGAAGCTTCTACTTGGCTTTACTTTTTATACTCTCGCAACATGTTGGAACAGAGTATATTAGTTTTGTTCACCTAATGGATGTCTGTAACACTTAAAACTAATCGAGAAAGATATGGAGTTACACATGTATAAATGAACAGGATGACGAGATGAGGTGAATTCCGGGTGACTCTCTTTTTTTCGGTCCTTCTGCCAGGTCCACAAAATGCCGTTAATCGCAAAACTATAAAGGGCTATAACTAAACCACAAATTAAGATAAAAAACTTTAATTTGGTACAGAGCATCGAAGGATGGAGGGGCATCTGTGATTAAACATTTTTAATAAGTGGGTGTGGGTGTGTGAACTACTAAAGCTATATCAACCAAACGTACTGAAAACAAGTTTTCCTCATACCTCCTCGTACCAATATAAGGGTTATGTAGAAAACTATTAGAAATGCTATAACTAACTAAAGAAACACATAAGAAGAATTAAATTTTACGATAAATATTGTACAGAAGGACTCCATAAGAGTGGGTATAAAAAATGGACAATGAAATTATATATCTCAGGAACGACGTAACCGATTTCACCCACATTTGGTACATAGCATTATCCTAACAGCTGACTTAAACCCTATGTATCGGTCAATATGTAAGATATATTAACAAAACTAGTGAACATATTTTCTTAAATATATATTAGTTTGGTGCTGAAATTATGTGTATATTAAAATGTGTATTATGTGTAAATTATATGTGGTACAATGATTTTCATTTCTGTTGATAATTAATTTTATGCGGAATATATTGAATTCTCTAAATATATTCTTTTAAATTTGTTTCAATTTAGTTTAGTGCGAAATTTGTAAAGTAAAGGAAAGGACGGAATATATCGGGTAATATGTAAAATATTTATCAAAACAAAATTTGGAGAACGCATTATTTTGAAAATAATGCATTTCGGTGCCGTATATATAGGTTAATAATTTCATTGCATTAAGTTATGACAATTTTTTGGACATAATATGATTTGGTGAGTTGATTTCTAATGATATAAGAAATAAAATTTTGTATTTCCTCCTAAAAACAATTATGAGCGTATGTAACGAAACACAAGTAAAATTTGCCATAATTTGAGTAAACTTAACATAAAAATTTCTTTAATTAAACTTCCTTTTTTAATTAAAACATGTACTTCAATCTCTTAAATATATCACTTCACCCTGCTAGAATATAAAATGTTCGGTTACGCCTGAACTTTACTTCCTTACTTATTACATTTATTGTTATAATATTTCCACAAAAATACGGTAATCTGTAGAAGATGTTTAAAATGTGCTCGCTAATACGAGAACGAGCCGGATGCGAGTGGTTGGGGATACAGGGAATTTCATTCTGAACGCTCAAGTTGAAATATTTGTGGCTTTTAAGTGACAAGGTAGCATTAGGCAAATGATTCCCAACGGATATGCCATTAAGGAGGATGCTTAGCTGTATTTAAAAACAAAATTGAGCCATTTAAATGGCTTTTGTTGCCTGATCATTGGTGTACAGGTGTTTTGATAATATTTTGAGTAGCAATAAATAAATAAGATACATCCGTGCTTTTGATGTAATTTGAAAAGGAAAATATGAGCAAATTAAAACTGGTATTTGATGGAATCTTTGCTGGTTAATATAATTACCCAAGGTTGAGTTTTAAAACTAATCAGAACATGTCGAAATAAATAAGTAAAATACATTTTACTTTCGTACCCATGTTATACATTTTTAGCCCTAAATCCGACTAACAAAATCTATTGTTATCTCGCGTAATGAACCGTATGTATTGTATGAAGTTAATCGGTATATGGAAACAAAAGTTTCTACAAAAGTAGGAACCCAATTTATTCTTTTTTGACACCGCACCACGTTATCTTCAAGGAAACAGGCTCCCTTATTTAAATTAACACATTACACATATTGACCGGAAACTGTAAAAGCAACATGGAATATATCAACCGATTTCGACGAGTTTTGGATCACTGTTGCCACATATCCGAAGGTAAATGACAAATTATGGAAAAATGGTATTGGTACTTTCGAACAAATTGCATTTGGTTTAAATCGGTCAAGTAGTTTTTGAGATATGGAATTTCTCTAAAAGTGAGCGTTGTCATGCCTATTGTTCAATTGTCTTGTAGTCCAATTTGGCGTTCCTAGCTTTATCCTTCAGACAGCTATTATACTGTTAGTAGTTTTGAACATAACCATTATATATGTGATGGGCGTGGTTACTAGCCAACTTCCTCCATTTTCAGACTGCTTGAAACGAAAAAAATTTTTACCACCGATTTTGGTTGCCATAACTTTAGCTGTTAAAGCCCTTAAAAAATTTAAAACACTCAACACTCACTTTTACTAGGGCCTTCTATGCCCAACTTGAGTTCTGTGACGGAATTACTTATTTAGTTTCTCGCTCGTTTACTCTCACAACATGCTGCCACAGAATATAATATTATAGTTTTGTTCATCTAACGGATGTTTGTAACACCTAAACCAATCGAGTTAGATATATTTATATGATATATATATGTAGATATATATATATAATATATATTTGTATATATAGATATATATAAATGAACAGGATGGCTAGGCGAGTTGAATTCGGGAGATTGGTATTGCAGATAGGCGGTATCGGATTATTGTCATGTCCACAAAATGCCGTTAAACCGAAAACTGTAAAAACGCTATAAATAAGCCACAAAATAAAATACGAAACTTAAATTGGTACAGGGCATCTGTAGCTAAAATTATTTAAGGTGGGAGTGGCCTCACCCCCTAATAGGTTTATTGTACATATCTCACAAACCACTAAACATATATCAACCAAACTTGCCAAGAAGAAGTCTTTCTAGAACCTCCTCATATATTGTAATAATGGGTCAAATCGGATAATAACCATGCCCACCCTCATATAGCGATTCTGCTGAAAAATACTGAAAGTGCGTTAACTCACTAAAGAAAAACGCAAAAAGTTTTAAGTTTTATAGTAAAAATGATACCGAAGGTTTTAATAGGAATCGGTGTACAAAGTGGTAATTCGTAAATCGGGCTATGACTTTTTGACTACTAGATTATAAATTTGAGGTTCTCATTGCCTCTGGCTGACTTTATACTGAAAATATCTAGATTTTCAACATTTTTAATCCACATTGTTGTCAACACCTGAAAAAATTTCATTGTCTTTGAGCCTTACAAATTGCGAGAATATAAAATGTTCTGTTGCACCCGAACCTTACCCTTTCTTACTTGTTTTAAAAAGAATCTCGTAGGGATGTATACTTCCATATTTTCCAGAATGAAATACATTTTAAAGTGATGCCTTCAAACAAGAATACAGATAATTGATTTATATAATACATTAATTGTATTTTTTACCATTACTATAGCTCAATGTCCTATCACAAAATATACATCAAAATCCGTGGATGTATACAGCTCCCAAGACTCACAATAAATACATCATGTTGTGATAGGTAAAAACTAGAAACATACATTTTGGTCATTCCTCCAATGCACATGCATCAAATACATAAAGATATATAGGAGGCAGTCATAAAAGACTAATGTCATGCTGCAGCGGAAAGCAAAGACACTATAATATTGGCACGCCATAATCGGGTGTAAAACGAGTTGTAAGGGATTAAAGCAAAAATCGAATAAAAAAAGAGTAAGAAAGGGCTAAGTTCGGGTGTAACCGAATATTTTATACTCTCGCAATGTGCAACGACAGAGGCGGGGAAATTTTTTCAGGAGCACTTCAGGTGCATAACTTTTTATTAAAAAATGTTGCGGAGGAATTCAATATTCATTATCCGACGAAATTGTCAATAGATTGCAATCATATTTGGTATCTTATTAGCTTATATTACTAGACTCATGTAATTTCATTGTTATGTTTGGTTCGTGTCAGAGATATTTATCTTAAAATCAAATTAACTCAAAAGTGATATATGCGATATAAGCTTAACCAAAGAGGTATATTGACCATAACAAACGGTTTAAAGTCAGATGGAAAGTCGGGAATTCTTATATCGGTAATTTTTGGGATAGATGTAGATCTCCACTGATCACATTAACTCTTTTCATTATTCAAGTATATTAGGAAACATATTTTTACCCAATTTTGTGAAGGTAACTCACACAGTGACCGTGATATTCGGCATAGTCTGCTAGAATAGCGAAAATCATTATATGTAGTATATGGGAGCTGGGATAATTCGTAAACCGATTTCACACATTTTCGGCAGTAAACTATGGTATATTCGATATTAAACGTTCACTTAATTTTGCTAAGATATCTTACATATTGACCGAAATATATGGTATAGCGTCTACAGGAAGGTTGAAAATCCGTATATTAGGTACATGGGGGGTAGGGGAAGTATTTACCAAATTTTTCTCATTTTTGATACCAGAGTATACTATTATCATGGAAAAATAATACTCCAATTTCATTACGATATTTTACAGATGTACTATTATATATGGTAGGAGTCTACCGGAAGTATATGGGGCTAGGGAAAGTATTTATCCGATTTCTCCCATTTTTGACATAAGAGCATGCTATTATCATGGAAAGATAATTCTCCAATTTCATTAAAATATCTTATAGATTTCCGATATTTTCGACAAAAAGTCAGATAGAGGTACTGAGGTCTTAATATTGGGTACCTGGTGGCTTGAAAAGCTATAATCCGATTTCGTCTATTTTTAGGAATAGGATGACATATCCTAAAGGCACTATTTGTACAAAGTTTAATTTTCATATCTTTTTTGCAGCTCGATTTATATACTTTAAAATAAAAGGATCAGATGAAACTTAAAATAGTGTTATATGAGAAGGAGGCGTGCTTTTTATCCGATTTTGTCCATTTACACAGCGTGACTTAAGAAAGAAAATATAATGTCACATACCAGATTTTATTGAAATCGGGTAAGAAGTTCTGGAGAATGGTATTTCTCCTAAAAGTAGGCCGTGCCACACCCGTCATCAAAACTTTACACGGATTCCTATGCAACCCCTCCGTATCATATTTTGTGCAAGACTTAATGTTTCTAACGTGTTCCTTCAGCGAGTTATCGCACTTTTAGTAGTTTTCAACATAACTTTTGTATGGGAAGTGGGCGTCTTTATTATCCGATTATCCTAATTTTCTCAGCGTATGAAGAGATTCTAGAAAAACTTAGTCTTGCTTAGTAACTCTCTTAGTAACTTGCTTAGTAGCAAGGTTGATTGATATAGCTTAAACGGTTTCGGAGATATGTATATTAAACCTATTGGGTGGCGGGGCCACAGCCACTTTTACAAGAATTTTGCCCACAGATGCCCGCCCTACTAGGATCCTCCCTACCAAATAACACGTTTATATATTAATTTTTTGCTTAGTTATAGCACTTTATCTATTTTCGATTAATGGTATTTTATGGGCGTGGCAGATCTCCACTTACGCCCATCTGCAATACCAACCGTCTTACAATGACAGAGAATACGTGTACCAAGTTTCAAGATATCTTAATTTTTACTCAAGTTATCGCATGCACGGGCGGACCAACGAGCGGACAGACGGACCGACATACAGTCACTCGGATTTCAACTGGTCTTTTCATCCCGATCTTATATATATATATATATATGTCTGTATCTAACTCGTTTAGCTCTAGGTGTTACAAACAACCGTTAGGTGAACAAAACTAATATACTCTGTAGCAACATGTTTCGAGAGTATAACAATATGGCCCAAAACGCGTGCGTTAGAAATGGTATCAATATTAAGAGATCATGGAAAATTCATAAATAATGACAGAGACCTGGCGGTCTAAGCTAAAGCCCATTGTGAAGGTATATTATTGCCATTGTATGCAATATATACTTACATATATACCAAGTAAGGAAGTATAAATCATCATTTATTTCAACCGCTGGTATTTTTAAGTCAAACAGTATAGGTTTTATATTAATTTTACCTTATTCTATTATTTTGTATTAACAGATGTGTTTAACACACAATTCATAAATGTTGAACTTAATGAAACCTGTCTGTACCATCTCATGAAAGGATCTGTGGAACTTAATGATCTCCGAAAACTATCCAGATATAAAAGTGCTATAAAATTGATATGTGGATGTTGATCTAATATTGCGCTAAAATTTCTTGGCTTTAAATATATCTCTAAGCACGGCCTCCTCAATACATGGTACAGGAACGATTAATGGATCATTTACCAATATTTTTCGGTATAAGAAGGAAAGTAAATATAGCTTTAGCAAAAAAAGTTAAAACTGAGAAGATCGACTAATGCGGATATGTTATAGCATTGGATTCAAAAATTAAATTATGCACTGTAGTATCAGCTGGTTGTAGCAGAGAAAGAGAGGAACCTACGATGTATGAAGCAAAAACAAACAAAAGTATGACTTTACGCTCTTGCTGATTCTGCACGCTCATATACAGATAGGACTAAATAACTCTTTACAATGTTAAAAAAATTTTTACTTCCTCAGACATTACTTGAAGTGAACATATATTTTATTTTTTTGTGTTTTCGTTATCTTTTATAAGCGAATAAAATGTTTGGTCAGTTTTCTGGTGCATACTGTGGTTACTGTGAACGTAGAAGAATAGTAGCATTTGGTAATAAAGGTATAACTAAATTGTTGTTAAGCCACATCCGCTAACCGGAAACATGCTGTCACGCAAATTTCTTCCGCACTTTAAACGTTGCAAGTTCAAGTGTAAAGTGCAAAGTGTAAAGTGTTCACGCCACTTTGCGTGTATCGTTCGAGAAGTCCACATTCATATTGGGATGTGAAAAGGGTGTGAACTGTTAGGTATGGTTGGGTTCTAATTAGCACGAGTATCCCCCTTTAACGAATTACCTTCTCTAAGTGGACCCCAATACCTATGGAAGTTGTTTCTAAATGCTCAACTTCAGTTTAAAAAACGAAAAGCCAACAACAAATTTGTAGTGAATACTTCCCTTGCTTAGTTGCCTAGCCACAGAATCGTGCGATTTTGATTTAAATTTTTTAAGTTTGGGTATTTTAATTTCGGTAGTGTACAACATGAAGAAACAATGTAAATATCCGGCGGAAAGTCGGAAATCACTACATCGGGTATATTTGGGCTAGGGAAAGGTTTGGACTGATTGGATTGACTTTTGTCGTTACGCAACTACGCTTCAGTGCATGCTTCTATTCAATTTTATGAAGACAACAAGTCACACACCGGCCGACATGTTCTGCATAAAGCCTGCTGGAATAACGCAACTCGTTATATGGGGTATATGGGAGCTCGGGTAATTCGTTCACCGATTTCTCACATGTTCGGCATTAAACTATAATAAATCCAATATTACACGTTCACCTAATTTTGCTAAGATATCTTACATACTGACCGATATATACCGTATAAAGCCAACCAGATTTTTAATATGGTATAACCACATATTATTATCAGGAAAAGATGGTGTCTGACTTTCACTAAGATACCTAACAGATTAACCCATATAGGGTATAAAGCTAACCGAAAATGTGAAATTCCTATATTATGTCAATGCGGACTAGGGGAAGTGTTTACCCGATTTTATCCATTTTATGCGCACGGACACACTGCTATCGGAAAGAGACGCTCTCTGAATTTCATAGGAATTACTCCTTTATTGACCGAAATATATGATATAAAGTCTAACGGTAGATTAAAAATCCGTATAATAGGAATATGGGGCTGGGGAATTATTTAACACAAAGGAACATTATTATCATTAAAAGATACTCCTGAGTCCTATTAAGATTTCTCACAGATTAATCCACAGTTCCGGTAAAAAGTCAGATAAGGCCACTAAGGTCTTTATATAAGATATCAGGTGTTTGAAAAATTATTTGCCTATTTTGATCGTTTTTACGCATGACATGGCATATCTTGAATGCACTATTTGTGTAAAGTTTTATTCTGATATCTCAATTGATGCTTGATTTATATAATTTAAAGTGGAAGCATCAGATTAAATTTAAAATTGTTTTATTTGAGAAGTAGGCGTGGTTGTTTCCGATTTCACCCATTTTCACAATGTGACATTGACATGCAAATGACATGCATAGAAGTTCCTGAGATATTCAAATTCACCAAAAAGTGAGCGGCGCCACGTCTATTGTTCAAATTTAGCACGAATTCCTACTTCCGTACCATCTTTACAGTAAGATTTAATGTTTCTGACTGTTACAGTAAGATCCCCCTGCGGGTCGGGGGAAAAGAATAACCCGCGGTAAGGCATGCCTGTCGTACGAGGCGACTAAAATCCACAAAATGCACTGCATTTGAAATAGACTTTGCTCAATCTATAGGCTTAGCCATGTCAGAAATAGTGCTATATTACTTAGCTTGAACTGAGTTTATATCACTTTAAATGTATTATGCACACACTTAAAGCGGCATTGTAGTTCAAGCTACAAATGGCACCAGTCGAAATGGATGGGTAACTCAACTGGTAGTAGCCTTCCGGCTACAAGGTCTGACCGGAGACTATAATCTATTGCCAGGGGGAGCAGGGGCCCGGTGGAGTTGCTTGTCGCTCCATCCTGCTCATTGCGGTAGGCCCTTCGTGGAGTATCGTGGTGGCTGTTGTTTAACACCTGAATGCGGGTAGAACTGTCTGGGGCGGTAAACTTCAGTGTGGAGTTGCATTGCAACCGGGTGCCCGACCCAAAGAAAGGCAGAGGTTTTAGGTAGGCCTCGAACCCCACCAAGGTGGTTATTGTGCCATTCCACAATGCCGATCGGTACCGTTGGATTTAGCGAAAGCTATTATTAATGGGGCGCTGATCGACGCATTGTATTGATCCGTTGTGTTTTTGAACACCGTGGATTCGAGCTGACAACGGCAGGTACCCACGTAAATCACATCGGCTTCTGTTACAGTAAGAACTAATGTTTCTATAGCGAGTTAACTAACTTTTATTAGTTTTCAACATAACCTTGTATGACAGGTGGGCGTGATTATTGTCAGATTTCACTCATTTTCCTACAGCGTGAGGAAGTAATCAAAGAACGTGTTCGAAGCAAGTTTCGTTGATACAGTTGTAACGGTTTGTGAGATATGTACATTAAATCTATTGGGGGCCGAGGCACTCATGTGATTCATCCAACAACAATATGTTGCCACAGGGTATATTAGTTGCCACAGAGTTTTGTTCACCTAACGGTTGTTTGTGGCACCTAAAACTAATCGAGATAGATATAGTTATAAATATATATAAATGATCAGGATGACGAGACGAGTTGAATTCCGAGGGACCGTCTCTCCGGTTGTCCGTCTGCCAGTGCAAGTGATAACTTGAGTAAATATTGAGATATCTTTGGTATATATGTCCCCTGGTATTCAGAGGAGATTGGTATTGCAGATAAGGGTAATCGGATTACTGCCACACCCACAATACCGTTAATCGACAACGTATAAAATGACATAACTAAGTTCCCAATTTATATAGAAACTGGAATTCGGTATAGGGAATCGTAGTAGGGCGGTTCATACGTGGGTAAAAAATTTTTGATAATATGCCCGCTTTAGATGGTGTGAAAATCGAATTAAAACCACGCGCACTCCCCTTATAACGGTTATATTGAAAACCACTGAAAGTGTCTTAACTCGCTGAAGAAACATGTCAAAGGTATTGAATTTAACAGCCAGAATGGTACTTAAGAGCTTCAGAGGAATTGGTGCAAAAATTGGACAATGGGAGTGGCACCCGCCAATTACGGGTGAAATTCTTTATCTCGGTAACTACTAAACCAATTTCAACCAAATTTTGAGTATAATATTACTTCCCCTCATCCTACATCCCTATGTTACAGTGTGAAACGCAAAATGAGAATCCAGGCTTACAATATTACATATATATATATGTGTAATATCAATAATAACAATAAAATCGCTATTTTAAATTCTGAATGATTCTTTTCCTTTATTGTACATAAATCAACTACCAATGCAGATGTCCGAGAAAGACTTTACGCAAAGTTTCTTGAAATCGGATTGTAAAGCTTCAAATCCCTAAATATCGAATTATCCATATATATCGAAATATCGAAAAATAATCCAGTGTTCATGACAGAAATTTTTATCAAATATATCGCTGAATCTGTGAGATATGCTATTGAAATTTATAACAAATCTGTGCCGGAAAATATTGTGCCCTAATATCGAAAATATGTTTAATGCGGTAGATACTTCCCCTAGCTCCCATACACTTAAAATAAAGAATTTCAAACTTCCGGTTGACTTTATACCATACATTTCTGATAATATGTAATATATTTTAGTAAAGTTCAGATTACGTCTTTTCTGGTAATAATGCGCATTGATGTCAAAATTTCATAAGATCGAGCCAATACTTCCCCTTGCTCTCCCTTACGTAATTTGAGAATTTTCAAAATTCCGTGTATAGTGGTCAGTATGTGAAGCATCTTAGAATAACAAAATTAATCAACATATACTCTTGAATATACTATATTTTGGTGCAAAAATTAGTGAAATCGATATACAAATTACCCCCGGCTCCATGTATTACAAATAATGATTATTAATTAGTCTAGTGGACTCTATGCCGAATATGTCTGTCTAATTTTGAGTTAATCAATATTGACTGGATATGTGCTCTCGAGCATACATTAGTTTAATGCTAAAATTAAATGTTATCTGCTAAAACCCTCAGACCCAATGCACACGATATAGTGATTTCCGGCTTCCAGCTGACCTTAAACAGTTTATATAGGACAATATGTGTGATATTTTAAAGGAATTAAATGTTTTCTTAAGCGGTGGTGGTTTAGCGCTGAATATAAACGAACCCTCCCAAATAGTTTTAATGTACTTATATCACAAACCGTTAGAGCTATATTATTGAAACGTACTCAGATGGCTGGTAAAATAAGTGAAATTGGATAATAACCACGCCCGTCTCCTATACGAAGGCTA
The DNA here is from genome assembly GCA_021498325.1 of Bactrocera minax. Lineage (NCBI taxonomy): Eukaryota > Metazoa > Arthropoda > Insecta > Diptera > Tephritidae > Bactrocera > Bactrocera minax. Next base: position 479,919 of record JAKEEE010000137.1, read on the forward strand.
TGTTGAAAACTAGTAAAAGTGCGTTAACTCGCTGAAGAAACTCGTCAGAAACATTGCAGAAAATAAGCTACAGAACGGCTGCATAGGAATCTGTGTAAAATTTGCACAATAGGTGTGTGATCGCCCACTTTTAGGCGAAACCCTATATATCAAGACGCTTTAATAAATATTAATAAAATTTGATAAATGACATTATATTTATATCTTTATGTCACTTTGCGAAAATGGACGAAATCGGAAGCAATCATGTAACACAATTTTAAATTTCATGTGATTCTTTCACTTTAAATTATATAAATCAAGCATCAATTAAGATATCAGAATAAAACTTTGCACAAATAGTGCCTTGAAGATATCCGCCATCTCATCCGGAAAAATAGTCGAAATCTGTTTAAAACATTTCAATCCCTCAATTACCCAATATAAGGACCAGAATGACAATGGCTGACTTTATACCGAAAATATCGATAAATCTGTGAGATATCATAATGAAATTCAAGAGTTATCTTTCCATTCAGAATCTCGGTTCTACGTTACTAGTCTTGAGCTCTACTTCTTGTGGGTCTTGGGAAAATTTTCGTGCAATTATATTCGAAAATTTGGGATTCCAATTTATGAAACGCTAACGCACAGTTGAAGAGATTGCTAAATGTTGTTAAAAATTAATCAATGTGTGATTGTGGCATCGCTTTTGCTTAATCATCTTACCGATCGATGTAAGAAAATGCTGAAAAATAAAATCGGGGTATAGGATTTATCCCATATCCAACAAATGTTGTTCTCTTACAATGTACGTCGAAAATATATTAGGTATTAATAGTGATTGGCTTCTAGCACTATTAATTCCGAACCATTCGCCGTAAATGCTTAGTGAAAATAGTAATAAAACGAATCGAACGAATTATTTTTCATCGCACGAGCTCTTAACAATCCGCCTTGACAAAAGAATCATCCAACGTATCGCATTGATACCCAACGACTTCTTTTTGTTCTCTCATATCAAGAACAATTTCTGGTCAGTAACAAAAACCATCGCACTTTTTTCTTAATGAGTTGATGATATTTGAAATGTACAATAAAAGATTTGATGAATGCAGGCACAGCAGAATAGCTCAAAAGCATACGATATTCAGATACGGCCAATCATTGGATACACTCACAATCTTAATCCAGGTATGATGAAACTTCATATCGCTTTGAAGAAGAGCATATTTTTTTGTTTAAATTTGATTTTTTTATTTAACATAATTCTCATCAATCGCGATACACTGATTGTAGCAATCTTTCAAATTTTTGATTTCATTGCTGCTTAATTTCTTTAAAGTGACGATGATTCAAGTGATTTCGCCATAATTTTCATGGGTTTGTGACTTGGGGCATTTTCTGGATGAAACATCATTTTCTTGTCTTCACATGCAGCCGTTTTTCCGCGATTTCGTCCTTCAAAATTTCCAATATAGCTAAATAATAATCGCTATTGTTGATTCATCATTTTTCAAGATAGTCGATAAAAACTATTGCCTGCGTATCCAATAATATATAGAAATATATCCAAATTTATTTTGTGGATTTTCTCGTCCGCAACTCCCTTTTTAGACTTCTCTGGCGTACATATGGCCTGACGGCACTTAGAAATCGAGTGGTGTGGAAGATAATACTCGTCGACACCAATTTTACTTAATTAAACAGCAATATTTCTCCATTTACCTCTGCAATAATCATGTGTTATAAAAGAGAGATGACGAAAAGCTAAAGCGAATAAAATTGCTTAACATTTCTGATGAGCTCTTAGTAGAAGTAACCCTTCAGTAATGGTGCGGCCCATAAAAAGGTGCAAATGCCTTAAAATGCCGTCGTCTTTGCAGCAATTTTGGGTACGTATAATGCCATAACTGAATATATTTGTATGTATCACGTTATGTCAATCTAAAACACTCACGAATTCACTTGCACGGTCGCCAAAACAACTTGACTTAACCCTCATCGAAGCAACGGAAATATATGCTTAACAATTCAATTAACTTCTGACACAGCGCATTTTTAATACATTTATATTAGCAGACATACTGGTATATAAATATATGTCAGGTATATATAAATTTATATGCTCACAAAAGTCGGCATTCGGCCCTTCGTCAGCACACAGGTTTGTTTTTGCCACTCGGTGCAAATACACGACACAAAAAAAACTTTAAACCACATCATTAACGAGTTATTTATTGTTGTTGCCATGCGCAAGTTGTTAACACATTCGTAAATAAATTACCGCACAAAGGTACTGACTTAAAGGCTGTACAAACTATCGACACTTTTTATGAGGGGGAAGTCGAAAAGTCCCTTTCATGTATGTGTAAATGTAATTCTGTAAATGTGTAACCATTCAGTTGAATTTGCAAACTGGCAGCAAACACGCATATTTATACAACATATCCCAACTGGAATTTTAGCCAGAACTTTGCGTGTTAATAAAGGGTTTTATACGCTTATATCATATATAGGTGCCGGAGAGTTCCATTGTATTAGTAAACAAAATTAGGATCCTCATTCACTACAGTCACTGATTAATAGCTAATATTTGTGGACTTTAATACTTTTAACTATAAAGGGAGAATATTCGCAACGTCTTTACGAAAATTGTGTCGAGCTGAGTGCGATTATATTAATAGTTAAAAATTAAAATGATATTTTCTTGTTTGGATTGAGAATTATTAATTATATTTTGCTTCAAACTTTATAAATTAAACGAAAGTCAAATTAAGAAAGTTAAGTCTTGAGTTAAGAAAATGAATAAAGAACTAAATTTGCACATTCAAAAGCCAACGAAAGGCGTCCGTCCGTCCGTGTACACGAGATAGAAAACCACTCCTTAAAGTTAATAAACGCTATGAAAAGAGGAGAAAGGAAGGAGGTCGGTGTATCCGTATTATGAGGTAAATAGCAAATGGTAAACAAATGTGGGCTAAATAAGTAAAATGTCAGGCTTATTCCTCACATAAATGATGTATGAAGCTATGTTACCCTTTATCAGTTATTTTGGTAATTTTCAGGTGTCAGTGCTACTCAGAATAGCTAAATAGCATAATCGAGTTCGAAGAGATTATCCCAACTATGGCATTTTTGTGAAAATCAAGGCGGTGTAAAATTATATTCCATGTCGCTGTTTCTTAGTTTTATAATAAGAATACTATTTATTCCACTTGGGCATATTCATTCTACTTCACTCCTTCATTCGAGTTATATGTAAACCCCGTATGCAATAGAATAATATACGAGGCGCTCCGATAAATACTTAGCCTACAAAATATGAAATTTAGCTTTTTCCGCAAATTGTCGAATCGCACCATAGTAGACCCCTGTGACCGTTTTTCCACTATCTTGTTATTCTATGTTTATCCTACCTTGTGAATCCCAAAAAACGGTGCTCATCACTTTTCTAGACGAGGGTGAAGTCCACTATTCAGACTATTCCTTGGCCCTCCGGTGGTGTACCAGAAAATTCATGTTTCATAGAAGGCCACAAAACGATGTAGAAACTCCTTCGCACCCATCGTTCCGACATCATTCTTATACCCAATATTTCATGCGGGATATAATCTAAGCGGTATTTTGAGATGCCTACTGTCTGAGCTATCTCACACACCTTTAATCGGCAGTCGGCGGACTGCCAATACGAGATCATGGCATTTTGTCACGTTATCATCGGTGGTAGCTGTTTTCGGGGCACCTGGGCGTGGCTTATCAAAAATCGATATGCGAAAACATTGATTCTCGCTAAAATAATTATTGACAGTCGTCATCAAAGGAGTAAAGTCACCGTAAACACACGCTATTAAGCAACAACCATGAATCCATTGAACTAAAAAAATATATCAAAAGTTAAAGTATATTTTCCTTGCTTGTTTGGTTACCAGAATTCCAGTTTACTAAAATGATTAATCAATGAAAATTATTCAGCTTTTTCCAGAAAGACAGCAATTTCCAGAAAGTATCGCATGTTATTAACGCATATTTGGTTTCTCTTTGTTTTTATTCAAATCCAGTGCTGGCTGAGCGATTTCGATTTAGCTTCAATGCACTCTGTCACCACGCCCCTCTTACTGCAATCAATTTACTTTTTCAATCTGAATTTTTTTCTAACAAAAAGCTGAAAAGAAACATTAAAGAGCATTCAAATTGTTGTTGAGTATGTCGGAGGAGCTCCGGCTAAGTTAGGAAGACGGAAAAAATAATACAAAAGAAAAGAACAACAACTGCATATGAATATCAGGCAGAACAACAATCGTAAAGCATAATTACACTGTCACTCGTAATAAAAGTGCTGCCGGAGTGTGAGACTGTGAGATTGCAAGTTGGTAAAAATATCATCAAAGCAAATGTGCCACAATACACCCTCGCTGACAACGACTACCTGTTTACCATCACCACCGCATACTAAATATCATATAAGAGTACACAATTCATAAGTATATTGAGTAGTTGCTAAAGCATGTTTATAAAAGAATACGCACTGAATAGACTACATTTCACTTATGAATAGAGTTGCACTGAATGGCGCCAATCGAAGCACAAGAGACTTAAAAAGGGGAACAAATCAGCGAGATAAAGGAGGAAAATAAATCAAAAATCCGCGCAAGAAACAATACAAACGATTGCGAAGGCCAAGTAGTTGAGGCGAATAGCATGGGCATATGCTTGGAAGTAGAGGTTTTCGCATTCTAAAAGAAAGTGGCAGAGAATATGATTCAGCTAGGTCTAACATAGGCAGTGGCTGGGCAAATAGAACATGCACATTGTACGCTGAGTGCACTTGGTTAAATTGTAAAAGCAGAGCAGAGCTTTGGATGAATTCTGAAAATGAACACAGAATTCACCACCAAATGTGTCAATGCAGCAGCAACACAAAGCTAGAAATGATTACTTTTTGTTCTTGAGTGCACACGGAAGGTGTGAGAATAAGTGGAGGGGGCCCCATGAATAGGAGGGATAGTAAGAGAACTCAAGTTTACAAAACAATTAGAATTTCACGTCTTCTACGTAATTGCATAAAAATAAAAGAGCAAGGTTTAAATGACAGCTATTTTTGCCATTTTTAAAATAAGATATTTCCTTCAAAGCAAATCGGCCGAAACACCTGTTTCTAAAGTGTGAGTTGAAAGGGAGCAAAGTATGTCTGACAAACGAATGAAACGTGATCAATGCTATGCATAATGCTGCAAGAAAGGAAGACAATGGGATATTGAAAAAAGTTATACATTCACAATTGAGCGAACAAAGAAGATATGCACATTCTCTTTCAATGATCACAAGTAATAGTTGACAGTGTGTTAGGAACTTTAACAGCAATATTTGGTAAAATTTAAATTTACTGCAATTTCTACAATTTATGTTACTTTTAATATGAAACTTTATATTCGTAATTCCTAACGGAATTCATTTATTCACACTTGATTATACAAGATTAAACTCCACTGTTGGCAGTGCTTCCACTGATTTTAGATATTATTGAACCCAAAAGTGACTTGTCATGCCATCCATAGTTATACTAGTTTAACTTGTTACAACAAGCATAATAATACATTGCAACCAGGCGAGCGACAGAAGATTAAACCTAAAGGAAGTGAAAATATATACAAAATAGATAACGGCAGGACGTTAACATCTCTCTGATGCCTATTTGTGAGACTACCAGTGCACCAATGCTCTTCTAATGGAAATATTAGGTATGGATAGCGCCTGTTTAGCTGTTAGAATCCACCAAATGAGGTAGCGATCTTTTTCGATGGCCCCTAGATATTGGCAATATTGGTTTATTTGTGTCCAATCATTGTTTTCAAAGCAATCAAAGAATTCAAGAAGTAAGCTGCATAAGGAACAATTCGAAAATTACAAAATCATCCAAAACACCAGGCAAAAATCGCTTGATGCGTTACAGAACATAAGCAAGAAATTTGATGAAAGTTCTATAATAATTATAATAATTTCAAAAAGTAACGACAACTTCAACCTTTCATATAATTGTCTTCTCATCAATTTGTCATTTTGAAAATATAATTCGAGTTAATATAATGATTATCATTATAGACCACATACAACCTTCTTCGCTTTACTGGACACTTCATGTCGACTTTATTAAACGCTTTATTTACAATAGTGTTACCAAAATTCGTTCAAGATGGATATTGAAATTTTTTACAAATACTATAACTGTGACAATTGTTGTTATACGAAACGCTATAAAGTGTTTATAGGTCGCATGGAAAATGAATTGTTTCAGCACTTTTGAATCTGAAATTCGTACTTCCTTATGAAAGCAACGGACAAAAGTTCGGATGGTTTTGTCTACTTAATGAAAAGCTTTTATTCCTTGAGTGAGGCGAAACTAATGGGTTCAGGTAGGCTCAGAGGTAAAGACTTAATGAACGAATTATTAAAATTATTAAAAGCAATTTAAAGCAATTAAAAAAGCAAAAGCATTAGATTATTAAAAGCAACACACAGGATGGTTGCAATATGCCATTAAAAATACGACTGTTCTTATGAAATACGTCGGAATCATTATACGATAGATCACTTAAAATATTCAACATAGTCTTGACTTTCGGAAACTCGTGATCCGGAAGTGCTACATTTTTCCATAACTGTATGTTTTCTTGTGGTCAGCTAGTACATATATTTTAATGCAGTAATTGTAAATTATATTATTAATTTAATACGAATTTTGATGGTAATGTATTAAATAAGTATGGTAAATGGTAGTTATTATAATGATAATATAAATATTTATCTAAATTGAGGTGTGAGTCTTGAAAGACACAGAGACTCCTCAAATTCGCTTTCCATATTAGAACCTGAACAAGTATATGACTTTAAAAAGAGCTATGAGATAAAGTGAAATCTAATCGAAATATTTCCAAATATAAGATAACTCACCGCAAATTAAATACTATTTTAAGAAAAATGTTTGGAAATTAGAGAATAAATTGTAATATTCTCATAGTTCATTTGTTTTGCGCGAAAAAGAACAGCTTTTGATTGTTCGTCAGGATTGTGCTTCACATAGTAAATATTGAAAAATTAATATCACCGACCAGTGCCGCTTCGCAGTACGAATTTACCCAAGCCTCTTCTGTTAGCTCTAACTTTCCCACTTATGACCAACATAGAACATCCTCTGGTACAAATATTTCAAGACGTATTATAATTTTCCACACTCAATACTCGATCATGGGAAGATAACAAATGATTCGATAAACATTTTTAATTATAAATGATTGAATGAAATAAATGAAACATAATTAACTTAAGATACTAAATACATTTTATAGTCTCGCAACACGTTGCACAGAGAAAACTGCTAAAAGTGCGATAACTCATTAAAGAAACACGCTAGAAGCTTTAAATTTCACAACTAAGATGTACCAAATACCGAATAAATTCGCCTCAGTACCTATAGCCGACTTTTTACCGAAAAGGTCCGTCAATATGCGAAATATATTACTGAAAGTCAGAGAACACCTGATAACAATGTACTCTCTTGTCAAAAATTAGTAAAATCGACTAAAGCTAGCCCCCGTATACCTGATGTAAAGATTTTTTAATTTCCCGTTGACTTAATACCGCACATTTTGGGCGATATAAAAGATATCTTAGTGAAATTTAGTTTACGTACAACTCAATCTTGGATATAATATATGTAGTTTGTTGGCGAAAATGGATGAAATCGACCTACGGATTACCCTAGCCCCCATATACCACATATAATGTTTTCATATTTCTAATGGTCTTTACGCCGGATATACCGGTCAATTTGTGAGTTATTTTAGCAAAAAATTAGTGGAAATATGTGCTCAAGCATATTTTAATTCAATGCCAAAGTAAATGCTATCTGCTAACACTTTCTTTAACTTAAATATACCAAATATAGTGACTTCCGATTTACTAGGTGGCTTTAAAACGTTGATATAGGTCAATATGTGCAATATTTTAATAAAATTAATTGTTTTCTTAACCGTAATGTCGCTTAGCGCTGAATATGAATGGAATCGGTCTAAACTTCATATACCTAATATATGCGTTAATACCTAATATATGTTTTATTCCTCTGTTTAATTTTTTCTATATACCCGATATATTCAATTGAGCCCCTTTAGTTGAGTTTGTTTCGTATAATGGAAGATGACTGAACAAAATTAATTGAGAATACTTAGATTAGTATTACGTCATTCGGCAATAAAAATTATGGCACTATTATAATTAATATGGTGTTTTGCGTTAGTTAGATTGATTTAGGTATAAATATCTCGGACATGAAACATACATTAGTAATGAAATTAATTTAGTCTATCACCTATAACATAAGTTAATAAGACGCCAAATATGATTATAATCCCTTCATAATTTCATCGAATAAGGAATATTGAATCCCAACATTTTTATACTCTCGCAACATGTTGCTACAGAGTATATTAGTTTTGTTCACCTAACGGTTGTTTGTAACACCTAGAACTAAACGAGTTAGATATATATATAAATGACCAGGATGAAAAGACGAGTTTAAATCCGATCTGTCCGTCCGTCCGCGCGAGCAAGCAATAACTTGAATAAAAATGAAGATATTTTGATGAAACTTGGTACACGTGTTCTTTGTTACCGTAAGACGGTTGGTATGGCAGATAGGCATAATTGGACATCTGCCACGCAAAATTCCATTAATCGCCAAGAGATAAAGTGCCATAACTGAGCAGCAAATTAAGACATAAATGTGTAATTTGCTATAGAGGATCCTAGTAGGGTGTGGCATCTCTGAGCAAAAACTTTTGTAAAAGTGTCTATAGACCCGCGCCCCAATAGGTTTAATATACATATCTCGGAAACCATTACAGCTATATCAATAAAGCTTGCTCCGAGTAAGTTTTTCTAGCATTTCCTGATATAATGAGAAAACGAGGGAAATAGGATAATAACCACGCCCACCTCCAATACAAAAGTTATGTTGAAAACTACTAAAGGTGCGGTAACTCGCGAAGGAACACGTTAGAAACATTCAATCTTACAGCGAATATGATACGGAAGGGTTGCGTAGGAATCCGTTTAAAGTTTTGGTGATGGACATGGCACCGCCCACTTATAGGAGAAATCCCATATCTCAAGAATGTCTTAACCGATTTCAATAAAATCTGGTATGTGACATTATATTTTCTTTCTTAAGTCACGCTGTGTAAATGGACAAAATCGGATAAAAAGCACGCCTCCTTCTCATATAACACTATTTTAAGTTTCATCTGATCCTTTTATTTTAAAGTATATAAATCGAGCTGCAAAAAAGATATGAAAATTAAACTTTGTACAAATAGTGCCTTTAGGATATGTCATCCTATTCCTAAAAATAGACGAAATCGGATTATAGCTTTTCAAGCCACCAGGTACCCAATATTAAGACCTCAGTACCTCTATCTGACTTTTTGTCGAAAATATCGGAAATCTATAAGATATTTTAATGAAATTGGAGAATTATCTTTCCATGATAATAGCATGCTCTTATGTCAAAAATGGGAGAAATCGGATAAATACTTTCCCTAGCCCCATATACTTCCGGTAGACTCCTACCATATATAATAGTACATCTGTAAAATATCGTAATGAAATTGGAGTATTATTTTTCCATGATAATAGTATACTCTGGTATCAAAAATGAGAAAAATTTGGTAAATACTTCCCCTACCCCCCATGTACCTAATATACGGATTTTCAACCTTCCTGTAGACGCTATACCATATATTTCGGTCAATATGTAAGATATCTTAGCAAAATTAAGTGAACGTTTAATATCGAATATACCATAGTTTACTGCCGAAAATGTGTGAAATCGGTTTACGAATTATCCCAGCTCCCATATACTACATATAATGATTTTCGCTATTCTAGCAGACTATGCCGAATATCACGGTCACTGTGTGAGTTACCTTCACAAAATTGGGTAAAAATATGTTTCCTAATATACTTGAATAATGAAAAGAGTTAATGTGATCAGTGGAGATCTACATCTATCCCAAAAATTACCGATATAAGAATTCCCGACTTTCCATCTGACTTTAAACCGTTTGTTTTGGTCAATATGTGGATATTTTAATGAATTTAAGTGGATATGTTTTTTTAAACACAATGTAATTTCGCGCTAAATATGAAAGAAATAGGTCTAGACCGCGGTCTAAGCCGCTTCTTCCTAATGTAAGGATTTCCTTTTCTCATGTATCTAATATTTTCAATTAAACCACTTTGGTAGAGTTTATATCGTATATATCTTATACTTTGGAGTTAATTTGGTCGATTTTAATATAAGTATCTCTGACACGAAGTAAAACATAACAATGAAAATATATATGTCTATGGCTTGTAATATAAGTTAAAAAGATACCAAATACAATTGCAATCCATTGACAATTTCGTCGGATAATGAATGTGGAATTCTTCCGCAACATTTTTTAATATATAGTTATGCCAGCACCTGAAAACATTTCCCCGCCTCTGATCGTTGCACATTGCGAAAGTATAAAATTAATGAATTAAGTATATGAATTAGTCAATAAAAATTTAATTAAAATTTTCTTTATTTTTCGCTCACGTTTCCCCGTTTTACAAGCTTCCTGATCCAGCAAGCATTGGTTTCGGAAGGTTTGCAAAAGTCCCCTATAAATGGCGCACACGGGTCCAATTATGTCCGGGCATGATTGACGACACTTTTGTTGGCAAACTGTCTGATTTTCTAGCTTCAGCACTGAAAATATAATTTATTCGCTTAAAAATCTCTTCCTAAATGAAGCATTTGTAATAACTATACTTACTAGGCAGATGATTATTCATGCGTTCACAGTTTTCATTTTCGAGGAAACATTTATTCAGGAAAATGCGACATCTTCGCGTTTCGCTTCCCCAAACCGGTTCTTCTTTGCTTGACACATGCATTTCAGTGGGCACATTACAATTTGGGCTAGGGCAGCAGGTGCAAGGAAGAGAACGATATAGGGAAACCACAAATATTTCAGATGCATAATTAAACTCTTCTGAAACTGTTACTTGTTTGAAATACTTTCGAAATGGTTTCAGGCAAATTGGGGAATATACCTTATATACCTTCAAAGTAGTATATGGTACAACCAACCTTGTTGAATTGAATGCTTATGAAATGCATGTAAAATGCAATTTTTTGACAGTTTTCTGAATATTTGATGATTGTAGCATTTTAGTGTTTCTGCTTACGAAATATTCCCCTGTTGAAGGTCAGAGCCTTGAGAGCGGTTAAATAATTTTACATTACAATTACAGTTATGCAGTTTTAAGAATTTGTGTGATTTGCCACTGTTTCACTTACGAAAATTGCTGACGTTGTAAATTAAAGTTTTTTAAGGTCGTTAATGTAACAGAAATTGCCGACTTGACATTAAAGCCTTTGCTGGGTGTATCAGGTATAAGCGAAGTTTCAGAAATAAAATTTTCGGACACTAAATTAGGTTTAACGCATTATTTGGTCTATGATGTTCTAGGAATGACGTGTTTGGTTTGTGATAATAAAGTGTCATAAAAATACTATCGAAAATATTTCTATACACACCAAAAACCTATCAAATACCTTTGCCTTGTTACCAAAGCTGTAATATTGATTTCCTATAAACAGTTTGTCCATTAATTGTTTGCAAAATGAAAAATAACATGAAAATTCAGTTTTAGGCTTAGTTTCTAATAAAAGGACTGACTAAATGTTTTCAGTTTTCTTATTTCATTATACTATAGGTGAATGCATAATAACTCTACATATGTATTTAAGGCATAAACATTTCAAAACTCGAAACATAAACGTAAAAACAACAAAATGTACATCAAATCAAATATTGCGCTGTCGATTAGTTCTTTGCAAAATGCCAGCACAAGTCGAAAAGCAAAACGGGACAACCTAACAGAACAACATAACGGAACATTTTTCAGCGATATGATGAAACTTGAACGTTTTTCTTATGAATGGACAAATGCATACATAGTTCTTATTCTGTGCAGTGTATATCATAAATTACTTACCTTTTTTAAAATGCTTGGAAAGCGAATTGAGGAAAATCTCATTCAGTTGGTTTATTATAACTACCACAAATTAACATGACCTAAAAAATTATCTGAAATGTACTCAATTAAACTTAGAACAATTTATAATATAATTAATCGTGCTAAAAAAAAATGAAAAAAATTCTCCTATAATTAAAGAATTTAGGAGGCGGACCATCGAAGATTATAAAATGCCACCTATCAAAAATACTTTAAAAGATTAACTATAATCCCAAAACACAATTGAGACTGTTGATATGAGTCTTGGAAGACGAATGCGGAAAGACAAATCCCCACACAATCGACAATAGACAAAAAGTTCTAAAAATCCATAAATACGCATCGAAAATAGTCGTGAAGAAAGCTTTGTTCTCTGCATTGAATATTGAATTGGGACGATATTACATTTTTTTACGATACTAAAATAATGATGTACAACCAAGGTGGTCCAAGTAAGGTTTTTACAAAATCTAATACAGCTCTACAAAAAAGGAATATTATACCAACAGTAAAGTTCGGCAAGCCTTGTGTAAAGTATCGGGGGTGTGCTTCTTCCAAAGGTATTGGTGAGTTGCGTATTTTCAATAATGCGATAATGAAGGAATATCAAATAGACATTTTAACGTATGAATTGGCCAGAAGCGTGACTAAGTTTGGCTTTGTTTATCCCTGTGTGCTAAGAAAACTTAAATACAAGCAGTATCAGAACAATGACCCAAAAGACAAACCTTTGTTGTGCAGGACGTGGGTCATGTACAATTACAAAAAAGTTATATACATGCCGGACCAGAGACCCGACTTTAACCCCATTAAAAATTTGTTGTCGTTTTTGAAAGCAAGAAAGACAACAAGGAACTCAACAAACAAAACCTCTTTAATCAAAAGAAGTGGAACAGAATACCTCTAGTTAATAACCGGAATAACTTAACTCACCCAATGACTCGTCGTCTATGTGATTGCATCAATGCAAAGGGCCGTTATACTAAATATTATGTTAAATTAACTTTTTGTACATGGTTATAGCTTTATTTAATAAAGATGTTTTCATTTAGCACCTAATTAATTGACAGCATAATATTTGAGTTAATGTATGTATATCTTGTTGTTATTTAAGTTTATGTTTTGACTTTACTAAATTTTTTGTATATAATAAATTTAAGATACATCCACCATTAGTGTTAGGAAAAAGGAAAACTGAGAATATGTTTTTCTGTTAATAATAAAAGTTAATAATAAATTAATTAATGTATTATTAAAATCTAATCCTAAAACTGAAATTTCGAATTGGTTTTCGTTTATAAACTCCTTTCTTCACCAAAATATCTTCGAACGAGACCCTTCTTAAATCTATTTAGTTTAATATTTATATTGCAGTTTTACATTTATTTTAAAAACATCAAAACCATTAAAAATCTTGTATAGGTGGTAACTGATCTTCAAATATTTTCTACTGTAGGCCTTTTAAAATATCTTTGGCGCGACAGCCATGTTACAATAATTTGTTCTTCTCATCAAATTTATTGAATTAAAATGTTTGAACAGCAAACAAGGCAACACTCATCAAAGAAGACACCAAACGCATATTCTGAAACCTTTTCCTTTTCATATATTCTACCTTACCTTACCTACCTTCTACCTTCTCTGTTTTAAAGTTGCACCGATAAATATTTAAATATTTATATATATTACTAATATTTTAATCATTACAAAAGTCGAACTTACTGTAAGAGTCCTTAAATGTATTGGACATAAAACCATAAATATACTAATATATTCAGAATAAAGAAATGTAATTAAATAGTTTATCTCGTTATTTCTTAATATAACATTTCAACTGATATATGTACATATTAATGATTCAAATGTCTCCAAAAACCTTAAGAACCCTTCATATATTTCTTTGCTTTAAATCAGTTGGAAGTGTTAAGTGTCAGGATATTTATCGAGAAATAAGCAATACTCAAAAATAAGATTGTTTTCGTTGCAAATAAATGACAAATCTGTCCAACAACTTCCATCCAGTAACTATCAGGATCACATCTTTTCCTCTAACATCCTGACAATGAAATAGTCTCGCCTCTCAGGTTCTTTGTTTTCGGTACAAGCGCACCCCATAGATAGTTAATTGAGTTTGATGTACAGTCAAAGAAAACAAAACCACATAGTTGAAATTTTTCTGGTATTTCATTTTTTAAATTGTTACTATTCGCTTAAAATTTACTATTTGTCTTTTTATGTGACTACATTATTTCACCGCTATTTCTAAAACCGTTAATCAATCAACGTATTTACTTCGGCATTTGGGATATATTTATTTGATTAAGTTAGTGTTATCAATAGAAAAAAACCGAAAATCGGATGGACGCAGTGTGATAAAAAATTGTACGAATTTTAATTTATTAGCCCGAAAAAAGAGCATTGGACATCCGAAAAAATGTAAAATCACATCACGAACTACAATTTAAACGGATGTGCATCACTGATTGCTTTCAACACGTTGAAACTATAAATGCAACGTTTTACGAAACTACCGTAAATAAAATATCAAGTTCTACCATCCAAAATGTTCTAAATAACTTTGGATTACGTGCTCGACATCCAGCCAAAAGGTCACTTCTCATTATCTGAGTGAAGAAACAGCGAGAAGATTGGAAAAAATTACCGAAAACTTGGACTATATCATTCTGCGAAAAATTTTTGCGAAGAGTCAAAATTGGAAAGGAGAGTTTGTTTTTTTTTAGTCTGTGTTTTACCCACCCCACAGTATTCGCCCTATTTAATGATTTTGGGGGCCTATAATCAAGCTTGGTGTTGAGCACCTTATTATTTCTAAAGAAATCTGTGAATGCTGAAACATTCATTAGAATTTTAAAAGAATGCTTTTTGCCAACCATATAATAAATTGTTTTCATGATGATGATTCCTTACCTTGCTTCATTACCTCGTCATAGAGCCAAACTGCAATTAAAGTATAACAAGTAAGGAAGGGCTAAGTTCGGGTGTAACTGAACATTTTATACCCTTGCACTGTGTAGGGATCGAAAGGGGGAGAAATACTTTCAGGTGCTGGCAAAACTTCATATTAAAAAATTTTGAGTAACAATTCAACATTCATTAACTGATGAAACCGTGATGGATTGTAATCATATTTGTTATCTTATTAACCAATATCACATAAACTCCCGTATTTTCATTACTATATTTTGATTCGGGTCCGATATATGTGTATTAAAATCAACCAAATTAGCTCAAATGAGTTATATGTACTCAACCACAGGGGTTTAATTAAATATATTAGGTAAATGAGGAAAAAGTCAACCAGATTAATGGAAATCAATATAATGTGAATAAAGGACTTAGAATACGGTCTAGATTGGTTTAATTAATATTTAACGCGAAACCACATTATGATTAAAAAAACATAACCACATAATTTCGTTAAAATACACATATTGACCAACATAAATGCTTTAAAGTCAGCTGGAAAACCGAAAATCAATATATCGGGTATATTTAAGGCCAAGGGAAGGTGTAACTCAAGTACACCAGAGAATATAATTCCATGTTATGGAATGTCATGAACATAGCTCATTGACTGACATATTCGGCATAGAGCCTTCTGGAATACGAAAATCATTGCATGCAGTATATTGGAGCTGGGACAGTTCGTTGACCATTTCACTCGTTTTTGGCATTAAACTAAGGTATATCCAATATCTATCTTATTTTGCTAGATATCTTACATAGTGACCGATATATACCGAATAAAGTTTGAGGGAATTTGCCTTATTTTATCCATTTTAGGCACACGGACACACTGTTAATAGCACGAGACACTCTCCTAATTCCACTAATATAATTCACCTATTGACCGATATATGTGGTATAAAGTCTACCGGAAGATTGAAAATGCTTATACTAGGTATATGGGGGCTTGGGAAGTATTCACCCGATTTTATCTATTTATGGTACAAAGAATCCTTATTATTATGAAAGGAAGCTCCTCGAGCTTCATTACGTTATCTTACAGATTGACCTATATTTTCGGTATAAAGTCACTGAGGTCTAAATATTTAACATGTGTATACAAATATAATTTCATGTACCAAATTTGGTTGAAATCGACGAAACGATGAGATATGGGATGCCACCTAAAAGTAGGCATTGCTACACCTATTGTCCAGTTTTTACACCAACCTTTAAAGCCTTTAAGTACCATTTTTTTTGTAAGACCTAATGTTTCTGATGTGTTTCTTCAGCGTGGGCGTGGTTATCATCCTTTTTCACTCATTTTCCCAGCGTATGAGACCATGCTTGAAAGACTTGTTCTGAGTGGTTAGTTGTTTGTGATATCAGTTTTAGTAAAAACAAAAAACTGTTTTGGTAAATTTTTTTACCAGATACACCCCTCCCTACTGCGATCCTCTGTATCAAATTACAGATCTGTATTTTAATTTGTTCCTTAATTGTAGCGCTTTACTTATTTTCGATTAAGGGCATTTTGTGGGCGTAGCAGATGTCCGATTAAGCCCCATCTGCAATACCGACCGTCTTACGATGACAAAGAACAGGTGTACCAAGATTCATCAAGATATCTTAATTTTCACTCAAGTTATCGCTTTCACGGATGGACGAACAGACAGTGACTTGGAATTCAACTCACCTCTTCATCCTGATCATGTGCCTATATTTTTATCGATTAGTGTTAGGTCTTACAAACAACCGTCAGGTGAACGAAGCTAATATACTCTGTTGCAACATGTTACGAGAGTATCAAAATATTGAAAGACATTTGTCAACAATCCTTTATAAACACTTATGGGCCTCTCTCAAACAACTTTTGCTTAGATTTGATTCAGACTTTTGGTTTAATAAGTTCGATGTATACTTTTGTATGAGTACGTTCATATAAAAAGCTTTTTCTCGCATATTTTTATGCTTTGGCAATCAGCTGTTGCTATTTATTTAACTTATTTCTTTCATTTCTAATATTTTTTCTTTGATCGAAATGCATTTTTGAAATATGTATGTAAGTTTAGGTTACCGAGTCTGTTTAGATGAAAATAGCAACACGAAATATTAAATATCAAAGAGAAGCATGGAAAGTCAAAGCGTTCTAACTTACTCTATATTTGCTTCTCTTCGATGTCAAAGTATGAACAGCCAAGCAAAGCGAGGAAAGTTGTATGCATATAGCATGAACCATAGCATGGTTCGCTTTAGAAAAGCTCTAAAAGCGTCGGATTTTAATTTCAATATTTGAAATCTTCTTTACAAATCTTATTGTCATAAAGTATGCAAAGAAAGCATATTTATCAAACTTTAAATTAATAAATGGACTGCGATCTCTAAATTATGCTCTTCGATCGCGATTGTGTTTGTTTTTAGCTTGAATTCTCAAAAATTTTACATTCCGTTTGGCACAGCAAAAAGTGATCGACTGGCACGCAGCCTTAGAGTGAAATAAGAGAAAATCGTCAAAAAAATCTGAAAGAAGTGGAAACAATTATTAAAGCTGTATGGAATGAAGAAATTTATGAAAATTATATTCAACGCTTGCTTGAATCCATGCCTGCCAAAACGAATAGCAGAGTTTATTAGGAATAGGATGTGTTCTACAAAATACTTCGCATATTTTGTAATAATTAATTTTCTCTTGCTTTGTAATATATTATATTTTTAAATACAGTACATATAAAACTTAAAATATGGGAGTAACTGTCTAAAAATTATATTTTTGTTCATAATAAGTTGTTGTTCCGTGGTTGTGTGTGTGTTTATTCCCATAAGTTTATTCCTTGGATAATGAGTATAATGTGATAGATTTATATTTCACCCGCGTTTACAAAACACATAAGACCCCAACCGGCTTGCTGTTGAATATTTCTCTAGCAAACAAGTTTAAGGATTATTCAAGGAAATACCATCCCCATGTCAACATTTTTGGAGACTCCTCTCACATTCCTTAGAGACTCTGAACGGTTTTAACTAAAAATGTCAGCTGCAACAATTTATCTGTAATTTTCATTTATAAATGGATCAATTGACATTTTACAAACAAATAAATAAATTACCATCTCAATCAAAAGCTATTCCTTGCCGGTCGTAACGTAATAAAATTCGACTACCCTATCGCAGTGAACTAATTAAATTTCTATTTCTGATGTTAAAAATATATACAAATTCACTTTATCTGCGAAATTAATAGAAACGAGAAAATTAACGGCATCAAAGAAGACCTACCCAAAATAGTAGATGAATAAAGGGTGAGAAAGAAATGCTAAATTAATGAATTCTAATGCGACAACAAAGTGGCTAAAATATTGCTATTGGCGTTATACACATGCCAACAGACACATACATGTACACACACACTACAGCTGTATAAATATATAAAGGTAGCACCGGCGCCAAGGACATTTTCATAATTAAAATAGCGCAATTAAAATGAACGCAACAACTTTAGATAGAGTAAAACGCAAAAAAGCAACAACAAAATAAAAACACGCTGTGTTCGACAATTAATATAAAATACACACATTTGGTTAAGTCGTAATTTTTGACCACAAAACACAAAAGCCATAAAACTAGATGAATATGTATGGAAAAGTTGTATATCTATGTGTATAGGTGAGTATGTGCACTAAAATGAGATAGTGGTCGGACATGTGGCAGGCATAAAGACATATTTTGGTTTTTTAAGCGCGCCGCATGCTTGCAGCCGCGAAGTTACATGTTGGTCGAAAAAGATATTCAAAATGTGCTCATAAATTGCTATGCATGTATATATGTGTGTGTGCGGATGCGTTTATGCCCTTTTATGCCGCGTAAATTGGAGATTATCACGAATATCTCATTGGGCATGGATACACGTACAGCAGAGGTCAATCGCCTGTAAACCGGAAGCAGCAGAACATTTTTAAAATATCCTTGTGTGTGAATGTATGCGTGAGTGTGTGTGTTTATTTAATGGCGTCTACGAAAACACCGAAAAAGTGCTAGAAGTCGAACAGGGTCATCATTAGCACGCGTTCACTTATATACATATGTACATACTTATACTTATGTACATATGTACATATTAATCTATGTGCAGTTAACAATCAGGGGGATGAGTGGCGAGAACCCTCGGAGGGATTGACGGAATTTTCATATTTTACTTTAAAGAATCCTCTGCGCCCGCAAAAGGACATGCGCCCGCATGAATTACTTTCATAGATGGCACTCAGCATACTATTCTATACATAGCTATGATTGTGTGTGTAAACAGATGCGCACGACTAGTTTAGAAATTCCAACAGAGACAAAGCGGCGCTTGATGAGCTTCTATCAAGTCATAAAACTAAACAATCACCATGGGGTGTCACTGACGAATGTTTTCATGACATAAATGTATGAATAGTAGGCACGAAAGTCCGAAACTATGCAACATATACAAAGCCCCGGAAGGCCACGTGTGAATATTAGAAATGTCTTGGATCGGCGATGTATTTAATGAAATTTCGATATTAAGTTTACTGTAACATTTTATTTAAATTGTAATTGTATTAAACAAATAAATATTCAAATCAAATATGTAATGTTCTGGTTAAATTTGGTATGATATTAAAGTGAGTGGTTATGTTACGGTAGAGTTTAGATGCAATTAAGTAGACCTCAAAGATAATGATTAAATATAAAAGTAAGTGAAAAGGTTTGTTGAACAACGTGTCACAAAATGTACGACAATTTCGAAAACCGATTACAAACGATCACGTCCAAACTTTATACTTTGTTAGTTTTTTCTCTTTGCCGTTGTTGTTCAATCACAGTGTCAAATGTTTGATGCTCCTTCTTAGAAAAACAAAATTTAATAAAACAAGTAAGGAAGAGCTAACTTCAGGTGTAACTGAATATTTTATACTCTCACAAAGTGCAAGGATGAAAGCCGGGGAAAAGCTTTCAGGTGCTGGCAAAACTTTATATTAAACGAGAGTATAAAAATATTGAGGAAGAATTCAACATTCATTATTCGACAAAACCGCGAATGGGTCTTATCTTACTAATTTATATTTCAGGTCTTACATTCACGTACTTTCATTATTATATTTTGTTTCGTGTCCGAAATATTTAAATTAACTTTAATTAGATATATGCGATAAGAAGTCTACCAAAGTGACGTAATTAAAAATATTAGGAATATGAGGAAAAAGTAAACCAGAGAAACAGAAACTATTAATACAATAAAAGGAATAAGAGGTTTAGACCACGGTCTAGACCGATTTCATACATATTTATCTCGAAACCATATTACGTTTAAGTAATTTTAATTTTTATTAATCATATTAAAATAAAATAAAATCCATAAAAAGTCAGCTGGAATTTTATGAAGATGAAGTTACACTCAGACCAAAATATTCGGCATAATTATAATACTAAAAATCAATATATGCAATATATGGGAGCTGGGGCAATTCGTTGACCGATTTCACACATTTTCGGCATTCGGCATCTAATATTATACGTTCACTTAATTCTGCTAAGTTATCTTACATATTGATCGATAGCCAAAGCCAAAGATGTTTGAAATTCTCATATTAGGTATATGGGTGCTAAGGAAAGCATTTACCCGATTTTATCCATTTTAGGCACACGGACACACTACTCTCATGAAAAGATACTCTTTCAATTTCATTAAGATATTTCACAAATTGACTCATAGTTTCGGCAAAAAGTCAGATATAGGCACAGAGGTCCATATATTAGATGCCTGGGGGCTTGAAATGTATTGTTTGGTAAACACATTTTTGAGCAGAATATGGCATACCTTGAAGGCATTACTTGTGCAATGTTTTGTTCCGATATCTTTATTGGTGCTTGATTTATATAGTGTAAAGCAAAGGAATCATATGGAATTTGAATTTGGTATGGATGTAATCCGAATTCGCCCATATCACACTGTAACATAAGTATGTAAACATAATATTGCGTACCAAATTTGGTTGAAATTGGTTAAGAAATTCCTGAGAGAAAGGATTTCACCTAAAGATGGGCGGTTCTATTTTTACATCGATTCATTCGAAGCCTCTAAGTTCTACTTTGGCTGTAAAATTTATTGTTTTTGATGTATTTCCCTGGTGAGTTAACGCACTTTCAGTGGTTTTCAACATAACCGTTCTTTGGGAGCTGTGTGTGGTTGTTATCTAATTTCACTTATTTTCACACCATTTGTGGAGGTGCTGAAAGGATATTTCCTCATTAAGTTTGGTTGATAAACCTTTAGTGACTTGGGAGACAGCTATATTAAACCTTTTAGGGGATGAGACCAATCCCACATTTAAAATTTTTTCAAGAGGCCCCTCCCTACTTTGCCTCTCTCTATCAAATTCCAGTTTTATATTTTAACTGGGAGCTTAGATATAATGTATAATAATTCAGTGACCATTTAGCTAAGTCTAATTTCCAGCACTGGAAGAAATAGAACAGCGTAAATAATTTCAATTGTAGTTTTTTACGTATTTGAATTTAAAGTTGAACCCTCCTGTGTCTGCCTGTCATATTCGGGTACATTCATACTGACGCATGGGATGCTTATATGCATATAAGCTGACCGCTCAATTTATTTAATTATAGGTTCGAGTCATGAATTGTTTGTTTACTTATGCTTTTACTACCTGTTAATTTTCTCAAAATGCAAGTATGTATGTACTTCTTTTTTTCACTCGTTAGACCCTGCGAAAACATTGTTCAGGATAACTACTAATTTTATCACATTAACATGCCCACATCTACACACACATACAATGTAAAAAGTTTGTACCCTCGCAACATGTTGCAACAGAGTATATTAGTTTTGCTCACCCAACGGTTACTTGTAATACCTAAAACTAATCGAGTTATATATAGTATATATATAAATGATCAAGATTAAAAGACGAGTTGAAATCCGAGTGACTGTCTGTCCGTCCGCCCGTGCAAGCGATAACTTCAGTAAAAGCTAAGATATCTTGATGGAACTTAGTATAAGTGTTCCTTGGCACTATAAGAAGGTTGGTATTACAGATGGGCGGAATCGAACTACTGCTACTCCCACAAAATGCCGTTAATCGAAAACTTACACCTTTGACCTAATAATATATAATACATATCTCCCAAGCCACTTAAGCTTTATCAACGAAGCTTCCTGAGCAAAAATACTTTTAGCACCTCCACAAATGGTGTAAAAATAAGTGAAATTGGATAACAACCACGCCCAATCCTCTTTAAACGATGATGTAGAAAATTGCTAAAAGTGATACAATGCACTAAAGAAACATGCCAGAAGCATTACATTTCACATCCAATGTGTGAAAGAATTAGACAATGGGGGTGGCACCGCCTGCTTTTGGATTGATTTTCATATCTCAGGAATGTATTAACCAATTTCAATCAGTTTTGATATGTAGCATTATCCTGATATTTGTATGTTGCATTGTGAAAATGGAAATCGGAATACAGTCACATCTACTTCCCATATAACATAATTTTAAATTCAATCTAATTCTTTAACTTCACAGTATATATATCAAGCGCCAATTAATGTATCGGGATAAAATGGTGAAAATCAGACTATATATTTTCAAGTCCTCAGACACGGAATATATGAACCTCAGTGCTTGTATCTGAGTTTTTCTAAAAAAATATCTGTCAATCTATGATGTTTATTACTGAAATTCAGAGAAAATATTTTCTTGATAATAATGTGCCCTTGCGTCAAAAATGGGAAAAATCGGGTAAGTACTTCCCTAGTCCCCATATACCAAAAATGATAATTTTCGTAATATCTATGGACTTTACACCGTGTATATCGGTCAATATGTAAGATATCTTAATTAGTGAAATTGATTTACGAACTATATATACTATATACTAATATAATGACTATCGTTTTTCTGGTGGACTCTATGCCGAACATGTCGGTCAGACTTTGAATTATCTTAGTGAAACTAAGTGGAAATATGTTCTCGAGCATACTTTAGTTTAATACCAAAATTAATGTTATTTGCTTAAACCTTTCCCTAGCCCCAATATAGGTATTTCCGACTTTCCAGCTGACTTTAAAGTCGCATATGTAAATTTATATAAGTTAATATGTTTGATATTTTAAACGAATTAAGTGTTTTGTTAACCATAATATGGTTTAGCACTGAACCTTCCTATAGCACTAATATCATGAATATAGGCGATTTCTAAGACAAATCGACTTTAGATCGACTTTATGAGTTTATGACTTAAATTCATGAATTCGTACTCAAAAATGTTTAATATAAAGTTTTACCAACAGCTGAAAGTCCCTGTTTTGTTTCCCTGGTTTTGATCCTTGCGAATTATAAGAGTATAAAATGTTCGGTTCCACCCGAACTTAGCCCTTTCTTATTTGTTGTTTTTGTTTTGCTGGTTATTCACTAACTCGATAATTATAAGTGTTCGACTTGCTGCATGGAACGCAATTATCTCTTACTGTGTTCGCCCACATTAAAATATCATTCACGTCTGGGCCTATGTCTAACTGTCTCCTTTAGACCTTGCAACACAATTAGAATTCTTACTTGTATTAAATGACAGAAGTCAGAAAAAATAAGGAAAATATTAATTACCTTATAAGTTAATAGGCCTTTAATTACGTCTACAGTGCAAAATTATTTTGTCTGCTGAAAGGTAAAAATTAAGGGTTAATGTTTGAACAATTTCGTATGAGTTTATTGCTTAAGAGTGGGTGTGTCATGTTAAAATGTTTAGTCATCATAATTTAGGTGCATGTATGCATGTTTTATGATGATAGGAGAAGTAGTGTTTTAGTGATTGTAAACCAGTGGTCGGTACGAGAGGAGCTGCGATTGTGTAAGTGAGCACGAAAGTAGACACCCAGTGAGAAGTATATATATTTTACGATTAAAGTAATTTTATTTTAACTTGAAAACCTTAACTTTATTGCATTTAAATTACCTAGAACACAAAATGTAATACTTCACATCACAAATCATTCATAATTATGAATCATTTCGCTCAAGGCACATTTCCCTTAGTGACACGGTCATGCGCGATGTTGTTTCGTTGGTGTCTCGACAACGACTGAGCGATAGAGCGTCTCCTAATCTAGGTTTTATATAGTTCCAACAAAAGTGCCGAATTTTTTTGTTCATTATAATGTCGCGTTATATAACAGGCACTTTGAGAGTTTCATAATACACGTCTGACATTACTTTTGTGTCTCCTCGTCATTTCGAAAATTCCTTAATGACGATTGACGATAATTGTAAATAAGGTTTGCATTTAGTCGTTCTTTCAAACTTGGATGAGACTTCGTTCCTCAGTCTGTGGATTTTATGTTTAATTCGTTCCTGTAAGTTTAATCCGATTTTCTGACCCATATCAGAAAACCAATGTTTTTCTATAGAGGTGTTCACTCGACGGATAATGACAAATATTCAAATCGATTTCTGTCACGTAAAAGTAGCTTTTAATCTTCTTTTTATACCCTTCATCTTTTAAGACCCTCTTGTAATAGAACGAGAGCACTATAATCGTAAAACACAGTCTTTTCCTTCTAACAGTTGCGACAATTCGGAACAAGGCTCTCCTTTACTTGGTTCTGTAAATACAAGCCACTTTCTCTTCGAATTCCATTAATTTTATTTATTTATTAGTTTATTTATACTGCTATAGAGCTAAATCTGTAACTAGGCCATAAGCCACTCATAATAAAACACATATTCTAGTTAATTGAGAACAACAATATTCATATAAAAGCAATAAGACCTTGACTAACAAAATCATTGAGAGAATTCTATGTAAAAAGTACAAAATTGCTAGATTGATTTATTAAATACCGTCGTTAAACCCTTTTCTAACTCCAACCATCCACAATGGTTAGTTATTGGTGGGTTCAATCAAAATATGTCATTAGAAAATAATTACTGCCTTATTAACAG
The DNA here is from genome assembly GCA_021498325.1 of Bactrocera minax. Taxonomy (NCBI): domain Eukaryota; kingdom Metazoa; phylum Arthropoda; class Insecta; order Diptera; family Tephritidae; genus Bactrocera; species Bactrocera minax. Next base: position 504,959 of record JAKEEE010000137.1, read on the forward strand.
AACACAAAATAACGACTCCATTTAAATTAGGTATTTCAAAGTCCGAATAAATCGATATGAAAATTAAATGGAATAACACAAGTTGTTTACAGCAAGGGAAGATATGTACATCAAATTGATTGATTACCCAAAAATGTACAACAGAATGGATGAACAATGTCAAAAAGCAGACAAAGTAAAGTCGACTCTGAAGCTTGTAAAAAAACCCATTCGAATTCGAGTGCGCTTAGAAGCTTTATATTGGCTGCTCGTGGTGAAAGTCGCAATATACCAGAGGGATAAGCGAACATCGTGAAAATGCGAACAGACGGTGAAGTGCGACAATGCGACAGGATAAACGATTGCCAGACAACAATCAGCAAGCGATCACAACAACAACACAGTTACGAGTTTATTATCAGCAAAGTAGCATCATAGCCGTTTTGGCACTTCAACAACTGTAACAACAACAACGTTAACCCGCCAAAATTAAAATATATGTGTATATGTTTAGTGCAATAATAACAGATTGGAAAGGATCTCGATCGTACGCTTACAAGAACAGCCAGTAGCGCTGTACAAATGTCGGTGGGCACACTTTTGATGTTTGGGCTTGTAGTTTTTGTTATTATTTTGGCTTATTGACATTAATGTAACAATTGTCAAAGGATTTATTAACTGCACACCACATTTCGGAAGCTTGTGCGCTCTCGGAAGAGGGGAGATACGCACATCGTTGAAAAGGGTTCGTCGCCACAATCTAACACCACGAGCGTACTCATCGGCCTGTGTTGCCGTGTGTATGTGTGTGCGTACGCTAAATATTTATTTGACAATTTTCGGCTTTTTGTGGGGTTGTTTGTCTGCGTGTTATCAATCATTTTATTGATATTAATGAGTAGGAAATTTGCATGATACTTAATAAGTTATGTTTTATGTACAACAACAACACTTTACTGATGGAAAATGACATTAATGTATAATACAATAGTCATTCGTTGCACTACAACTTCTTCCTTTGGCTTTTGTTTACTCCATTTTATTTGTTTGTTATGGTTTGCAATAATTTCCAGGGTAAATAAATATTTGGTTAATTCTAATTTTACACGAAATCGCTTTTCAAATTTAATTCTTTAATATATTCTTTGCAAGCATTGTTGCGAAAGTTATGAAATCACTTAATCATAAAACATGATGTTTTTCAATTAGATTTATAAATTAGGACTTTTTTATTATAATAAGCTAAATATCCGAAAACAAATAATGCTAATTTCGAAAGCTTGCATAGAAAATATTTCAAATAATATAAGAGCTTAAAGTTTTTTTTGTTATTGTTGTTGTTGTTGTTGTTCTTAAAGTTTTTTTTTTTGTTATTTTAATTATTGCTATTGTTATTTTCCATATCCATATGCAAAATAAACAAAGAAACATTCATCAAGGATTCCAGATTGACCATCGGAAAAAATTTTTCAATTTCATTGGATAAAAATGACTTGAAATTACTATTGTTACTATAGCCTAATGGGATTAGCCGAAGGAGCGATCGCTTCTAAGAAGGTAATGCCTTGCAAAGAAAAAGAATATTGGGTTTTTAACTATATTCGTACGGTTTACCAAGAGATGGCGTAACTTAATTGTTACTCCATTGTTCCAATATTAGAAACATGCGTTGGAAAGCCTCTGCACTTGTACATCTTTTTCAGTATGTCTAATTTATTTGAAGCGTAAACAGCAATAGCTTTTTCACTCAAATATGTCGAACTTTGTGCCTGAAAAAAGGTTTTTTCTTCATTACTTTAATACTTAATACTTTTAATATGAAGTAAACTTCACCGGAAAATCGTCGTATTTTTATGGAAGTTTATGGTGAACATGCTCTAGCTGAGCGAACTTGCCAAAAGTGATTAGCACGATTTAAAATTGGTGATTTTTGATTGAAAAACGTAGAACGTCCTGGCGGCCAAAGTTTGAAGATGACCAACTGGGGGCATTACTCCATGAAGATTGTTGCCAAACACAAGAAGAGCTCGCAGAATCTATGGGAGTCACTCAAGAATCCATTTAAATACGTTTAAAAGCAGCCGGCTACATTCAAAAGCAAGGAAATTGTTTGCCAAGAGACGTTGAGAGACGATTTTGCATGTCAGAAATGCTGTTTGAACGTTACATAAATAAGTCGTTTTTACATCGGATTGCGATTGGTGATGAAAAATGGTATATGCGAAACCTAACCAACCTGGGCAACCAGCCAAATCAACGGCGAAGCCGAATATCTATGACGCCAAGGTAATGCTCTGTATTTGGTGGGGTCAGAAGGGCGTGCTTTATTATGAGCTTCTGAAACCGAGTAAAATCATTAATGAGGAGCGTTACCGACAACAACTCATTAAATTGAAATGAGCAAATGCCGAAAAACGTCCGGAATTTGCGACAATTGCAAATTGCGAGGTAATAATTTCGAGCCATCGACCTCATATTGCAAGACCGGTTAAAAACTATTTAGAAAATAGCGATGGGACGTTTTGCCTCACCCGCTTTATGAATTCCATTCTAATTTGGTTAGGATGTTGGTTTTTCGTGAGATCTAATCGAATAAAGTACTTTCAAGTGTCTTCTTGTTAAATTATGCTATAAATAAACTTTTGCTGATTAAAAACTAAATAGTTTACATTACAAAACATAAATTGCTATATATACAGGATTACTGAGAATGGTTTCACATTTCCTGAGATAATTGATTAGTAAAGGTAGTAATTTAGACTCCAAAAAGGAGTAGTGGTTAAATATCTTAATGTCCTCTATGTAAGTACATTTGTAAGTACTATGTAATCTCTATGTAAGTACATTTCATTAGAACTACGAAAAATATAACAAATAAATAAATAAGTAATTTAATTTTTCACATGAATTCAACTCCCATTTTCAGAATCGTACTAGCTTATGATACAAGTTTTTTAATTTCATTAAGTCGGCTTCATTAATATCCGACATATATGCTTTTACTAACAAACTGTAGTATATTCATTATAAAGTAATGGGGAAGATATGGACCGTTATACGTAGTTTTTGACCGATAATATATTTGGTATTATATATATATAGTAGATGAATTAGTTATAGTACAATATGTTTCGATTAAGTCTGTGTATCAGATTCCATCAAGATGTCCCAAATTTTACTCAAGTAAAATTCAGAATCAGTTCATTATATATCACCCTACATTAAACTTGATTAGTTTTAGACTTTACAAATAACCATAAGAGGAACAAAACAGTACATTGTTTGGAGAGTAAAACAAAATAATTTAATTGCTAAAACTAGCCGACTAGACATTTAGAGGCAAAAATAAATAAATTGTACATAACGTGCCGACTACTTCAAAAAGTCCGAAAATATCACGATCCACACTAGTTTTCTCAGAAAAACTACACAATTAAAAAACAAAAAGAGAATAACCATTATCGATAAAAAAAAAGTAAACAATTAAATCAACCAAGTCGATAATTAAAAATTAAATTCACTCGTATTATATACTATCCTTAGTTTAGATATACATAAGTACAGGGATCAATCAAATAATTAAATTCATCTTTTTGCTAAAGGCAAAATTAAATTGAACATTAAAAGAAAAAAAAAACTAACTTGAACTAATCTGCTGGAAGAATATGATTAGATTTATTTTACTAACCACAAATTACAAAGTCAATTGCGTATTAATCATTCTTCATTACCGCTCGTGTGTGGACAAGCATACACAGCGACACAATAACTTTAGCATTTATGGTCAAAATCGCTCTAAGTTAGCAAGCAAAATATACCTTACCGAAAAATACTTAATATTTATTCTATAAAAAATACCAGCCAATAAAATTGTATCCTAAACGCCTTTAACAAACTTGATTCCAACTGCAAACTCAGGCATAGCACAATTTGAAAAACCTCTTACATATAGAAGAATCAGTTATGTACTAGCTTTAGATGTTATGTACATATATGCGAGTTTATTTCACATACACGACATTAAAATCTGTTGACTGTACAGTATGAGGAGATTAAAAACACTGAACACGTAAAAAATGCAAAAATTTCAAAGGTGAAATGAGACAAATGAAATCTGTGTCTGTCAATGAAATTATACATCTCCAAACTGTCAAGGCATGATGTATCACATTAGCACCTGAGTGAAATTAAAATTAAAAAAATTAAATATGCAGCAAAATGGCAGTGTCACACCCCCTCGACAAGGATAATGCATGCAGCACATTTGGAGCCCTTCCATTTCCGAACAACAATTTTTAAAAATGTATAACATCGCAAACATAACAAAGCGGTAGCTAAGTAGCATTTTAAAAAAAGAGATATAAACTTGTACGCTTTGCGTTGTATTATTATTCTCACGTGCATTACCTAGACTAATCATTCACCAACGCCATTCACAACGTGGAGAGTATTCACTCATTTTATTATTTCACTTCTTAAACAAACTTATAATAATAATCGGGTGTAACCGAACATTTCACCCTCTCGCAATTTGCAAGGATCGAAGGCGGGGAAATACTTTCAGGTGTTGGAAGAACTTTACAGTAAACAAGTAAGAAAGGGCTAAGTTCGGGTTCAAGGAGCAGTGGCGGGGAAATAGTTTCAGGTGCTGGCACAACTTTATATTATATTAAAAAATGTTGCGGAAGAATTCAACATTCATTATTCGAAGAAATTGTCAATGGATTGCAATCATATCTAGAATCTCATTCGCTTATATTATAGGCCATAGACTCATGTACTTTCGTTGCTATATTTTGCTTCGTGTCAGAGATATTTATATTAAAATCTATCAAATTAGCTCAAAAGTGATATATGTGATATAAACTCAACCAAAGTAGTTTAATAAATATATTGTTTACATAAGGAAAAGTCAAAAAAAGTCAGAAAAGGAAATCATTATATTAGGAATAAGCGGCTTAGACCAAGGTCTAGACCGTTTTAATTCTTATTTCGCGTGAAATCACATTGCGTTTAAGAAAATATATCCACTTAATTTCATTAAAATATCACACATATTGACCAACATAAACGGTTTAAAGACGGATGGAAAGTCGGGAATACTTATATCGGTCATTTTGAGGGTAGAGGAAGATCTCCACTGATCACATTAACTCTTTTCACTATTCAAGTATATTAGAGAACATGTTTCCACGCAAGTTTGTAAAAGTAACTCACACGGTCACACATTGATCGATATATTCGGCATAAAGTCTGCTAGAATAACGAAAGTCATGGTAGTATTTACCCGATTTTCACCATTTTTCATACCAGAGTACATTATTATCATGTAAATATAATACTATTCATATAATACAATTTCATTGAAATATCTTACATATTGATGTATATATCTTACATATGCCATCTCTACGCATGAGATGGCATAGCTTGAACGTATTATTCGTGAAATGCTTTATTGCCATATCTTAATTGATGTTCGATTTATCTAGCTTAAAGTGAAAGGATCAGATGAAACTTAAAATTGTGTTATATGATTTGGTTCATTTTATCACGGCGTGATATAAGAATGCAAATATAATGTCACGTACCAAAACGTATTTTGTTTAAATCGGTTAAGGAATTCTTGAGATATGTGATTTCTCCTATAAGTGGGCGGTACCACACCCATTATAAAAACATTACACGGATTCCTATGTAATCCTTCCGTATCATATTTGCTGCAAGATTTAATGTTTCTGACGTGTTCCTTCAATGAGTTAACGCAAATTTAGTAGTTTTCAACATAACTTTTGTGTGGGAGGTGGACATGGTTGCTACCCGATTCCACTCATTTTATGAGTTATTCCACTCAGTATATGAGGAGGTGCTCGAAGATCTTACTCGGAGCAAGTTAAATTGATATAGCTTTAACGGTACATATATACGTTAAACCTATAAGGGGCGGGGCCATGCCCCACCCTACTAGGATCCTCTATACCAAATAACACGTTTATATCTTAATTTGCTGCTTAGTTATAGTACTTTATCTGTTTTCGATTAATGGCAATTGGTGGGTGTGGCAGATATCCAATTATGCCCATCTGCAATACCAACCGTCTTACGGTAACAAAGAACACGTGTACCAAATTTCATCAAAATATCTTAATTTTTACTCACGTTATCGCTTGCACGGACGGACGGACGGACAGACAGTCATTCGGATTTCCACTCGTCTTTTCGTCCTGATCGTTTATATATATATATATATATATATATATGTCTCTATCTAACTCGATTAGTTCTAGGTGTTACAAACAATCGTTAGGATAAGAAAACTAATATACTCTGTAGCAACATGTTGCGAGAGTATAAAAATGTTGCAAATGTATTAAAAGTTCGGTTTTCGACGAAAGCGTGCGTGGATTACAATTGCATTTGGTATCAAATTAACTTTTACTTTAGGTTATATATTCATAAGGTTAATCTAACTAAGACTAATCATCTATGCATATAGATGATATTAGTGCTCTGGGAAAGTACAACAGCCATAATTCTTGGCATTAGACTAAACTATGCTCGAGGACATGTTTCCACTAAATTGTATTAAAATATCAAATTTTAACAGACAGGCTGGGTTAATTTGTCGATCGATTTCGCCATTTTGTCACCAAACTATATAATATCTAATTTTATGTATTAATTTAAATTTGCGAAGATATCTTACATATTGACCAATGTACACGGAGTAAAATCAACCGAGTTTTAGATAATTCTCATACTATATATATGGGGCTTGAAGAGATATATCGTGATTTCCATCATTTTTGGGCAGGAAATGGCATACCTTGAGGGCACTCTTTATATATTTCTATTCACGATAATACTAAGCACAAATATTGTTTGAAATTGGCGTAGTCGTTCTTGATTTTATATATTGAATTTCAACTGAAAATGGCGGTGCCACTCCCATTATCCAATTTTTAAACGGATTTCTATGCATCCCTTCCGTACAATATTTACTGTAAAATTTAATGCATCTGACCTGTTTCTTCAGCGAGTTACGCCCTTTTTGTATTTTTCGACATAATCTTTGCATGGGAGGTATGGGTGGTTACAATCCGAATTCGCTCTTTCTCCCATTTTATGAGGAGGTACTAAGGAGACTTTTTCTGAGTAGGTTTGGTTCCGATAGCTTTAATGGTTTGTGGGATATGTACATTAAACCTATTAAGGGAAGAGCCATAACCGCAGATACCCTTCCCAACTGTGATTCCTTTTACAAAATTATGGTTTTGTATCCCGATTTGTGGGCATGGCAATGGTTCGATTACGCAAATCTGCAATATCAACCTCCTCAGAGTGCCGAAGAACATGTGTACCATTTTCTCAAGATATCCCAATTTTTACTCAAGTTATCGCTTGTACGGACAGACGTACCGGCAGACGGACGGACAAACACTCACACGGAATTCAACTCGTCTCGTCATCCTGAACATTTATATTTGTATAACTCTATATCTATCAGGATTAGTTTTAGGTGTTACAAAAAAGCGTTATGTGAACAAAACTATAACACTCTGTTCCAACATGTTGCGACAGTGGAAATGGGAGGTTTATAATTTTCTACAAACTCGAGGATTGCTTTAAGAAATGTGAAATCGCTTATGCATTGGGCTTAGAATGATCTCATTGTTTTCGAAAATAGTAAAAGTAAAGAAGCAACAGGACGAAATTGTATACATATTTGGTTGATATTAATCTTAATAAAATTTACATAGAATATTAAGTTAATATAAGGTCTATTAAAAACGAATCCATTATTTTCGCATTAAATTGAAGGTTTTATTTAGCATTTTTAAAACGATCCTGTTTAGGACCCATATGCACCGTTTTGTTCGATAAACTGTTGTTATTTTGAAGGTACTTTCATAATGTCACTCGATTGGAAACCCTTGCCAATAATGACCAAAGCTGGGACAGTCGATTTTCATAACCTTCTCTTCAGAGGAATTTTTTTTAACAAAACCATTCCGCATAGACAGGAACATGTAGTAATCACTTGGTACCAGGTCCGGCCCATAAGGTGGGTGTATCTAAACCTCCTAATCAAACTGCTGGTGCGGCACTATCGACGTACGTGGCCTGGCTTTGCTCTGATGGAACACATTTCCTCTTCTATTGGCCAAAGCTTGCGGTATCTGGGTCATTGATTCCTTCACACATTCCAATTGCTGGCAGTACAGGTCCGAATTAAGAGTTTCGCAATAGGGGATCGGCTCATAGTAGATGATTCCCTGCCAATCCTACCAAACTCATGGCAAAAGTTTCCTGTCCGTCAATTCCGGCTTGGATACCGTTTGCCCCGACTCACCGTGAATCCACAACAACCGTTTTCACTCAGCGTTGTCGTAAGTGTTACTTTTCATCACTAGTAACAACAATTATATATAATAGTAATAACGATTCAGCAGTGATTCGCAGCAGGAAATTCGATCCATAAGTTTTATTGCGTTAACTCATGTGCCATCCAAATATCTTATACTCGGTCGCACTCGATGATTTCCATTATATTACTGATATTTTCGACAAGTTTCTTTCCAGAGAATCTGATGCATCTTTGACATCAAAATTATCCAAACGGAATTAAAGAAACCAGAATTGCGCGTGATTGGTTATTACAGTATCAGCACCATAAACACTATTCACATTTGCAGCCACTTGGTTTGCGTTTTCCTCTTTATCGAAGAAAACCTGTAAAATATAGCCTATTTTCTCATTACTGGTGTCCATCGTTGCGGCGGGCTCAAACAATATTGAGTGAAACAATCACAAAAATGCCCGAGACAGTTTTTTAGTAAAAGATTTTATCTTTCTAATGCCCTAAAGCACAACCCGGTCGCATTTATACAACGCGAGATACAGATTACTAAAGAAATCTATTGGAAAAACAATCAAGGAAGAGCTAAGATATTGTAGTTAAGGGTGTAACGGCACATTTTATACTCTCGTGATTTTCAAAGATCAAAGCCGGGGGATATTTTCAGGTGTGGAAAACCTTTGTATTAAAATATTTTGCGAACGGATTCAACATTTGTTATATGTTAAATTATATATTAAATCATTATGTTTCACTATATTCATACTCGAGGCCAAATATCATTATGGTTAAGAAAACACTTAATTCCTTTAAAATATCACACATATTTACTTATGCAAACGGTTCAAGGTCAGCTGGAATGTCGGACATCCCTATATAACGTACTGTGATTCTCTGTATCGAATTTAAGTTTTATATCTTAATTGGGAGCTTAGGTATAACTATATTTTATAGGATTTCATTTTACGGCATTTTGTGAGCGTGTCAGTTTTCCGATTACGTCCGTCTGCAATAACCACCTCCTCTGAGTGCCGAAGAACATGTGAACAAAATTTTATCTCTTTCATCTCAATTTTCGCTCTAGTTATCACTTGCCTAGACTGATGGACAGACAGTCAATCGAAATTTAATTCGTCTTGTCACCCTCTATCACAAATCTCTATCACAATAAATCTACCCTGTCACAACTCTATATCTATCCCGTTTTAGTTTTCGGTGTTTTCATTATATTTTATTTATTATATTATATTATATCCCCAAAATCAACCCAATTAACTTAAATAATATATGTGATATAAACTCAAACAAAGTGGCTTAATTAAATACATTGTGTATATTAAGAAAAGATCAACCAGGGAATCGGAAATCGATATATAACGGATGTGGTGCAAGGACCACGATTTAGACCACCACCTCATGTTTAAGAAAACTTATCCACTTAATTTCTAAATTTAAAGGCAGGTGGAAAGTCGGTAATCACTACATCGGGTTTAAAGTCATCTTCAAAGTCGGAAACTCCTGTATCAGGTATAATGGGAATAGGGAAAAATCTGGACTGACTGCAAACTCTTTTGGCATTACAAAAGTATACTCGATTCATACAAGTTTACCGATATATACCGGATAAAGCCTACGAAAGTTTGAAGTATGCTACGTATATAACGGCTATGGATATTACTTATCCGATTTTATTAATTTTTGAAACCACGACATATTATTAATAGGAAAAGACGTTGTTTAAATTTCATTAAGATACCTCACAGATTGACCGATTTGCATAGTATAAAATCTACCGGAAGTTTCTAAATCATTAAACTAAGCATTTGAAGGCTAAAGGAAATATTTAACCGATTTTCTCAATTTTTGACACAACTGGACATTATTATCAGGAAAAGATAGTCTCCGAATTTCATCAAGATATCTTGTAGAGTGGCCGATATTCTCGGTGTAAGGTTAGCGATAGGCATTGAAGTCCATATATTGGGTATCTGAGCGATTAAAATGTTATTGTCCCATTTCGACCATTTTGGCCCTTAAGACACTATTTAGACACTATAAGACACTATACCTTGAAGACACTATTTGTCCACAGTTTTATTCTGATATCTTAATTGGTGCTTTATTTATATAATTTAAAGTGAAAGAATCATATGAAATTCAAAGTTTTGTTATATTAGAAGTAGGTGTGGTTGTTTTCAAATTTCGTCCATTTTCACAGCGTAACATGGCGATGCAAATGTAATGTTATGCACTAAATTTAGTTGAAATGGGGAGAGGGAGTTCCTGAGATATGGTATTTCACCTAAAGTGGGCGGTACCAGCACCATTGTCTAAACTTTACACGGATTCCTAAGCAACGCTTCCATATCACCGTTACTGCAGGACTTAAAGTTACTGGCGTGCTTCTTCAGCTAATTAACGCACTTTTAGTAGTTTTCAACATAATCTTTGTATGAGAGGTGTGCGTGATTATAATCCGGTTCCACTCTTTGTCCCAGTTTATGAGTAGGAGCAAGAAAGACTTGTTCTGAGAAAGTGTGGTTAATATAGCTTTAGATGTTTGTAAAATATGTACAATAATGTATATATATACATTAAACCTATAAGAGGCGGGTCCGTATCCACTTTTTAAACACTTTTCAACTGGTGGTGCCCCTACTTGCTGTAATCTTAATTTGTTGCTTAGTTTTAACACTTTACAGGTTTTCGATTAACGACAATTTTCGAGCGTGACAGTGAACCAATTACGGCTATCTGCAATATCAATCTTCATCGTGCCAAGGAACATGTGTACCAAGTTTCATTAAGATACCTTAATTTTTACTCAAGTTATCGGTTCCACGGACGGACGGACGGACGGACAATCACCCACTCGTCTCGTCTTCCTGATCATTTATATATATAACTCTATATCTATATCGATTAGTGTAGGATGTACAAACACCCGTTAGGCGAACAAAGTATTATACTCTAAACGCAACATGTTACGATAGTGTAAAACTATAAGTAAATATTTACATGCAGAACTTTATTGTTGTGTATAATATCGTTTGTTGTGCTAAATTTTTCTATTTTCCCTCCTATCTCATTCTAACAACTCAAATTATAATTATAAAAGAAATAATTTCGAATATGAATACTACAGTAACGATATATAATAATGTACGTATAACTGTAATACGAATATATATGTACATACTTATATAGTAGCTATATGTGCGAGCAAACATAAGGAGAAAGCGGTTCTATTTGAGAACTAAACTTTTAATACCTCCATGTTGCTCATTACTGTTCTGTTATATGTATATTTATATTACTTTTTACAGCGTTAGAATTTTTTCATACAATTATTTTTCTTTCGTACAATACTTTTTCTTGCGTTTTTTTTCGTAATAACATTTTAATTACGTACATGTGTACCAAATATTTTGTAAAGTGGCACGAACACCTATACATCCACAGAGTGGCACATAACTGTCAACGCTCACTTAGGCGTCTGTAGTCATTTAGATTTTCCTATTTGCAGCACTCTTTTCGCACCCCACATAGGCCATGCGCAACCAAACCACAGACAGCCGATTATTTCAGTAGCCATTTTCTTAATGCTTCATATTTGTATACATATGTTCTTGGGTGGGTATTCCTATACGATATTTCATTTGGTCTATACTTGCCATCTTGGTAAAATCTTCTTTTATTTTGACATATAAATGTGCACGTATGTATGTATGTGCGTATTCAAATACATTTTTCTTTTCCTGCGCATGCAATTCGCTCTCGGAGCTCCTGTGACCATTCAACACACATTTTTCTTACGAGTAGTTAAATATTCAGTGCAGTGTAGAAGTCAGCCCAAAAGCCCGATAAGTCCTTACATGGGTCCCCCCTTGCCCGCTTGGCAAAAACACACTTTACCGTACGACATGACAAAACTAATTTAAAAATTCAAATTTCTTTTACTACGTGAGCATTTGTCCGAATGTTCCCACAAGAAATCATAAGCGTTTATTATTTTTAGTTACTTCATGCATAATTACAATGCTTAGAAAATTATAAACAAATTATTAATATGATAATATTATTACTAAGGCATTTTCCCAAGAAAATACATATCTCCAAATATCACTATGAAAACATTATTGGCTAGAAAATAAACAAATAATAAAAATAATAAAATAACAAATGAATCGTCGGGCACCATGTGGACTACGTCGCACTTCATTGCTTTCTCTGCTACGAAAAGTTTTAACACTCGCCGATGTTACTACGATATATACAACTAATATATTGTTACTTTCATTGACACTATCTGATGCCCTACTAGGTTGGCAAAAAGCTTTTAATTTTTCTTTTCGTTTCTCTCGCATTTTTCGCATGCGCGTAGATATCCAATGGTAAACCATATGGAGTTATGGAAATTAGTTGTTGGTTATATGACCATTTCGCCCACTTCCGACACATTGTATTTATTGCACAATATATTCTTTTGATTGCCCACAGCAATTATTTATTCTTATTATAACACTTATATTGCATCTGAGTCAGTCATTTTTTAATAACTTCGTTGAATTCGTGAAAGATCGTCGATTTGTGTTGATGATTTACATGCTTTTTGTTAATTTAGCATTTAGCATTTAGCATTTATTTAGTAATCTTTTTTGTTCGCGTAGTTATGAGTGACTTCCATTTTCCACCCTTTCTGATAGTTTTATCAAGTTTCAATAAGTTTACAACGACTTTTGTGAAAAATGGGAATTGGCTTAAATTTAAACGCTATTATGGCTGTCTTCACTATTTCAAAATTATTCTACTCAATTGTGACTTAATTCTTGTCACTCATAATTTCTAGCGGTAATTCGTAGTTCTGAAGTATGTATGTAGATAGTTTAACATCTAATCACGCGCAATTTTGGTTTCGACCAAAAATTAACATTTTAGGAAAGTATCAGAAATTTGGCTCGGGTAGAGAGTATGAAGAACCTGAACAACCCCCAATTAAAATGCTTTTTGAGAATATAACTTGAACTAGACTTAAATGGGCTTAATTAGTATAAAACTGATATATTTTTGACCAAAAACTGACAATTGGCATCTCTTAGAACATCAATATGTAAAAATACCAACTAATTTGATGGAAAAAGATAGTCGGCCTATAGTATATATATTATGCTTTGGAGTTCACACTAGCTGTAAAATAATTTATAATGAGTTGGTTTCACTGGGTTGGGATAAGTCACTAGACCTCATTGAATACTCTCAACAGATACATGAAAGAATTTCTCTTAAAATTCGCCCGTTAGAACTTCAAAGGCCCGTTAGAACTTGTGAAAACCTTCGTATTAAGAGGAACACCAAGAGAAGACGAAGATTCTCAACCAAAGATGACAAAAGTATTCATATAATAATAATAAATAACAAAAAAAATGTATTCATATACAAGTATATCATATTGGTATTCACACAGTTACGTTTAAATGCATATGTGAAATAATAACTTTGTGCACTTTATTTGGCAGGAGAAAATGCATGTTGCCCCTCAAGGACTTATCTACTCTCAACGTCACCCTTGCATAAAGCGACCGCCTAGTAAACCAAAGCACTCTGCTTACGATGAAGTACTCAAAGACATGAAAACAGAAATTAAATAACAACAAAAACAATGCATATAAATTACGAAATAAGTAATTTGGGAAGAAGTCTAAAATGTGGAAGATAAGCGACGCAAAGAGACGAAGAGGCGAAGAGACAGATATAACTTAACGCTACAAGCAACGAAATTAAAATATATTAAAAAGCAAAAAAATTTGTTTCTGAATGGAAATCTTGTCACGAAAAATATTAAAATTAGCGGCTATGTATGTGATAAAAAGAGTCGCTGGCTGGTGCGGAATGCTCTCAAATACGAATGTGGCAAAATAGTGCGCCAGAGTGGAACGTCAAGTTTACTTACGTGGTGGCAGAGCTGGACCATTGTGGGTGGGTCGAGCTTTGCGGTTCGTGCGTGTTTTGCGTCAACTGTGCGACTTCCCGCAAAGTTGCCTTGAGTGAGGGCGAGGTGGCATAGAGGTTGGAGGGCGCTTCGCTTTGAAGAAGGATGTGATGCACAGTGTTGACAGTTGGTCGTTTGAAGACGTAAGAATCATCATAATCAGCAGCGCCAACGCCAACAACTTTGAAGCCAATTTCATTTCTTACCACTTGCTCGACGTGTCGCACCCCTCCAGCTTCATCGCTAACTGTTGGCACACTCACATTAACTAATTTATGCGGTTTTGTTTATGCAAGGCATGTTATGCTTGTTGGTGCTTGCTGCTCGGTGCCTGGTGTTTGGTGAATTGGTTTGCATTGTTCCACCATTTGACAAGGCGTATTATGGCTTTGATTTCTGTTGTTGTAGCTGTTGGTACTTCTGGCGCGCTTACCGCATCCAATGAGGCGGCTGTCACAGCGAATGAGCCGCGCGCGTTTGGAAATGTGATGCTGTCAGGAAATTTTGTTGTACATTCCACTTCATAAAAATTATGATTGGTTTTTATTTCGTTTCATCTTTTTTCTTGTTTATCTGTTTTGTGTTTGTTTGGTTTGAATTTCACTTTGTGTCACCGCTGACTTTTCCACTCGTGCGCAACTTTCAGCTTTCTTTTTAGTTTCAATACTTAATGTCCCCTTCCGACTTCGCCACCCTTGTTTGCCGTGCGTCGGTGCGAGAAGAATATTAGCATATTTAATATTTCGTTTGCTGTTGGCGCTTTTCGCATGTTAAGGTAAATGAGGTGAAATAAAAGTTTCCTTTTGGAATGTAATTTGCGAAAAGTTTCGCATTTTCCATTTGAATTACTTCGGCAAAGAGTTTTCTTATCTTAAAATATATACATACCTTACATAGTATATATGAATAGTGAGGTTGCATTTGTACGTTTGAGTGCACAAATGGCATCTTGATATTTAATATGTACACAACGCTTTCCAACTTATTAGCATAAGTTATAACTTGTAATATTTTAATTCGTATTTGAGCCTTTCTCAAGGAAGAAATACTTTCAAAGTATGATTTATTCATGCGATTCACCAATTCAAAGTTTCTAATTGGATAAAATATCATTGGAATATGATTATGTTTATGGTTATACCGTGAAAAATATATTTCAGACCTTGTTTTTTAGATACTTTTACAGGTGGATTTCTCAGCATAACACATTCAAAATTTCAAATATAATATTTTAAGAGAAAATCTTTTTATATTCAGCTAAACGAACGGGGAGATTTATATTCATTAAAAAGGCATTTAGCAAATATACACAACGCATTCAATGAAATTTAGAAACATAATCATCTCATAGATTTCACTAATATTCGTTGTATCTATGATAGGTTTAGTGATGGACTCACTTCCAAAACACTGGAACTTCATTTTTTTGTGTGGTAAAGAAGAGTATGACACATTTTTTTTTTGTTTTATAAACGACTTCTACTTTTTAGTCTTATTATACTTTATAGTCCCTTGAAGTAAGAACCCTTGACCTTACTTCAAGTAGCTGTGAATACAATATTTTTGGCCATTGTCAATATTCCGATTCTAACATTATTTCATAGAGAGGAATTGTTTTCTTAAAATTGGAGAAGAGTACCGGTTTAATAAGCAAAAATATGTTTATCGCCGTATCTATTGCTGTATAAATTAGCTGGACTTTACAGGTTATTCTATAATCTGTAGTTTTATTTCTCTTTTTTTATACATATATATAGCTTAGCTATAGCTTATATATAGTTTTAAATTAGTCGTTGCCATCTCCAAGTTGTGATTTGTTTACATACATATACTAAATATACTAAAAACTGTTGTTACCTTTCAGTATAAACAGAAAATTAAAACAAAAACAAGTAAGGAAGGGCTTAATTCGTATGTAACCGAACTCTCGCAATATGCAAGGATTAAAGGAGGGGAAATACTTTCAGGTGTTGGGACAACTTTATATTAAAAAATGTTGCCGAGAAATTTAAGATTCATTACTTGACGAAATTGTCAAGGGATTGCAATCCTATTTGATATCTTATTAACTTATATTACAGGCCATAGAGTCACACACTTTCATGGTTATATTTTGCTCCGTGTACGAGATAGTTATATTAAAATCCATCAAATTAATTCAAATAAGACATATCCGATATAAACTCAACCAAAGTGGTTTAATAAATATATTGTTTACATGAGGAAAAAGTCAACAAAAGTCAGAAAAGGAAATCATTATATTAGTAATAAGCGGCTTAGACCATGGTCTAGACCGATTTCTTTCATATTTAGTGCGAATTCCCATTGTGTTTAAGAAAACATATCCACTTAATTTCATTAAAATGTCACCCATATTGACCATAATAAACTGTTTAAAGTCAGATGGAAAGTCGAGAATTCTTATATCGGTAATTTTTGGGATATATGAAGATCTGCACTGATCACATTAACTCTTTTCATTTTTCAAGTAAATTAGGGAACATGTTTTCACGCAATTTTCAGAAGTTACCTCACACAGTGACCGACATATACGCCATAAAGTCTGCTAGACTAACGAAAATCATTACAAGTAGTATAAGGGAACTGGGATAACTCGTAAACCGACTTCACACATTTTCGGAGTTAAAATATAGTATATCCAATATTACACATTAACTTAATTTTGCTAAGATATCTTACATATTGACCGAGATATATGGTATAGCGTCTATAGGAAGGTTAAAAATCCTTATATGTAGTATATGGGGGCTAGGGGAAGTATTTACCCAATTTTTTTCATTCTTGGGAATTCCATCTTCCAATTTCATTACGATATCTTACAGATTTACCGTTATATGTGGTATAAAGTCTATCGGAAGGTTGATAATCCATATATTAGGTATATGGGAACTAGGGAAAGTCTTTATCGAATTTTCGCCATTTTTGATACCAGAGCACACTTTTATTATGGAAAGACAATCCACCAATTTCATTACAATATTTTACAGAGTTCCCGATATTTTCGGTAAAAAGTTAGATATTGGCATCTGGTTGCTTGAAAAGTTATAATCCGATTTCTATTATTTTTACGCATGGGATGGCATATCTTGAATGTATTATTCGTGAAAAGCTTTATTCCAATATTTTAATTGATGCTCGATTTATTTACTTTAAAGTGAAATTATCATATGAAACTTAAAATTGTGTAATAAAAGAAGTAGGCGTGGTTTTCATCCGATTTCGTCCATTTTCACAATGTAACATAATAATGCAAATATAATGTCACATAGCAAATTTTATTAAAATCGGTTAAGGTGTTCTTGAGATATGGGATTTCACCCAAAAGTGGGTGGTGTCACACCCACCACAAAAACTTTACACGGATTCCTATGCAGCTCTTCCGTATCATATTTTCTGCTTCTTCTATCTAGGTTTAATGTTTCTGGCGTGTCCCTTCAGAGAGTTAATGCACTTTTAGTAGTTTTCAATATAACCTTTGTAAGGGAGGTGGCCGTGGTTATTATCCGATTTAACTTATTTTCCCAATATAAGAGGAAATTCTAGAAAAACTTCTTCTGAGCGAGTTTGAATCATATAGCTTTAACGGTTTGTAAGGTATGTGCATTAAACCTACTGGGGGCGGGCCCATACCAACTTTTACAGAGATTTTTAACCACGGAATCCCCACCCTACTAGTATCCTCTGTGCCAAATAACACAATTATATTTTAATTTATTGCTTAGTTATAGTACTTTATCGGTTTTCCATTAATGGCATTTTGTGGGCGTGGCAGATGTCCAATTACACCCAGCTGCAATACCAACCTTCTTATGGTGACAAAGAACACGTGTATCAAGATATCTTAATTTTATTCAAGTTACCGCTTGCATGGGCGGACGGAGAACCGTTTGGTCAACAAAACTGATATACGCTGTTACAACATGTTGCGAAAGTATAACTAGAGAATGCTGGGCTGTCGAGGCGAAAAGACAATAACTCAGGCAATTGGCGTCCATCAAAAATTTTAGCGCCAAGATAAACTTTGCTGGATTTCTCCGCTGGCTCAGGCTGGACTCCGCAGGATTTGCGGAGCAAGTAGATCGATGGAGCCCTTACATTCTATTGTTACTACTATTACGCCAAAAATTAAGGAATTATGTAACTTATAGGATTTTTCTGTTGTGGACTTGTCATAATTACGAAATGAGTTATTTATCTTTACCGGCTGGAAAAAAAAATAAAGGCAATTTATCTGCCCGATTAGTAAAGGTATTTTATTATAAATATTAGAAGATGAACTTAGTGAATGTTTATTTAACTCAAAAATAGTAAAGCGATCTCTTTTTATTATTCAAGGACATAAGTTCAAAAATAAAATGACTGATAAAAACGGAAGACACCTCGGTTTCTGTTCATAATGATAACATATTTAAGCACTTAGATTGGGTATACAAATGTTCTATAATTAATATTTATTAATTGCAATAATTTTCCACAGTTACTAAGATACTAACGACACTTGAAAATGAATACGTGCGCAAAATACCAATCATAGCCTCCACAAAACGATGGTGCTGAGAGTCCAGAAAAATGGCGGCAAGACAACAGTAATAGTGCATGTAAGAGAGATTGGTTTAAAACGAGGCGGTGGTGATACCGGTGGTGAGGCCGAAAATCCACCAAAAAGGTGTGGTCCGAGATGGCGTGTCACTCTGACTGCCTGTCAAAGTGACGGCGAACAAATAAACAAACAAATTAAACGGTGAAGCGCGAACATATGGTAAATGTCTTGTGTTTTGCCCAGCAGGATAGCACGTGCTGAGGTAATTTCAGAGGCAATAGCGAGTAAATCGTTAATATGCGATAACTGTGGCGAAGTTAAAGTGAACTAACTACTCAGACGGATACATAGGCGTTGTACATGCATAGAGACATAACATAAATAAAACAAGTTAGGAGGCTACGAAAGCAAATTACGATAATTAAATGACTCCTCGCTTAATTGAACGAGTTGGTCAAAGTAGACCCACATACACAGTTGGCATATACATACACATATACATATTTATGTACGAATTTCCACATTTATAGAATGTGGGTGGGTGTGGCCAGTACAATGCGTAGAAGAGGAATGTAAGTCAGAGTGGAGAAGGAATGGAACGAAATGAGTGTGGTGCTTAGATGGAAAGCGAAAATAAAATATGTATTTAAATTAAAAAGCATGAGGTAGAAGAAGAGTGTGATAAACATTTTGGGGTTAATAAAACTTAAGTTTCTAACTGTAATTTGTATGTGACTTTAGAAGTATTAGCTTAGTGGAGAACTGAGACACATACCCAATCTTCTACTCATAAGGATGTGTTGGTGTGCCAGAAGTTAATGAGGAGCGTGTGCGCAAGGAGCAATTCGTTTAACAAATTAGCATAATTGTCCAGAACATAAAATTCAACTTAAATACAAACGAAATAAAAATTGTTAATTACAAGCATGTATGGTTGAACGATGCATGTGTATGTGTTGAGTGTGTAAATTTGTGCGTGTTCCTATGTACACCTTTCCTATTCATTTGCTGTCCCATGGAGCAAATTGGTTTGTATTCGCTAATTGCGACTTGGCATGCTTGGCGGCAATGATGGGCTCGACGGCAAAAACTTTGAAAATTGCTTTGACTTTAGATAAGCGCTTCGAGCAGTGATAGAAATGTGCTAAACTTAAACGCGGAGACCCAAGTGAAAAAAAAAATAATAATATGACAATTAAATTTATTAGATGTGCTTAAAAGGAGTGCATACAGACAGCGGACCATAAACTCATATGTACAGATGTGTGTATGCATGGCCATATGTATCTATATATGTATGCTTGAAAAGGTATGACCAGCAAAGCGTACACTTTCAGGTGTTTGGTGTGTTGGAGGTGCGTGAAAATTAATTATTTTGATATTTGAAACTTACCACGAAAAATCACTTGAGACATGATAATGACATCACTTTAGGCTGTCGCTTAACACCGCATAACATGTATCCATATGTGAGTTTGTGTAATAACATTTTTTGGTTATGGTTAGACAGTCGGAGCAAATGAAAATTATGTCACAAAATTTTTAATATTTAAGAGAGGTTTCTAAAAGAAACTTGCTATGAGTATTACTCTTCGGAAAGGACTTATGAGTTTTCAACCTCTATTCCTATAAATATATGCAAATGCATTTTGGTATTGTATAGATCATCCTACTTGAGAGTATGCTTATTTCCATTTTAATATCTAAAAACTCATAAAATTTCAAGTACATTGTGAAACTTTTCGACAAACTTTTAAACTGCAACAGTTGTTCAAGTGATTTTACAGATACTGCCGTCTGTTGTGTCATCTACTGTTGTTTCATGATATCGAAACGCGATCCCATTCACGCAACTACGCGTATGTCATATGTCCACCCGCAGTTATATATTCTCGTTGATAAGTGACATTGTACATATGCGTGATGCCATATAAAATACTACGAGTATTTTAAAATTTGCTTTGTATTTGGTCAACGGTAATCGCTGATTTTCAGATGCTTTTAAGTATGTCTACTTGTCAACGCCACGCAAGAAAGAAATAGCAATGTTAACTTTGCACTGTATTTTTTTTTTTATATGGGAATGTCAACAACGGTGAGCGCTTAATCGCCAATCGATTAAGTAAATGAAAACTCACTCGAGAGGAACTAAAGTGAAGTGAAAAATTAAATTCTCAAATTATCGGGCAAATACCTTCCAACATATGCAATACTTATTATATATGTATATACACAATATTCTACAGAACATCACTTAAACGAGACCTATTTTTGGTGCGCGATTGTTGAAGTGCTATTATATTATTATTAACTTAATGTTGCTTAGACACTGTTATTGGAAAAGTCCCCCTATGTTTGTTACTTTAATTTGGCCAGCTGAAACTTAACAGATTTTTATGTTGCAATTCCTGAAGCTGTGCTGCCCAGTGTTGGATAAATTCAATGAGCTTCATCATATTAATGCTGAAAGAAGTTATGAACCGATATCACAAATTTTTACAACCCAATAGCATAATGCTAGTAAAAATATTCTCGTTCACTTTTATTGAGGTATCTTGCGGAGGATATGCATTCAATTAAAGGAACGAATTTCATTACATTGAATAGATGGGGGTTAGAGGAACGTCTTCACCAATTGCACCAATTCACCAAATAAAATCATGTATAAAATAATATATACTTAATGACAATAAAATATTTTACATATTAACGGCCATATTCAGCATAAATTCATAATTAATAATTATAATAATTATAATAGGTTTATGGTGGCTACTGAAGTACTGTCTTTCTCAGTGAACTGTTTTTTTATTCGTTTTTCACTTTATTTCAAGTAGATATCACGTAAATTGGTCGATCTTTTTAGTATATCTGAGGGCCTGAAAAGATATTATCCGATCTGAAAAATCTGAAAAGATATTATTGCCATACACATTACATTCTATTTCGTTTTCTTTCTTCGTTTGAGTGATTGTAATCCGATTTCGCCCACTATCTTCAAATTTATTGCTTTTAACGTGTTTTGTTAGCGAGTTATCACCGTTTTAGTAGTTTTGAACATAACTGTGGTATTGGGATGAATTTGGTTGTTATCCGTCTCACATTGTGTCATGAATTGCTAAAACGAAATGCTTCCACTAAGTGTGGTTGATTAGGTTTATTAATTATTATTAGGTTTATTAGGAGGTAAACCACGTTAAATTTTCTAAAATGTTTGCACCGCAGACATGTGTATGTTGGAAGGAAGGGAAGTTTTAATATATGTGCATATTATGCATACATGTGCATGCTTATACAGTGATGCGTATATTATTGTTCTCTATAGTTAGTAAACATATCTTTATATTTGAACGAATTTACGTATGTACATATTCAAATAAGCGTTTATATTTTAACTTGAGACAAATTGTCTTTTTGAAAGAAGTAAAACAATACAAGCTATTACGTTGTTTACTTCTCATTGGACTTTCAAACTGGAAGGTCTTATTTGATGATGACTGCATTGCACACTTGTATATTGCAACTTTAAACCGTTTGCCTTACTTCAAATCCTATCCGACATATAATTTGTTTTTTAATTTTTATAATATGTTTTAAATGAATTTCGTTTTATTTAAATTTTATTCATAATTTTATTCATGATTTGCATCTTCCCATAAATTAATTAGAAAATGTCTGTTCTAGGCATTACTTGGTTCCCTTATAGAGTGGTGTAGTAACATCTAATTACCTAGTCCCTAATAATTCGGGGAAAATGTTCGAGTTCTTTTATGCTGTGGTATAATTTTATTTTCGAAGTTGCGTTTTCTGTTGTTCCATAATATAAAACTTACATTTTAGTACCACTAACTTTTGCGAATCCTCTATTCATTAACGTTCTCTGCTTTTTGCGATGACGACAAAATTAAGTTAAAATGTAAAGGTGAACAAACCGGCAAAATTTCAATTTTACAATTGAACAGCCAACCACTGGAAATCCGACCATCCCTGCATTTACATGTTGGCAACAAACTGCTTCCTGATGACGGCGCTAAAAATCAGAATTGAGGAACTTTCTGATGTGCTTTTATATATTTACTTAATATCATTTCACAGATTTCCGATTTAGCCTATTTTCATGCCGAGATTCAACGGGATGAAATTGGAGCCAAATGGAAAATCGCATTACTGCAAAAGCATTCTAAGTCATTTCTCAATATCAACTCGTTGCATAAAGGACAAAAGTGACAACAAAGCCGAAATTGTCGCGAAAGTGTCGCGAAATTGTCATTTCAAAGAAATTTTGTCGAATCCGGGACGACGCTACTGGCACAATTCGGCATCAATATCGGCTCATCTGTATGATCTCATCTCATGATCATCATCATGACATCATCATGACATCATTATGATGGTTTGTGGGTAATAGTGTCAGAGGTAAGGGAGCGGTGACCACCGCCGATCATTTGCTCATCTTCAACATTTTCTCTCAGCTCAATTTTTTTAACAACAAAACAATGTTGCTCCGCTCTGTCTCCGGGCACGATCGCCTTTACTTCTGCAACATGCCACCCTGCACAGAAGCGTTTTAACTGAGGCCACACTATTAATTATAGCGAATGATTTTTATTGATATATTAAGGGATATTTTAAGGGTACATTAATACATTATATGAATTTTACAATTCTTAAAATATCATGAAAACAAAAGTGAAGAGCTCGGTACAGTGTTTGTGCAACGCAAGAAGAAATAAGCATTAGCGTACGAGTATTTATGAATGCTAATCATATTTGTTTTACATATTTTCCAAAAATATTTTAATCATTGAAGTAAGGAAAAGATGCTATTGAAATAAGTATCTGAACTACGATTTGCCAAAGTATCAATTAATAAAGTAAAAGGAAAAATACAATGTAAGTTTCATGAATCTCAGTATTCGAACGTAAATTCTCGTGATCGTGACCCCGAAAGTGGGTTGACACGCCTTTTAGCTAGTTCTTTGTTATGATCTTTTGTTCATTGAGATATTGTTATCTTATGGGGTGGTGTATTTTTTTTCGAAGTTGAGTTTTTCGATGTACCCTAATGTGAAAACCAATACCATCGGTTGGTTTGCGCCTTGTCTATGTTCACCAACGTTCTTTGTCTCTGGTAGGATGAACGAACATTCGCTACACAACAGCAGATGGCGCTGTTCGGTTCGTTCGGGAAATCAAATTACCACAATTTGACTTTTTGTCTTTTTGACAATTTGACTGAACTGTCTAAACTTTGCTACCATAAATTTCACTTCAAACCGTTTCAATTTAATTTATTTTATAAACGAACCATTAGTTCTCTCAGTTTGCTGAGAGTTTGTCGAGAGTTTGCCGACAGTTTGAGCAAATTTTGGTCATGAGGGTTTAACAGTGCTTTTAATCATGTCTCTATTTCAAAATACTTATGAAAAAAAGGCTCCGATTTGATAGTTTAATGAAATTCAATTAGAATGTTATAGAAATATAGGTACATGCGTGTAATCCTATTAAACACGATGAATTATAAATTAATGAAAAATTCACAAAACTTGAGCACACCCCCACTGGGCAATCAGACTGTATGCTGTATGGAAAATAAGAAGAAAAATAAGTAAACAAATCGAAAATAATATCACCACACTTACTCTGTCCAGAGCGACAAATATGGCTACCCAAAATGCAACTATTTGAAAAAGTACGTCTGACACCGTTATACTCAGCGCATACCGGGCTATAAATTGCTTCACAGTCGTTAATACACATTTTCTGACACTCTTCTTTAGGGACTTCTCGCAATTCTGTAGAATTCCAAATAAGTAAATAAATAATTAAGCAAGTAAAAACAGTTATAAAAAGCATAATTATAAAATAATAAACGCGGATATTTGACATATTTGGGTACAATGGTACCTTAAACTCGATCTAACCTTGCCGGTAACTATTTTGACGTTGACAATTTTCATTTTTCAAATGACAAGCATTTCTCCACACAAAACAGCTGCGCCCGTCCGTAGACCAGACGACTTGTTCAATATTTGAACACCTGTATGCTAATGGACAGGGCCTTCGAAGCGCGGTGCCTACTACACAACCAACCAACAAGAGCATTAGCCCCCAATTGGGGAGAAACATTTCCAAACCGTCGTTTCGTAACACTAAACAATAACTATATAAATTGGAAAAACTCTTTTCTTTATTAAATTTTATTTTCTTTTACACAAGTCTTCTGCAGCCGGATAGCATTTTGTTTCTGAAATACATTTTATTTTTCGCTGGCACAGTTTTTATTTATTTTCCCAATTCGCGATTTTTTATATTATTGTAATACCGTTTTCTATTTACATACGTAGATGCGAAAACAAAGGTACAGATGTTCCGACAAAATTTGTAATTGAACGTGCAAGCATTTCTGGCGGTAATTAGCAGAAGTGGCAATCTCAAATCTTGTAGATTTTAAGAATTAATTACTCTCCTGGATGTAAATAGTACACTTTCTTTTTTTTCTTTTTTTCATAGTTGATCTATTCGAAATTTTATCGATTACATTTTTGGAAAGCTTACCAATTTATAAAAGAACCCTATATTACACTAAAAGACTACAGAATTTATAAATTACATTCACAACTTATGTGATTTTGGTAAACTTTTGTGGATTCGTTTTCATACAAAATAAAAAAATGACCGGTACAATCAGCGCAATTTACAAATTTTTTATTAATTAAAAGTATTTGTTGGGACTGAATAACAATAAACAAATTGTATACGCGAATATGTGGATATAGATATTTGCATTTAACAGATCTTCATAATTATGCAAATGAACACATAATACTCTGATAAATATGAACATATATATATAGATGTTAAATAGATATGATGAATATATGAATAGAATAGAATATATGGAAGAGTATATATATATATATAATATAATATATAAATATAATATATATAAATATATTATAATTTATATTATATTTATATTATAATATAAATATAAATATATCTAATAACTACTATACTATAATATATATTTATATATTATATTATATATATATATATACTATTCCATATATTCTACATATAATAGAATATATATGTATCTATATATATCTGTATATAATAGTAATATATAAATTATATATATATATATATAGATATGAGAAACTTTATACAATAAGCTCTCGAAAAAAGCAACTGATAAAAATTCCAATGTTCAGCTGGTTGCTTTGGGGTTGAGGTTCTTGCAATAACTGAAACACAAAAAAGTCTGGCTTCAAATTAAAATGTAGTCTGAAAACTAAATTATCAAAATTAAATTGATCGTATTAACAATTAGACAAAATAATAGCGCTAAGTTAATTTGCTAGAAAAATCGAATAATTTTCAATCGACACCAATAAAAAACTTTGAAGTTTTGAAGTTGTTTTTTGATAAAAACATGTTTTGATAAAAAAATTTAAAACTTTGGTTTTTAGAAAACCAATTATGGAAGATATATAAAACATTCCTGTCTTTTTTTACATGCTTATTTTCGCTATAAACTTATATTGTAGGTGTCACCATCAATTTTCAATTATATTAAAGTCGGCATCGAGTGGACCCTTCTAAAATTTCAATATGTGTTTTTCCAGATATCTAAAATACTATACTTTAAATAAGCCAACACTAAAAACGCATGTTAGAACAATTTCGGACAAAATCATAATACTGCCTCTGCGACCTTAATAAGTTCACGATAAAATTTCGAGTTCTCTTAAACTTTTTTAGCTATTTAATGAATTTTCAAATTCTTTGAATGAAGAGTTAAGGAAGCTCTTACTTCTACACAATTAAGTATTCACTTCAGTACAAAATAATAACTTTATTGCGAAAGAAGACATATTACTGTATTGCACAAGAAGAAGGAGAAAAGTTACTCTTGCAGCCACTAAAATCAGAGAACGTTAATGAATACGGAAGGCGCAACTCAGACACTGGCACATATTTCGCATAAAGTCTGCTATAATAACGAAAATCGTTATATGTATTCTATTTCTTATATGTATTTCGGAATTAAACTATAGCATATCCGATATTATACGTTCACTTAATTTTGCTAAGATATCATACATAAGTATGATTAGTAACTTCATACCGGAAGTTTGAAATTTTTTTTTAAACCGATTTTACCCATTTTGTTCAGATGTGTCTCATGATGCCCTTGAATTTCTTTAACATATCTTACAGAATGACGGATAATTTCATCGGCATTGAGGTCCACATATTCGGTATCTGGGGAGCTTGAAAAATATTTTCCGATATTCACCATTCACCGATATTCACAATTTTTAAACAGCAAATGGCATACTCTGAAGGCATTACTTTTGCAAACTTTTATTTCGATATCTTAATTGATCCTTGAGTTATATGCTGTAAAATGAAAGGATAAGATTGAATTTGCAATCTACAATTTACATTCACTTTGCAATCTACTCATCGCATTGTATGATTGAGCAAGTCTTTAGCTTTAATATAGCTTTAGTAGTTTGGGAGATATGTACATTAAAACTTGTAGTGTTAGGTATAGCATTGTATAGGTTTTCGTTTCTCATGGACATTAAGGATGGACAGAGGGACAGACTGCAACTCAACTCTTCTCGGCATTCTGATAATTTATATATATATAACTCAATTTCTATTTCGATTAGTTTTATGTGTTACAAACAACCATTAAGTGAACAAAACTATTATATTCAGTTGCAACATGGTGCGAGAATATAAAGACTCAATGGCCATAATAAAGATAAGAAGAACAGATTATTTATTATTATTAAATTGCATACTCTTTTGCAATCTTAAAAATAATGAAAACTTTTAAATTTTGAAATGAGCAGCTTATTTGATTACAGCAATAACATATTATAGCATATGTACATATATGAAAGTAAAACGCATTATTCGATTTTATGTTTGATTCGATTTTTTGTTTGATAACCTTTTTGAGATAAAACTTATTCAGACTACTTTATATTAAATTTAGTAGTTTTTTAGTTAACCCCGGTGAAATTTTAGACCAGTATTCGAGAAGTGCAGCTTTACTAGTGATATTGTTTTCTGACAATATATTTTTTTCCAGCAGCAACCATAAATTCTCAATAAATTTACATAGGTCAGGGGATTTTGCTAGTAGTTCCATTAGGTTCCACATTTTGCACGATTGACGACTTAAGTTTTGGGCCATTGTTTTTGTACAAGTGTATAGCACTTTGCAGTAAACTTTCTTTTAAGATGCAAAGAGATATCGTTTTGTCTATATTCCCCTCTATGAACAAAAATGTTACCAACACCTGCTGCTGTTATGCGTGCCCAAACCATTACAACTTCTACTGTCGTGTTTCATCGTCCCCCCTTCTTTACTTCCAATTTTTTATTGGGCTTCCGCCATATCATCAACGCTCCGTTAAAGCCAAATACATTAAATCTTGACTCATCTGAAAATATCACCGAGTCCCAATAACATTGGGTAGTTTCACAACATGAGTTTTGGCAAATGTCAGATAAGTATCTGTTATTTTTATACTCTCGCAATATGTTGCAACAAAGTTTAATAAATTTTATTTATCTAAGTTGTTGCCAATATGTGTAATATTTTAATGAAATGAAGTGGATATATTTTCCTAAGCATAATGTGATTTCACACTAAATATGAATGAAACCGGTCCAGACCTTGGTCTAAGCCCCTTATTCCTAATATAATGATTTCCGTTTCTCTGGTTGACGTTTTCCTCATATACCCAATATATTTAATTAAGCCACATTGGTTGAGTTCATATCACACATATCTCATTTGAGTTAATTTGGGAGACTTTAATATAAATATCTCGGCTATTGAGCAAATATAGTAATGAAAAACACGTGAGACTATGAAACTATAATATAAGTTAATAAGATACCCCAAATATGCTTATAATTCAACTATAATTTCGTCGAAAAACGAATACTGAATTTTTTTAATTTAAAGTTTTGCCGCCACCTGAAACCATTTCCCCGGCTTTTATTTTTATAATTTGCGAGAATACAAAATGTTCGGTTACACTCGCACTTACCCTGCCTCCCTTGTTTAATATAAAGTTTTTCCAACACCTGATTTCCGCCTTTGATCTTTGCACATTGTGAGAGTATAGAATGTTCGGTTAAACCTGCCTCTCCTTACAGGTTTTTCATATCTTTTTTAATATAATTTATGAGGTGTAATAATTATTTTGGGACTGAATGTATATATTTAAAAAAGAAATTAATTTATAGTTAAAACTGAAATGATTTTAATCGGTTTAATTACATTTATCGAATAAATTTTGTAAGTATACGATATTTCGTTTGTAAATCAGAGAATCACGAATCAAGCAAATTCAATTATTTAGGGAGAATTTGATTTCAACAAATAAATACGTTAAACCGCGTATTTTCTCTTTTTCCTTAAATTCCATGAGTCTTCATTTTATAATACTTCATTCTTTTAATACTTCTTCATTTTATTAATAAAGTGTACATACACAAATCTAGAAAACTATAATACTTTGCAACATATTACGAGATGATTAAAAAAAAATTATTCAATAAATCTGTTTATATTCTATATGCACATAAATATATCATTTCAAAGAATTATTTGAGAAAATACTTTTGCTAAATTTTCAATCACAAGTATACTTGTGTCTTTACGATCTTATTATATGATTTTGCCCACATCGTATGACAGTTGATTTTGGACCACCTTCAAGACCTTCGTACTATGTTAGGTGTTCATCTTCACCTTCATATGGGTTTATTATTTTTATGGTTTGTTAGTTTTTTCTTAGCCGTATTCCTCTTCGCTTGCCAATCCCGTAATTGTGAAATATAATCGCGATACTATAATGTAATACTTCTGAGTGCATTTTTGGTAAAAGGTGTCAAACTGTCCAACGGATACGTCAGACGACATTACCAAATGCCAGTAATATAAATACCAAACCTAAATGTCGATATTTCCTTTGTCTTTGCGTTATATACCCCGAGTTTGCTGCCTACGGAATATGCGTTGAAATACAAATGAGTATGAGTACACGCGCGAAACACTGCATCCGAATTGAAAATACAATAGACAGGAATATGTACCGTATGCAGCATACTTGCTAAGGATCCTGTTGGCCGCTTGTTTCGTTCGTCTAGTGTTACATGTGTGTATTATCTGAACACAAATGTGTGCTATTGTGGCGTCACCAAAATAAAAATAAATATGTATATATATAACCAATATACGTTTGTGTGTTGATTTATTAAAATTTGAATATGTGTAACAGGGCTAATCCTAAGTGTTCATTGGTTTAAGTTATTGCTCCATAACTAATAAACAGTTTTTTTTTTTAATTCATCACCTTGATAGTAAAAGGTAGTAAAATCAATTTTATTAGAAGTGTATGAGCGGGGAGAAGTGTAGGCTGGAATAATTTAGAAAGATTTTGTGCAATAAATATTATTATTAATACCAAAACCTTAAACATTTCTCAGAAACTTTATGCTTTTTCCTTCATTTCAAAAGTTTTTCATTCCTTGTCACTCATCATCATCAAATATCAATTATACAGAAGTCTTACGAAGTTGCCAAAACAAATTAAGACTTTCAAAGATTAACAAAATTTTTTATTAGTCATAACTAATAACAAAAGGCGAAATATTTGCGGATGATGATGATATTCATAATGAGCAAGGAAGGGAGGAAAATCATTTTCATAATGAGCAAGGAGGGAAGGACATCCGAATATTATATAATTCTCACAATACGCAAACCAGGAAGGCGGGGAATATATTTTTAGGTTTGGGCAAAGTTTTGTGTTATTACAACATTCTGATCAAGGAACATCTCTGCTTATTTTCGTTAAAATATTGTTTTAAACAATGTGAATTAGGATAAT